>CALNHX010000333.1:0-365828 GCA_940337035.1 Agriotes lineatus | reverse complement strand
GTTTACACAAAGTAATTGGAAAAATTTCCGTTGCTGTATTCGGAACATTATTTATAAAGCCTTCCACATCTGATAAATATTGTACCCATTTATTATGATTTTTGTGTGTTAATATTCTTAAATACTTTATTACCTCTTTAATGTACCTTTCTGCTATATTACTTTGAGGATGTCTTATACTACAAAAACAAATCTTTATTCGCTTTCTATCCAAATTATTTATTAATCTAGTATTCCTAAAATACGTTGCATTATCTGCCAAAATTCTTTTTGGTTTACCTACTTGTTCTTCAAAATTCTGAATTGATTTAATAATATGTTTAGTATTACAGTTTCTCGCTGGATATAATTTTATAAATTTTGAAAATACATCTACCATAATCAGAATATGCTTGTACCCATACTGTCCTGTAATTAAATTTCCTAAGTAATCAATAGCTACCAGTTCCATCGGTTCGTTCACTCTAATATTTTTAACAATATTCTGATTTTTTAATTTTTTTTCTTTCGCAAACTGACAAATTTGGCAAGTCTGTATTAGTTGTTTAATGATTTTGATGTCATTTTTCGTATAAAACCATTCCCTAAACATTAACCAAGTTTTTCTTGCTCCACATGTCCAAATATTGTATGTATTTCTTCAACAACTTCTAACGTGTCTTCCTTACTTAACACAATCAATTCTTTATTTCCCAACACTTTTAGTAACAAGTTTTCTTTAATTTGATACCCTTTATAATCCTGATCTTGACTTTGCAATACTAAATTTCTTAATTCTTGAATCTCTTCTAACATCTGTTTATTTAAAACTTCTAATTTTTTCAATTCCAATTAAAATTTGTTTTGGTTTCTCATAATTAGGTACATCCTTCCTACTTAAGAAATCTGCAACTAAATTTAACTTTCCTGGCCTATGTTTAATATCAAATTCGTATTGTTGTAAGTACAATGCCCATCTATATAACCTATCATTGTGAAAAGTTTTATTTTTCAAAAATGAAATTGCTGAATTATCTGTTTCAATAACAAATTTATTCCCTGTTAAATAAAATTTTAATTTGTTAATCGCATATATGATTGCCAACATTTCCTTCTTAGCTACAGTATATCTAATTTCATACCCTTTTAATATTCTTGAAATAAAACATACTTCTATCCCATCCTGTATTTGTATCAAATTTAACCTTGAAACTTTAAAGTTTGAATGAAAGAAGCAATTCTTTATACAGATTTATTGACAATTTTAGTTTTGGTCAGTCTATTCTCTTTGTATTTATGGGAACAATGATCAACTTCTAATTTGTATCTAAGCAATAGCATCATAACCCCATTTAAGGTTACGTCAATATTACTAAGGGGTTATAAACTGTTCGTATTTTTGAGAATAATTTACTTTACTTAGGTATCTGGTAATTGGTTACGCATGTGGCATGGTCGACCAGCCCCTCAGGAGCCCAATCTACCTGCAACACCACTCAAGAGGTCGATCAACTCTCTCAACTGTAACTCTGACAGCCGCTAAATGCAGATTGTCATTTGACCGCAAGCAGTCGCCAGATCTCCGTAATGAAATTCTTAAGAAGAGATTTTCAACCTAATGCCTTTCCGTCGTCTCAAACTTTTTGCTATAATATCGAATTACGAAAATAGAATCAAGTAGACGCAAAAACAACTGTACATACCCTGTACTTAACAGGCAAAAAACTATGCAACGCTTCCCGTGTGTCCTATATCAGTCAATAATATGACCTGGAGCTCAGTCCGTTGGAAAGTGGTACCCGTGCCTCAAGCACGCCGCGTTAGTATCCACATACTATCACCGAAGAACGAGAAATCCCCGAGTTCACCACATTTTTACCACGAATAGCATTTTATGCACAGCTAAATTCGGTCACCAATTTTATATAACAAAAACCTGTTATTATTTTTCTACCCTCTTCTCTTTTTTAAAAACTCTCGGATATTAATTTTCATATGCTTCGACCGTGTTTTTCCCACTTGATTGTCTATTCACGGTCATGTATAACGTAAACTACTAAGATTAGTACAATAGGCTTTTAGCACGTAACACATTCTTTGATTGTGTCAAAATCTTCTTCACTTTCAAAATTTTCTTTTTTATGGATTTCGTAGAACAGCTGATGTGGTAAAAAGATTTGGAACTAACACAGGTTACTTTTATATTTACTGCTGGTTTACTACCAAATTTGCAGAGGTCAATTGACCTCAATGTTACACCTTCTGCCATCTTGAAAATCTTCAAGGTGTTTAAGTAATCGCTTACTCTTTGCACTAAGCGCATGCTGAGTCGAGTTCCTTCGATGTTATCTTCGAATCGGTCTCCTTCTATTCCTATCGCTCGTGGTTCAAGCTTAATTTCTTCCTTTTGGACCGCTGGTATTCCAAAATATCCGGGTAGGTTTCGGGTGGGCACTGTATTTTGTGATAGAATTGGGAAGTTTGGCTGCTGCGACAGCCCTTCCTCAATCCTCATTAATACGTCGCCGCACACACCAAGCGTTGGTATTTATTCATATTATTGTGCGTCTCCATGGTGATTGACTCCGAGTGATAGCCACCTTTTCCCTGGACTACTGTGTTCGGCAGTGAGTGATCAATTAGACATAATTCTTTGCCCGTCTGATTCTTCACGTGTCTAATAGCTGTCAGCTACGTGTAGATGGGTTGAGGGATGTTGAGTTCCTCTTTACTTAACATGTCGACAGACTGACTTTTTTGGTACGTCTGCGCGTGCCCGCGTCGACTTTACGGCAAGCAATCGTCACCATAACAGAGCTGTAGCGTAATACATTACGAGTTCCTTCGTCATAGCTTTCTCGATAGCTTTATTGTCCGTTCTCATATTTGAGAAAGTTTCTTCGACGATTTCTGGAAGCCTGGCGAAGCTAGATGAAATTACCTCTTCTACTTTTAGCTCCCGAACGTTGACATGGGGTCGATTTTGCCGCTTGCTCTTTTAGTTTTGGTATCTCTCCTATTGGCTGGCTTTTTTGCCTGTGGCTGTGTTTCAAATTTCTTGTTTCCTACTCTCTCGGGATTAACGTTCTCGATCTTCCCTTTGTATCCGGGAGCGATTTGCTTAATCTCTTCCAGAGAGCAAACTTTTGTTTCTCTTTCCATCTTTTTAAAACTTTGGATGGTTTTTTATAGTGAAATAAACTTTTTAGTTATAATCCCTCAGCATCAGCGCAGATTATAACGGTGTTAAAGCCCCCGAATCTGCTACATTAACATAAGAAACGTGTTGATCTCGCTGTAGAATGGTATGTTCAATGAGTTTTGTAAATGCAAGCACATTTAAATTTGCAGAATATTTGAAGCAGCAATTATAATTTTTTAAAGCCATTTTTCTAATATAAATACTAAAGCGGTCTGTCTTTCAGGGCCTGAAATTGACGTCAAGTAATTTAGGGCCGGCTCCAAGTGGTAGTGGAAGAAATAGGTAAATATAATCGAAACGCTCGCTACCACCCTAATCGCATTGTATTTTTGCACTGAACTTAGATTGCTCGTAACAAAAAATTAATATGTAGCTGAAGTAATGGGCGTAACATATGCAAGGCTGTAATGAAGAAACGGCCTACTTGCTTGCATGCCATTTTTATTTTATTACTAGCGGGGACATATTTTAGCACATCCAGTATATAGTCTGCACTTGCACGTGCTTGTTTGTCCGTAAAGCATGCTATTTGTGCAGCTTCTTTGCACAAATAGCTTCCGAAGCAGTGTGCTCCGCAATGAGTAATTATAGGGTCGATCCTTAGTAACGATGGATGTAAATATGTACAACCATGACAACAAAGGTCCCGGGTGGTGTAGCTTGAACAAGCGTCCACTTTCGATCAGCAGAGTTAAGCAACGCTCTCTCTGGGCAAAACTTGGATGGGAGTTCCACGGCTGCATCTCTCGGCGCCTTGTGGTACGGCTATCACGGAAAAAGTTGGTCCCGGCTGTCATAACAACATCATGACAGTCGTTAGTGGGGTTGGAAGTCCTCATAACTGCACAGCGACGCCTATAATTGGCCTAACGGCTGTTGGCTGAGTGCGAATTAAATAAATAAATAAATAAATAAAATAAACATAAGGAAGAATATTATCACTCAATGGTTCTGGAGAGTACTTGACTATCACATTCAGTATATCAAATCATCGTTGCTGCACCAGGTTGGGGTGGAACAGTCTCATTGATAAGATTAGTTATAAGGGACAAAAACTTCGTTTCCAAGGCTTCACGACATGGCACCCTAATGATAAGAAGTTTAACAATTGGCAGACAATCAGTTATAAACTCTGGTCGAGGTACATTTCTCATGAACATGTTGGTTATAAGACTTATAACCTCTTGCACAGTTTCAATGTATGGAGGGGGAAGATTTAGCAATAACTCTAACGCATACAGCCCTACATGTAAGACGTGGCCTTCAGAATGATCTATTGCGTGCATCAGGGTATCGGCCATGCTTTGTCCAACTTCCATATACACTGAATCCCAGGTATCTATGATGAATTTGTTTTTGTAATAAAACAGTTATTTTTGACATTAGTGAAGCATCAAGTATTCAAACATCAAAAGTAAAAGTGGAAGATTTGTTTATGTGCAACAATTAATCCAAAATGAATAATTTCACCGGCGAACAGCTTGTTCTTTGCGTTATATCAATGCGGAAAAACAAATTCTGTGATTTCCACTGAGTGTGGTTTTTCTTTCCACTTCCTATTACAAACCTTACCATGTTAATGCCATTTTCTAACCTGTAAATTAATAGTACTCCACGAGGGAACAATGGAAGCATTAAAATTCCGACGAAAAGCACGTTATGCTGAAATCACAGGATTTGTCACTCAAATTTCGGCGCAGTGAATACATATTTTCCAAGGAGATTGATTGTTACGTCGTTTATAATACTATCTCATCGGACGATGTCTTTTCTGTCATGCAAAAGCCAAATTTGTTGTGCAAAGTAGTTTTTTGTTAATTTATGGGCATATTTGCTGAACGGCAACCCTTTTGTTCTCATTGTGTTGTACCTATTTGATCATGTGCTTAGACCAATAGATCGGTTTACTGAGCGTCCCCAAAATTCATCTTTCTTGGCCTCTGGTTCATTATCGTTCGGGCCGTACAATATCAGGATATTATTTGCTTCCAAATTTTCTATTTTAAGTTCTAGTCTTAGAATTCTATGCAAAATGCACTCCCATCCAAATATGTATTTACTCCATTTGCTTTTAATTACGCATCCTACTCCTCCTACGCCTTTCTTTTCCTCTTTGACTCCACTTAGTATCATTTGGTGTCCACCACCTAGTTCAATGTTCTGCCTGCCTTTCTTTTTAGTTTCCGTGATCGCTAGTACGTCTAGATCATAACTCTCAAATTCTTGTAGTAGTTCATTTTCTTTACCCGTTAAGCTTCTAATGTTCCATGTTGCCATTTTAAGTATCCATTTCCCATCGTATTTTGTATTTTCGGTTTCCACTTTATCTACTAATTTCTTCCTTGACCTTTTTACAGTTACATTTTTATCTTCTCTTGCTTTCTCCTTTTCCGTTGCCATTGCATTAGTCATCTCTCTAGTTTCCCACTTTTTTACTTTCCTATTGCTAGTTTTTTTGGTGTCCTTACCGTTTGTCTGTTTCTCTAATTAGTGAGTGTCTCTCATTTTTGGGTTTCTTTGTCCCATATCCACGTTTTCTCCCCGTTTATCAGCTTCTGGCATCCCATCTTGACTGTTACACCTTTAGCCGATCTCTCCTTGGCTAGAGCAATATTCTAGGATTAATTGCTTAGAAATTCAGGCATCCTGAAGTTAAGGACGAACATGTATTCACGGTGGTGAAATCTGAAAACACTGCAATTGATTTCGATTTGGAAAACAACATGATAGATACCGTGCCCAGTTTAGGTGCGAACTCTAGCCGTCCAGATCAGCCCCAAGGGATTATTTTAAAGTGTATTCGCACATCGGATAAAAAGACATTTCTTCGCTTCAAAAAAGTTAAAAGAACTCTCAGTGTAAGTTATCTTTCACTCAAAGAAATACCTGGGCAAAGTAATCAAGTTTACGTGAATGAATCACTCACGCAACAAAACAGGTACCACTACTCGAAAGAATTTAAACGCGATAACAAAATTAAATTCCTTTGCTGTTTTTTACTGCATTACTAGCTGAGGTTCGCTATTTGTGTATTAAATAATGATTAATTATTTCCTGTCATCCCCGTCCCTGCCCCGTCCCTTTCCCCGTCCCCGTGCTCGTCCCTTTCTCCGTCCCGTCCCGTCCCGCCCCGTTCCCTCCCCGAACCGTCAAACGCGCGAACGTTAAATAGTCGTTAAGTTTTCTAAAATTTTCCAATTTTCTGAGCAATTTTCTTAATTTTTCTTTCCGTAAGAACCTTCTACAAAGTATTAGAAAACTTTAAAAAAAGGTGAATGAAATCGGTAGAGTCATTCTCAAGTTATGGCGTGACCAAGGGAAATAGGGATTCATTTATATATATGTACACACATATATACACTGCTCAAAAAAGTTAGGGGAACACTTTTTCAGCAGTCCAGAAATTTTCAAATTAAATACAGACGCAAGTATCAACGTTAGTATATTGTTCCTTCAATATTACTTAACAAGATACAAACAATAAATATGCTGTAAATTAATGGTTTTCTTGAGTAACAACAAACCATTGAGAAGACTACCAAAATCGAAATGTGATTCATCACTTAAAATGTAATAGAAATTCTGTTAGCGCTCGAATACCGAATTTTAGTAGCGCGTGTGCCCTCCATTATCATCAGTGATAATGTGACATCGTCGAGGCATGTTGCGAATAAGACGTCTTAAGATGTCTTGTGGTAAATTTCACAATTCTTCCACAAGGACCTCGGCCAACCCCTGAAGAGTCTGAGGTGCAGCAGGAAGCTTCCTAATACGCTTGTCGAATACATTCCAGGCGTGTTCGATGGAATTTAAGTCTGGACTCATGGCTGATCACCCCATCACTTGGATTTGTTGTTCCTGGAGAAAATTTGTTGTTAAATTTGCGGTATGTAATCTACAATTATCTTGTTGTAGGATGAAGCCATCGCCGAAATTGTTCGCAAATGGCACAACATGCTCTTGAGGAATTGTCTCAACATAAATTTGTGCGTTGAGACGTTGGGGAACGACAACCAAGTCGGTGCGACCGTCTATACTGATGCCACCTCAAACGATGACCGATCCAGCTCTGAATCGGTCAACTTCCTGTATACAATGGGCTCAACTCTTTCCCCCATTTTGGCCGAAATCATAGTCAATACCATCATAAAGGAAAGCATCCCCAAGCTGGCTTTTCAATTTCCGTTTCTTTACCAGTATGTTGATGATCTAGTTTGTGCAGTACCGGTCGACGACGTTGCCAATGTGCTGAGTGTTTTCAATGGTTTCAACCCTCACATTCAATTTACAGTGGAAAGAGAAAAGGATAGGTCGGTCCCCTTTCTGGACACTCTGGTCATCAGAACGAATTCCAACACTATTAAACTGGATTGGTATGTTAAACCAACCAGTTCTGACCGTTATCTAAATTTCCATTCTATACACAACATTCGGCATAAGTTGAATGTAGTGAAAGCGCTCAAGCACAGAATCTTAACGATCTCGCATCCGGATTTTCACGCAGTTAACCTGAATAAATTAATTAATACTCTTAAATTAAATAATTATCCTATTTCTTTATTAAATTCTATCTTATACTCCACCCCCAAGGGCAGGATCATTCCACCAGAAAATTCTGATAATAATATAAATGATAAACCTCCACTTTACAAAAGTCTCATTTACGTCCAAGGACTTTCTCATATAATTAAACAGGTTTTTCGTAAGTTCGATCATATTATCATTGCGGACAAACACCATCATATCATAAAAGATTGTTTCTCAAAATTAAAGGATAAAACTCCGGCTCTCCTAACCCCTAATGCCGTCTATCAGATAAACTGTAGTGGTTGTCCTTCTACGTATATTGGCCAAACTTCTCAGAGGTTGAAATCAAGAATTATTCAGCATAAAAGCGACTCTCGTCTTAAACCCAAAGCCTGCGCCCTTGCTGGACATGCCAACAGCACTGGTCATTGTATGGATTTTGAAAATACAAAAATTATTACTATTGAACCAAATTCTAGCCACCGCACTTTCATCGAAATGTGCCACATTTTTGGTACAAATAATACCTTAAATTCAAATACTCACATTGATCATCTTAGTGTCTCCTACCACCTTTTGTTAGCCATGTCCAACAATGATTTCTCCTTAGAATTTCTCCAACCGAGAAAGCCCAATGGGTAGCTACTTCTATCTTATAATATTTTCTTTTTACTGCCCTAATTCTATTACTAATTCTTTAATAATAAATTTTTAATAAACTCAATACGGTGCCACAATAAATTTAGTTATATTTAGATCTATTTAGGGTCTTTTCTCCTCCATATTTTCTCAGTTGTCTTTTTTCCCCTGGTAGACTTACAAGTTAGGTGCTCAATTAGAACTCTTTTTGTAGTTTCCACCTTTTAGAACCTTCAGACATAACCCTTGTCGTCGTTTTTTTGACTAGTCTCATGTTAGATTGCATTGCACAAGCTAATTGGTCATTTCCATTTTGAACGTCTCTCGTAACATTTGGACGCCTTGCGCTCCGCGCATGCGCGTTTCTAACAACCTTCCAGACACCTGTTGCTGTTTGCTTAGAAATAATTTTCAATACCACGATTTTTATCTAATTGACGGCCATGTTGGCCAAATAGTTAATAAAATTATTGTAAATCAAATTTTAAATGTGCTAGTAATTTTTAATGTGTAACCGGCTAGATGTATGACTAAGTGTAGTTATATCATATGCAGCCCAGCTCTGTAATCTTGGTGGCCTACTGCTTTTTTTATGAATTTGTTCAAATTTGAATATCGTCACATGTCATTAAAAAACATGTGTTTTGGTTTCCACAAGTTGTTAGGTAAGACCTTCACTTTCAATAACTTTTATAACAACGTTGCTTATTTGTAAATTTTGTCCATAGCCTTTGAAAAAGTATAAAAATAAATACGAAACGTCAGGCGATACATACAAGTGGTTTTATTTCAATCTAACCATTAAAGCTTGGTACCTGTGCGTAGCACTGAGATTGGAGTTATTCCAACCCCTATCCCAGTCAAGAAATAACATTTTACTGTGTATGTAACCACACAAGCTGTGAGAGGGACTATCTTTATAGAATTACCGATGCATTTCTACGAGTCAGTGAGCAGGGATTTTGGACAAGAGGCAGTCTCCTACCGAAAGAATTGGCAGACCACAAGTAAGAAGTTGGCGGCAGCCAAAAATCGAAGGATTTTCCTAACTATATATATACATATACACTAGAACTCGTGGCCAGCCTACGTCTGGCCCGGTCAGCGTAAAGAAACAATTAACAATAAAAATGTTTGCTCAAGGCGGCAGCCAGCCTACGTCCGGCCCTGCCAGCGGTAACAATACAAATGCGGTCTCGCCATTCGTGCGCGCGCGCCGCTTGCTAGCATGCAGGCCGTTCATGCAGCTTGTGCGCGCGCCTGCTTACGCCTGGACGGCCGGCGACCGGCGGCATCGGCGCTTATAATATAAGATATATAGATAATTACATATTATGTAAATATAAAACATAAAATTAATAATGTCACATTGCTTACAATTCAATAGACTTCACATTTTTATGTACTGTTTTATTCTTATGCATAGAAAACTACTTGAGACACATTTCTACGTGCCTACTCACATGTCTGAATAAATAGTCTTTAGGTGCTCTTTTAAATTCATACGCAACACGCAAATGAGATTTTGGTCTCACAAAGTAATTTTTCCATATTGTCTTATATTTATAAATAGAAGAAAAATAATAAAATACTATCTGTTCAAACACTTCTGAAGAAGCAGGCAGTATGAACAACTAAAATCATGATAAATTATTTTTGGACAAATATTGCATGAATTAATAATTATTTTAATTATCTTGACATCATTTTTCATATAAACCTTTTATCGAAAGATCAACCATGTCTTCCTTGTACCTATATGCCCATATTTCAAATGTATCTCAACTGTGATTTCTTTTGCCATGTGTACATTTAATGCAATTAAATTATTTTCCCCTATTTATTTCATAAAAATATCGTCGACTATATTATACCCCCCATTATTATCATTTAATGCATTTCTTCGTAACTTTCTTAATCTATTTTCAAATTCTTACGACTGCCAATATGTTTTTATGTCGTATTCCATTCGTACGGGTGCTATCATTATTTTATTTGGTTTAATTTCAATAGTATCCTTCCTGCTTAAATAATCAGCTGTAACATTTAGTTTTCCTGCTCGATGTTTTATATCAAAATTGTACACTTGTAAAAATAACGTCCACCTATATATTCTATTGTTTATAAAAATTTGCTTTTTCATGGATGTCAGTGCAGAATTAGCTGTTTCTATCAAAAATTGATTTCCACTTAAATAAAACTTTAACAAATTTCTAGCATGAACAATCGCTAACATATCTTTTTCTGCCATTCTTAATTCGTATCCTCTTAATTTTCTTGGTATATATACTATTGGCACTTCTTCATGGTTTTGTATTTGTAATAACCTAATAACTCAGCCGATATTGCGTTATTTGAAGGATTTCTTCGTAAAATAAATTTAGAATTAAAATCTGGTGTGTAAGTAGCAAATTATTATAAAAACTTTCTTTTAAAAGTTTTTTAACATAGCTGGAATTTCTATTCTAAACTGATTTCTAAATGTATATGGTATTGGATATGTTTTTACTGAAAAAGTTTTTTATTTTTGATTTCCACTTTATGATCATACCTAATCTTTAATATCTGTAGCTTGGTTATTCACAAGATTAACATTAACTTCTAACATCTTAATTATTTCTTCCTTAAATTGCCTATTCTGCTTTCCTATTTGCTCTTCTTTAATTAATTCATTTAATATAAAATTATTTATTATTATCTCATCGTTTATAGTATCCACTGTGATATACCACTTAATTCTTTCTCCTTCGATTACCATACATTTTTCCTCTACATTAATCTTCACTTTATTCTGTTCTAAGAAATCCATTCCTAAGATAAAATTTATATGTAACTCTTTTACTATCAAAAATCTTGTTAATACTATTATGTTTCCCATCATAAATTCTATAATCACAGCTTGGTTTGAAATAGAAAATTTCTTATTGATGCCGAATTTAATTCCACATGAGAAATTTTGAAAATTTCCTTCTCAATTACACTTTTATTTGCTAAAACTACTTGTTCCCCAACTAAAGATATCTGGGCACCTGTATCTAATAATGCAGAATAATATTTTTCCTTTTCTAACATTCGATCATTCATACCTCCTATAATTGTTGTTATTAATCTAAAATTAATTATATAATTGACTTTTTTTTTGCTAGATTGTGCTTCTTCTGAATACACATCCAGCAGTTCTTGTTCTTCCTTTAGTATTGATTGCCTGTATTCAGTATAATTTATTCTTCTTGGGTAATTGTTTCCATTCCTAAAATTATCTTCTCTTTGCCTGTTTGGAGTTGTTTCTTTTCGTCCTTGGTCTTGTCCAATATTATTTCTGTTTTTATAATTATATGAATAATTAGGTCTATTACTATTATAATTGTTGGAGTCCCTAAATCGTTTATCTTACCGTTGATAATTATTATCATACTTTTACCTTTTGAAGTTTTGATTAGGTACCTCCAAATCTATTCATGTTACTGTATCCATATTGATTCCTATTGTAGTTGTTTGTTATCAATTTACATTTTCTATAATTATTTGTTACTTTCCAAGTATTGACCGCAGTATCATAATTTCTTACAATCTCCATGAAATGTTTCATATGTATTATATTCTCTACTGATACTGCTCGAGAAATTTACAAATGCTTTGACAAATGTTATATTATTTCTTTTTCTAATATCTGCGGTGTTAAATATCTGAATTGTTCTAAAATATAGCTTTCTCTTGATTTGTTGTTAATTGCATTGTTGAAAATTACCCCAGGACTGTTGCATACACTTATTTCTAAATTCTTCATACGGAGTACAATTTTGTTTAACCAAACTAAGCCACATTTCAGCGTCCCTTTTAAAGATGATTGCACCAATTTAATCATCCATTTTCTGTAATAAAAACTTAGAGAATTCGTTTCTTCTACCTTCAAATCTTGGTACTGTTAAAACCTATCATTTTACCACCTTCCCACCTCCCTTCCCCTAAACCCGACGCGCAAGGTCGTCCAACTCTTTACCACTTGAACAGGTTGCAGCAGGGTAGAACTTTTTTTTATGTTTGAGTTTTGAAAATTTTTTAGCTATCTTTACTGTACTAAATGCATTTTTATACAGCCTAGAAATTCACATCCATTCACACCAGCACATCGAACAGAACTCGTACTTGTACTCGGATATTCGATGTTTCAGCAGTAGTATTTGTGAACATCCTGGAAATCCTTGATCACCCATCATAAGTATCGCTATATTAGCACGACATACAATTGGTGAGAAATCAACACTATTGCAATAATCTGTTATACAATTTCATTATTTTGAAATGGGAATATTGGGGGATGGTAATTTATTCTTTATTGGTAAGATGTGTTTTGATGACACAGGCAATACCAGCATTATTTCTTACAAGGACGGAAATCATTGGTGAAAAATCAACATTATTGCAATAATCTGTTAATTTCTTTATATTAAAATGGAAATATTGAGAGATGGTAATTTATTCTTCATTTATAGGATGTTTTTCGGTGACACAGGCAATATCAGCATTATTTCTTGTAAGGACATAAAATCAGATCTTTGATTTTTAAGGCCATTACAATTCCAATTTGAGGCGTGTGAAGTTTTTTATTTGTTTCATGTATGGTGCAAGCGTTTGATGGATTCTAGGATTTACGCAAAAAAAAGTTTGGATTGGTGTTGCTAAGGTTCGTATTTACGTTGGTTAATACATTGCTGTGGATAGGGATGAATGTAATGTTTCATGTTGTATAAGCATGCGATCTTATCGGCTGGCCGTTAGGAAAAGGAATCAAATCTAGGGTCTGACTGCGTGTTGTTTGAGGAGTAAAAAAACCATTATTATTTCGTTCAAGAAAGCTGATAATTATCTGTGAGATAACTTACCTTTAAATGATTCACATTACTCCAGCTAGCTCTATTATGGTTTGCAGTTGGGTATAAAGAAATGTGGGATTTTATTATACTTCCCCTTCTCATATAGGGTTATACTATTTAGAATAAATAAACAAAGATTGGGCGCCAAGCATTTTAATTATTGCTATCTACAATTTATGGATTTAATTGTATTTGGCTTCTCTATTATTCATTCACAAACAGTATATATTCTTAATGGAAAGTTACTTGCATAAATTTGAGAATTGAAATACTATTACTGTTATAGCATTCTACCTTATATCTGGTAAGTAACCAGTACTAAAGAAGATTTATTGATCTATACAATAGTTTATTTATGTTTAAGTTGAAGGTTGTAATTTTGGAGCTCCATAATATATTATATTGTCCACCACAGTTGCTAATTGAACGTTAATTTATTGTATTGATGAGTTGGTTCAATATAAGTACCTTTGCTAAGATAACTTCTGCATTCTTTCTCTAATTATTCAACTTTTATGTGCTTTCAATTCTTATTACATGTTTTATAGTATAACACATTATTCTGTTCAATGACAGTTCAGCTACCAAATGTCAAATTCAAATAATGCTATTCATTGTTTAACTAAATTATGGCTTATATGCCTTTACTTTAAGGTTGCTATTGACTTTAACTATTTTATTAGGGGGAGTATACTCAAGAGTGTATACTTAGTCTTATTATGACCATATATATATTCACTTTCAGAAGGAAAGGTTTCCATAATTTCAAATCATTAATATTGGCATTACACCGACCTCACTGATTTCTAGCACTCTTGCTTGAGTTGGAACTTTCACTACTAATAGAGGATCTGCTTAAGAAGTGTATATCAACACTCAACTCGTCCTGTCATCCTGCTGTATGCCTCCCTAGGGTGAACGGCATCCCTATCCAAACCACATTACAATTAAGAAATATTCTCCAGAAATTCCAACCGCTCCAATCAAGGTTAATGATCTCAACCAAGACTAACGGCTAAATTATAGAAATCTCTAGTAAACAGGACTTTGATTAACGACCTAGTACGTACCAGCTCTAGCTCAGCTGCTCTTATATCAGTAAAAAGCCTGTTGAGATTATCCACCTACAATATATATGATAATAGAATATATGTGTTGATTTTAAAGCTAAATCTTACAGAAAGGCTGGTAAAATCTCTGTCTTAGATCCTTTTGGACGTAAGCACCACCCAGGGTTAACAAAACAAAATTTGTTTTGTAAATAAAGCTGAATTTTCCCCTTTTATTTTTGAGAGAGGTGGATACCTTATTTTTAAAATATAAGTAGTGGTATACCTCCACAACGTTCTTAGTTCTTTTTTTGTAGCCTAACCAAGATGAAATAATATTAAGAGACATTTTATAAGATACCTATGTAGCATATACTCTGTAATGCTACACTACCCTCTTACCAAAATAAAAGAAAATAATTGCCACCTCGTTACTTAAATAATAAGGTGAAGTTTAATTAACCATAGTCATTATACCTGCAACCCTTTTTAAATAAGAACCATTTTCAATGATAACCTCTATTACTAATATACTAAACTCAATATTATTCTATAAGAAAAGTAAACTTCTATTTCCAACTGTTAACACAATTAATGTTTTTGGCTGTACAAAACTATTGTTATTCTAGAGTTTCCAATGATGTCCTATATGAATTTTCTTTTCATTTTACCTATTTCTAATCTCTTATTGTTTTGTTGTCTCTCTCATTTCTCCTTATTAATTTCTTAACAAGAAGCGTACCGCTCCAGTAAATTCTTTTTACAAGAAGTAATTAGCCAAGGAACATAGGCCTTTATAATTGGCTTCTTTTATTCTGGTGGCAGCACATCAGATACCAATCATAATTAGACATTGTGTTAAATCGAACAGACGATTTATAATACTGCACCTCCCCCAGATACAGCTTGTTTAATACTAGTGGCCCCCCATAGGACACCACTTTCAACTAACTACCTATCTCTTCGGATAGAAGTCTCCTAAGAATGTACTACTTCAGATACAGCTTTTCTTTGGGTCTTTGGGGAAATATAGTTGGAATGCCTCCCATAGGACATAGCCTATTTAATACAATAACTGCACCACCTAGGATACAGTTAAGGGAAGTTCTATGTAACAACCCTTCTATCAGGAAATAGGTAATTGACTAGTACTTGTACTCTAGTACCAAATCTATTAAACAAATTCATACAGGGATCCCCAGAATACTGAAGAGTCAATTCAAACAATACTAAATAGAAAAAAATGAAAAGAATACAAATGTCTCATTCATACGTGAAATATCATGTAATTAGTATTGTATACGAGGAGCCGCAGTAACGTTTCTTCCTGTATATTCGCAAGAAGTTATGGAAGGAATTATTTGTCGTTACTCTGACGAGCTTGACGCATTTCTCCTTGCACTTCTCTTTCGCTTACCCATAATTTTGATTATTATAGAAGTTTCTAAAATACAACCATAATAAATCATTCGGATTAAACCCAGGATATTACCCTTAAAACCAAACGCTTCCCGAATTTGGGTAGGAACCCAAGGAACCGGACGGAACGACCACACCATCGCCGAACCCAGCACGAGCATCCCTCCAGTTTTCGCTGCTAGATGGAGAAGGCGACTGACTGAATGTGTTTTCCTCACCAAGCCAGACGACAGTATCAGAAGAACAGGATGATACTGCTCCTTTTAGTTGCCTTGTGCCCAGCCAACCACCCTTTTATTTTAACTTGGGAAGAACCAGATTATATTGCTCCCTTTAGTTGACTTGTGCTCTTCCAACCACGCTTTCTATTGCTAGAAGGAGAATAAGATTACATTGATTCCCTATGGTGACCTGCCCTGCAATGCCCAACCAACCGTTCTATTGATAGATATAGTGTCTGCATACGAGGGTTGCGCTGAAAATTGTTAGGTATTAAAAGACCGTTGCATTTTTTAACAAAAAATTTTTATTGTTTTTCAAAATATAATCTCCATTCAGACTAATACACTTGTGCATTCTTTAAAATCACTTATTAAAACATTCGAAAAATTCATTTTCTGAAAGTTCCTCAAAATTTTTTTGAAATTTTGTAACTGCTGCATCTGCGCTGGAAAATCTTTTACCTCGCATCATTTTTTTAACAGTTGGAAACAAAGAAAAAGTCACACGGCCCCAGATCTGGGCTATACGGAGGATGAGTTACCAATTGAACTCCCGAATCTTTCAAAAACTCCAATGTTCTGGCAGTAGTGTGGGAGGATGCGTTGTCATGATGGACTAAAATGTAACGCAAACCGGTCCTTTGGCGACCTGTCTGTAATTTTCCAAACATCTGTGGTAAAGCCACTTGGCAGTACCATTCAGAATTAACAGTTCTGCGATCTTCAAGTGAAATAACAGCAACAGGACCACTTCGGTGGGAAAAAAACAGCAATCATTTTCTTATTGACGCTTCTGCCACGAATTACTTTTGTGGGCAAGTCTTCATCTTCGAATACCCAAACACTAGACTGCTGTTTAGTTTTAGGGTCGTAGCTGTATACCCAAGATTTGTCACCTGTTAGAATGTATGCCACTTGCTTGGAAGCACCTCCGTTAAATTTTTGCAACATAAATTTACACCAGTCCTGTTTTCGACTTTCTGAGAGCAAATGCGGTATCCAACGGCTTGCTAGCTTTCTTACCCCAAGATGTTTATGCAAAATGGTATTCACCGCCGAGGATCCAATCTTCACTTCCTCCGGAATCTTTTTATAAGTAATATTTCGATTGGACTGAATCAAGCTTGCCACACGATCTTGCCAATTTCTCACGTTCTTGACAATTTTAATTCCACTACTTGCTTCATGAACTTCATGATAAATTCTAATCTAAACCAGTTGGTTCAAGAATTTACCAGATTCATAGCAAATGACCAACCAGCCACTTTAGATCTTGTTTTAACAAACGATGAACTGTTAACGCAGTTCCTAACTCGACGAAGGAAAAATTTTACGATATCGTTCGTAAGTCAATTGACTCAAACAGTAAGACGAAAATAGTTTTTAAAAACCATTTAAAGCCTTGTATTGATGATGAGATTATGTCTTTGATCAAATACAAATCCAGTCTATGGAAAAAATTTAAACGCACCAAAAATATAAATAACTATACATCGTCGTTTTTCGAACCAAGTTAGTTCTGTCATTAAAGCTGCCAAACGCACCTACGAAGAAAGCATTGCTAATAGTAATAACACTAAACAATTTTATAACTACGTAAAAACATGTATGAAATCTAAGGTGCCAGCGCCACTTTTAAAAACAGATAATGGCCAAATGTGTTCTAACAATGAAGAGACTTCAGATATTCTGGCTGAAATACTTTTCGCGAGTATTTACTCGTGAGGTAAATGGAAACATCTCCGCAGTTATTTCAAACTGTGTTGATGTTACTAATATTTTATCGGAAATTGTTGAAAATCAGTTGTAGAAATTAAAGCTCAATTCTGCACCAGGGCTTGTTAGCTTGTCGACCTGTTTTCTTACAAAATGTTCATCTGCAGTATGCAATCCACTTTCGTTAATCCTCCAACCCTCGTTCGACAATCATTGCTTGCCCTCAGTGTGGAAATCGTCAGTAACGCAGGGCGAATAAAGATAAATTTCTTCGCCTCAAAAAAGTTAAAAGAAGTCTCAAAGAAATACCTGGGCAAAGTAATCTTTTAAATCGTTTAAAAGTTTGCGTGAATTAATCACTCACGAAACAAAACATGTACCTCTACTCGAAAGCGCGAGTTTAAACGCGATAACAAAATTAAATTCCTTTGGTGTCTTTTATTGCATTATAATTACATCTTATGTAAATATAAAACATAAAATTAATAATGCTACATTGATTACATTTCAATAGACTTCACATTTTTGCTTCCCTCGTTTGAAAGACGAAGGAAGTATTGTAATCGCAAAAAAATCACCTTCCGACATTCTTCATATCTTCACGTTTGAGGATCCCTAGATGACGAAAAACAGGTTTTCTCAACTCCGTCTGTCTGTTTGTATGTCTATCTGTCTATCTGTTGGCGGTATAACTCAAAAACTATTTGTCGGAGGAAGATGATTTTTTGCATACACATATTGCATACATATATACAGGGTGTCCTTAAAATAATGGGACACCGGTTAGTCATAGATTAGATTCCTTACGTCATAATAAATCGATTAAACCTAATATACCTTAGTACAAAGTTCATTCAGTAAGAAGTTATACAACATTGAAGTTAAATTTTTTATTTTTTTGTTAATTTCCACAAATGTAGAGATATCGATTTGAAATCCGAAATCACGGGAGCGGGCAGTTTTGAAAATGTTATTATTTCGTTACTATGGTTGCCGTGGATTTGTTTGACACATCATTTGTCAGTTTATGCCATTTAGTAATCATGGAACAGTGGTCTGGCTAACAACGTTCTTTTGTGATAAAATCATACTACAAAAATAATGATTGTATGGTCGCAGCACAGCGGAAATTTCGAATCCATTTCAATATTGGTCGTCATGGGAGAGTTCCCTCTGCCCATGCAATAAAGGAGTGGGTTCGTAAATTTGGATCAGCTACAAAAGTCAAACATAAGGGACCAAATAGAAGTGTCAAAAGTCTTGATAACATTGATCGCGTTAGAGCAGCTGTAGAGCGCAGTCCAAAATATTCCAGCCAAAAACAAAGCCAGGCCTTGGGTTTATCTAGGACTAATTTACGTTGAATTTTACATAAGGATCTCAATTTCTATCCATACAAAATCCAGATTACCCAAGCACTGAAACCAACAGATCTTCCTGTTCTCCTATTCAGGAACTAAAAATGAAAATTCGGGAAGAAATTGCTAATATTCCAATGGATATGTTGCGTCGTGTATAGAGAGAAGGGGAGGCCATTTAGAAAGCATAATTTTTAAGAAATAAAAATGGCCTACACTTGTCTTGTTATTGTTATAATTTGTTGTAATAAAATACAGTTATTTTCTGAAATACGTCATTTTCAAAACTTCCCGCTTCCGTGGCCCACCTTGTATTATGTAGTGCACTAATAAGAAAAATTTCATAAATTAGACTTGACTGTAAGAGGCACTTTACCTACCTTTGAAAACATTTTTTAACTCGTAACTTCGTTATCTGTAACATTTTTTGAAATCTTAGATTATTATCTGAAAGAGAATTAAAAAGTAGAAAAATAATGTACTCTTAGTTTTTAAGCGTAAAAGCAACCGTTTACCTTAAAATGCCTATCGAAGGTTTTTGGTTGTCAATAAAACGGGCAATTATCAAGTAGCCATGATCGTTGCGCGTCGTCCGGCGAGTTTTACGCGTCCCGAAAACGCATTTTTTGTACGAATGAAACATACTTTTTTCTCCAACTACTCATAAATTCGGTAATATGACTTATTATTTAGAATCAAACATTGTAGGTTATATTCTAGAACTGTCATGGCGCAAATAAACAATCACTGTACGGGAAAAATAAACAACAACGACGGCGACTGCCAAATATTGACGAAGCGTTTGCTTTTTATTTAAAAATTACTATGTAAAACCCTATCTTGCGTCCATTTTTGTACTAGTGCAAATATGAATCTAAAAGTGTACAGTTGCCAAGGTAATTTGTGAATATCCCGAAATGACTTATACAAAATTATTCGACAATATGGCGTCTTATTCGTGTGGTTGGAGAAAAAAAAATTGTTGGAAAACTTCAGATTCGTAATCAGCATACCAAAAAATATAAAGGGGCAAAAAATTGTAACTACACCAGAATTTGCGTCAAAATGCTCATTTTTGGCACCTGGCGACTGGACTGCAATAGAACGGTATTTTAAACAAGGCCTTATGATTTCCGACGAGTCTGTGCATGCCCACTTTCAGGTTACTGTGTAAAGATAAATGTACGGCGATTCCTGAGTGTTTAAGCGTCACAGCTAAGTTGGCGACGCTTGCCGCTGCAGCGTCGAGGTTTGTGAGGCCCAGCACTTGTATTACACCCCGTTTGGCCTTCAAGGTTCGGTTAAGCGTGGGCAGCTTAATTTCAGTCTTACTCAACTTAGTCAATATTAGTTTTTAGTTTGTTTAAAGTGTTTTGTTTATTTTGATGTTTATTTGTATTAATTTCAATGTTTAAAAAGTCTGATGCGTTATACCATCAACTGCTCCAACACTGGAAAATGAAGCTATTGGCTGATAAAACTTTCCACACAATGATGAAAACATTAACACTAATGCATGGTCTGCTAAACTTTCATTTGTATCAGACAAATGTTCTGCTTTTTTCTTTGTGCTTTTCTTTTGTTTGAAATATCCATTAACCCGTCGAAAGTAAAATTTTGTGAATTAACACTGATGCTCTTTCTGACGGACATTTCATCTAAAAGAAGCACACCATGTCGAGCCATTATTGGCATTTGCTTAATTTTTTTATGAAAAGATTGCAAAAACTTTCTATTGAATCCACAGTCAATATCAATAGATGCCAGATATTGATAAATTGTGCTAAAAGCTGGTAATGGCAATATATTATTTTTTCGCAAAATATCATAAGTCGACCTGCTTCGAATGCGAAGCATACACCATAGTAACAATTTTTTACGATAACGTCTACCTTTTCTAGAACACTTGCCCGTATCAATAATTTCTTTAATTAAAGCCAACTACAAAAAAAAACCTTATTTTCAGTGATATAAATAAACAATATGCACAGCCCTCGGTGTCTCTGTGGTGCCTCATAAATATTGTGGAATATTAACTTTTTGCCGTAAGAATTTTATAAAAATATGCTATTTTTTGTAGTTTTTAAAAAAATTATGAAGATGTTATTTTTTTATAGAGAATGATTATATTTTAATAATATTTGCACTTCCCGCGAGGTATGAATGGTCCTCAACACCGAAAGGTAAAAGAGGCTATAGATTATGAATGAAAAAAAAATGAATCTTTTATTTATAAACTTATAAATATATTCGAAATATTTTCCCGTCACCGTTAAAGATCAGAGTTTATTTGTTTTATTATTTGATATTTTTATTAATCACACAGACTCTAAATTCTCTATGTGGTCTAGCATCATGTGAGCTAATTCTTTACGATGACATGCACTGGCAATTCCAAATATGAAAGCAACCTTAGACATTAAATACTTAGCATCTAGGGCCTCGTTATGGAATTTTTCCAAGTCTTGCTGAGATAATGTCTTTGACTTTCTCGGAAAATATCAATGTTTATTTTTACTTCCTTTTACTATAAAGGAAGTATTGGATTCACCCCAAAAATTCGAAATTGAGTTTTCAACAGATCTTCACGTTTTAGAGTCCCCTGATCCCAAAAAACATATTTTTTTTCATTGGTCTGTGTGTCTGTCTGTCTGTCTGTCTGTCTGTCTGTGAACAGAATATCTCAAAAACGAAAAGAGGTATGGCATTGAAACTTCATATATAAGTTTTGTGTACTATGTAGATGAGACAGCAAGCTTTTGAAGAAAATCGCATAACCGGAAGTAGGTGTTTACTCTTGTGATTTTTCAGTTTTTTTCGATTTTTTCAAAAACGGCTCTAACGATTTTTTTTAAACTTTACATTTTTATTACATTTTTAATGTGTATTGATATGAGATAGGTGATTTTCCAGTTGAATACTTCTAAAGTGGGTTTCTTTTGTTTTTTTTCTATTTTTTTTATTAACTCCTATTTTAAATAAAACACCCGGTATATTATTACATTTTTGAATTCACCTTAAAATTCTAGAGAAAATTTGTCTCTTTAACTAACGCTCTATTTTGTACCGTTTTTGTAGAATTTGTAATTTTTGAAAATTTTTGACAAATGGTTAAAAATTTAAAATTAAATTTTTGACTAATTATAAGATCACTGTAAAAGGAAGTTGTGTGGGTGTATCACACCAGATTTTTTGGTTTACTTTCGTTCCATTTACTTTTTCAACGTTTTCTTGGTACTAAGGCTTCTACTTTTCCAGACTCTTTTTATTTTATTTTTAGGAATACTTGTGAAGTGGCAAAGTGCACACACGTGTCTTTGGTGTTGCGTAATTAAACTCAATATTTGGGACATAACCAGCATTTCATTCAAGCAAATTTTAAAAATAAAGTGAAAAGCAGAACTCTAATGAGACAATATATAAAACAGATAAGTATTTAATGGTATAATAAAAACTAGGCAAAGTAAACAAACAGCAGACAGTGCGGTAAGGTAAGAGAACGTCCTTTCGAAAGCTCGCCTTGAGGCCGGCTTTTTTCCATCGGACCGCAAGCAACACACAATACACCAATTAGTGCGACGGGTAGCGTACATTGAAAATGGACGAACTAAAAGATTGCTTACTAGAATTAATGAGAGGTATCAAGAATATGAGATACGATTTCCCGTAATACAAAGAGGAGATACAGTTCCTAAAAGAATAGAATTCTGCAATGAGAATTAAAACTTACGTGCAAAACTGGACATTGTAAAATATGTAGAACAAAAACTAGAAAAACTGAAGTATGCAAACCAAAGAAACAATATTATCTTAGCCGGCCTAAAAATTAAAGACGGTAATGTAGAAGATGCTAAAAAACAAGTAGAGGAGATTATTGCGCAAACCCTAAACAAAGACACAGAAGCCAGAAAAATAACTAAAATAAAGGAGAATAAATTTATATTAGAAGTGGAAAATTTTAAAAAGAAAATAGAGAGTATGAGAAATACACAAACTCAAGTGTGCAATAGAAAAAAAAATCCACTTACTTAGATAGTGATCTAACACAGAGGGAAAGAAAAACACAGCCAAGCATTCAAGAAAAACCTGATGAGCAAAAAAAACGGCACAAAAAGGTGAAGATTGGATTCCAGATTCCCTAAAAATCTCGAGTTCGAAGGGAATCATGATTACTATACTTTGAAACGCTAGAATGTATTGTTGGCGTTGACTAATATATTAAACATACATTATAGGGTTTACACTTAATAACCAGAAAGCTGTGTGTACTAGATGAAGTACTTTTGTGGTAACACGGTCTGAAAAGGTAGCCGATATTATTTTAATTTTTCATGGAGCCATAATTTTACATTTTGAACAACTTTTCTTGACGATTCTTTGACGTATTTGAAACAGAAAATGTACTTTACCCGAAAAATAGCATGTTCTTTATTTATCGCTCCTGAAGGCTGACCAATATCGTCACTTGTAGTTTTTTTTTTTCGCAAATTTATACACACTATATATAGCGGGTGGTTGGTCATACCTCTGAACATAGGCAATTTACATGGCTTATTACGATTATGCATATTCCTGCTCACCATTTTTATGGAAAAATATGGTAGTGGTACTAAATTAAAGAGAATAATTTTCCGACTCGTTTCGTATTAAAAACTTATTAGATAATGTTAATTGTGCATAAAAATATTAATTGTAAAATTTAGATATTCCCAAATATAAGTGAGGGAAATATCAAAATTTTGAAATTAATGTTTTCATGCACAATTAACATTATCTAATAAGTTTTTAATACTAAACGACGTGGATAATGATTCTCTTTAATTTAGTACCACTACCATTTTTTTCCATAAAAATGGTGAGCAGGAATATGCATAACCGTGATAAGCCAGGTACATTTCCTGTTAGAGGTATGACCAACCACCCGGTATATACAAGTCCATAAAGTCTTGCACAAATTCCTTTAAAATTCAGATATTTCATTATCGGAAAAACGCTCGAACATGTCAATTAGTATTTTTAGTTGCGCATTTTTTAAACTAAAAAGTTAGTATACAGGGTGTCCCAGGTAAGAGATATGACGTCATGTAGATTTTTTTAAATGGAACACCCTCGATATTGTATTATTTTCGAATTTTACGTTGAAAACTGAACACTTTTTGTATAACCAACTATATCTCTAAATTCAGCTGTTTTCGAAATATTGACGTTTGAAAACATTGATATTGATTTTTCTGACTTCCGGTCAAAAAATTGACATTTCTGGTTGTATCGCAAAATAGCATCAAGTGAAAGCTCATAGAAAACTGAGATACGAAAGTCCGAGCCGTTTCGCTTTAATTGAAACCGTTTGGTTTTTACAGCTGCGTAAATGTTCCAAATCTTCAATGTTCAAACGTCAATATTTCAAAAACCGCTGAATTTAGAGATATAGTAGGTTGTACAAAAAGTGTCCAGTTTTTAACGTAGAATTCGAAAATGGAACAATATAGAGGGTGTTCCATTAAAAAAAACCTACATGACGTCATATCGGTATACTAACTTTTTACTTTAAAAAATGTGCAACTAAAAATACTAATTGACATGTTCGAGCGTTTTTCCGATAATGACATATCTGAATTTTAAATGAATTTGTGCAAGACTTTACGGAAACGGATTTCTACGGCTGACTCCGCCTCTCTGTCCCTAATTTACCATTTTTTCTATCCAGGCATTCTTCTTCTGTTAAGCCTCTTGTATTCATTGCCACTCACACACTCTATATAAAACACATATTAAAAAATAGAGATATTCCCATTAACTTAAAAGGAAAGGTTTATGATACTTGAGTTGTCTCGGTGATAACTTATGGAATGGAGACAATGTCTATTACACAAAAAAGCGCTGAAAATCTTTGCTATACAAAGAACCATAAAAAGAACAATGCTTGGTATAAGTCTCTGAAATAAAGTAAAACAAGGGTGACAGATGTTATGGAGAGAAATTACAGTTAAAATGGCAATGGGCAAGACATATCGCAAGGCAAAATACAGATCAACGACATATGGAGTTGTAAAGTGGAGATCTATACAAACGCCGGGACTCTCGGCGTGGAGCCATCTCGGCGCCGAATTCAAATTCGCAAACTACAGTGTGCACTACGTAAGAAAATTATTATAAACAAATAATAAATAAAGTGATCGCCAAAAACCTGGCATCAAATGAAAAAAAATTATTTAGAATTTCTTGGAAAATCAAACACTGACTTCCGTTATCAGTAAAATGTTACATTTTTTAAAAATAATTACTAAACACGCCTTTACTAGTCAAGATAGACAAACATTATACGAAAAAAGTTTTCAGGCCTTGAGATTGTTCAGTCAGCTAAAACTAACACACGATAAAAAAAATCTCATTGAAATCTTGCTTAATTTCCGAAAAATAGCACTTTTTGGTTTTACACAAATTCGAAAAACGCCATTGTCTAAGTAAAGTGCCTTTCATGTGACAAATATTTCTTTAATGTTTATTTCCCAAATCAGAGAATTTTATTGTTAACAAAGTTTTTTATTATGAAATAAAAAACTTTGTTAAAAATATTTGTTTTTCCATAGCAGTCTTTGTTGAAAGCAAAATTCTTTGTTATGGGACCTAAACATAAAAGAAAATGTGAGAGATCAAAGTTGGCCGAGGATTTTAAAATTTGGTATAGGAGCCTAGATGTTGATTCTAAACAACTTCTCTTAATAACTTTTTGTAGTAGTTGCTATATAAAAAGCATGCTACTCTACAGTAAAATAGGTTTTTTGAAAATTTCTAAGTCATACTTAATTTTTGAAAACTGAAATGCTGTTAGAAATTCGCCATTAACCAAGCAGGGCTGAACCCCAAAAAAATGAAAATTATATCGAAAATTTTCTACCTTTTACAAGAGTCGTTTCACCTATCCGGGGACACACTGTATATACAGGGTGATTTTGTTTTACCAGGATATAAAGCAAAAAATTGTTTACCATTTTTGCGAAATATCAAAACTAACGGAGGTACAAGGTGTTAAAGTTTCAAACTAAGAACTAAAATTACTTAACGAAAATTAAACTAAACTTAATATAACTTAAATGATATGTTCAAAATTATCAGCATTCGCTTCTACGCACACGTTCCGCGTATAAGAGCGATGCAGCAGCGGCCAATTGACGACACTCTCAGTAAATAATAAGCATATTCACTCTTTCATTATTTTTATAAACATGAGTCATTATTGTAGCAATAACATTAAGAAAATTACAATGGAAAACTAGTTGACAGGTCATTGCTTGACAACAGAGATAAACAAAAATAAAATTGTCCAGCCGCCCTTGCCCCAAAGTTTAGTTTTTAATTTGAAACTTTAACACCCTGTACCTCCGTTAGTTTTGATATTTCGGAAAAGTGGTAAATAAAAAAATGCTTATGCACACTGTATGCGAATTTGAATTCGGCGCCGAGATGGCCTTGCGCCGAGTTGGCTGGCGCCGTGATGGTCCGAGCCGAGTTGTCCCGGTGCCGAGCTGGCCCCGCGCCGATATGGCGGCGCCGAGATTTCCTAGACCCACTTCAGAGAAGATGGGCTGATGACATCAAAAAGGTAGCTGGTAGAAATTGGATTCGAGCGGCTCAGGACAGATAAATATAGAAAGCTGTTGGAGAGGCCTATGTTCAGGAGTGGACCAATCCGGGCTGAAAAACAAGATGCCTCATCATTCTCTTTTTAAAATAAATCATTCATGAAAAAGTTATTAAACACTACAACAAACTGACCGTCCAACCCAACCCATTGTTAGTGCCCTTACTACACCCATTTGACAGTTGGGGAATAAAGAAGCATTATCATTAAATGTACACTTGTCTACATCATTAATAGTGCAGGATCCTAGTGTAGGGAATCAGCACATTGACTTATAGAGAGTAATTTATTCTGTATACAGTCATATATTATTTGTAGCACAGAGCATACCGTGAAGAAGTTCCGAAAATTTGTGCATTTTCGTAGAGTTAAAGTAAACAAAACAATTTATATGGACATACGGTCTTCGAATCTCGAGCTTGGACTCCAAAATCACCGTATTAATTTTTTCTAATTATTGCTTTTGAAGAATCTAAACAGTTTAGTACATGCACGAACAGTAAACAAAAGCTGTGAGAACAATTCCGGGGGGTCCTCGAAAGAGTTTAAAATGGGTAGTGGGTACTATGTCAAATCGGACCATAGTACGTGTAATCCGTCTACAATCTTGAATTACTACTTTGTTTTTGTTGAAATAAAACGTCTTGTATCTTTATTACTAGAGATTGGATAAGTAGTCCATTTTGTAACGTACACAATCCGACTTACAACAAAAAAGGTTATCTCCAAAATATTCGTAAGAAATTAAGTTGCAGCCTGAAAACATCCCGTATATGCACTAGCTGAACCGAAATTAATGCGAAAGTTGCTCAGAGCAATTTGCTCCTGCTTTAGACAGAATTTAGCAACAGCACAAAAAATTCCACGCTAGCACAGGTGATTATTTAAGCGGGTGCACCTGCAAAACTACAGTCCAAGTCCGACAAATTAACTGCGTCTGGTAGTGAACTTGACGGTGAATCGCCGTTGCGGCGGTTCGAGGCGCCGTCAAGGCGTTGCGACGCTTTGGCACAGCGCCGTTTTACTCCGGCGCGTTGGCAGCCAAAGCCGCAATTACGTCCTTATTATTAATTATTGTTCAAAGAGGGAGACCTCGCCGGCTTTTGTAATACTACTCTCTTTTAAGGTGGCATCAACTGGCATTAGATTATGACATTAATTAATTAAGTGGAGTTGTTATATATGCAGAATGCACTGGATTTTGTCCGTAACAAGATTACAGAGGTAGTTAGCATTAACCGCCTGAATAAGCCGGAGCGGATTGTAGGCTTACGATATTGAATAATTTATATATATCAAGAAATATGGACCTGACGTTCATTTCGATACCAACCAGAGGATAAATCACCGTCCCTAAGAAGCTCCACTTAAATTAATTTCATCTAAAGGGTGCGTAAGGACTAGAGCCGCTAAATATAATGTAACGGTAGCGCATATATAAACCTCAAAATATGCCGAAAATTTTAAACTCATCCATAAAGATGCAGCAACCTAATTATATGATGAGCAGCGTGCAGATTTTTGAATTATTTGATGTAACATTCTAAAAAAATTCTTCGTTCGTGAAGTATATGTATTTAAGATACTGGTTAGCGAAATTGCTATTATTTTAAATTTTCGGTGTGGTTTTATCTACAGGATAACCTGTTTCTATTTTTATTTTAATGCAGTCAACTAGAGAGTAGGGAATGTTTCCTATTTTCTGAAACATAATATCAAATTGGAAAAGAAAAGAAGAAAATACAATTCATAATGTCTTGTATCCTTCTTCTATTCTATGCATACTATGCCAGTGTTTCCGGAACTTGGATCACCACAGCAAATCCTTTGTAAAGATCAATACCAACAAGTGCCATAATATTTTAAATGTAATATGTCAATAACTTTTAACATGTTCTTTATTCTGAAGAAGCTAAATACATTAGCGAAACGTTAATACTTAAAAAAATGCCTCTTGACTCAACTAATCCAATTTAAACGATTAGCATCATATTTAAAAATTTTAGCTGAATTTTTCTTCTAAGAATAGAAGGAGGATACAAGACATTATGAATTGTATTTTCTTCTTTTCTTTTCCAATTTGCACCTAAATACAGCTGTAACCAAAAATTTACACATAATATCAAATATTGCGCGGCCACCGGAACCCTGCAGATTTCTGCGATGTAGCTACATTTAACACAACACACTTATTTGTTGCCCCTTTTTGTCTCTTACAACATTTATCCTGTATGTGTTGAGTTCCATTTTGGTTAAGGGTAAAATCCTGAGCTATGTGCAAATTGTTTCTTTTATCTATCTTTCAGTTAAAGCAAAAAATAAACAAAATTTTATTTTTAATGTGCTCACCCTGTATATGTTTGGTATAAAATATGCGCTTTTTTCATGGGTAAAAACTTGAGCTATGTGCAAAATATTGCTTTCATTTAAGTAATAATTTTTGAGTTACAGTAAAAAGAGGCAGAATTTTATTTTGTTAAGGTGCTCACCCTGTACATATTTTACCGAAATTTTCTCGGTTCCATGGCATATAATGCACATGCAAAATATCGACTTTCTCTAACAAATAGTATTTGACTATACTACCAACAGACGCACAGACAGACGGAATTGAGATAACCTGTTGTTTGTCATCTAGGGACCCTGAAACGTGAAGGAAATCTCGGAACCTGATTTTTTTCGCAATTACAATACTTCCTTCGACTTTTAGACGCGGGAAGTAAAACTGTTTTAACAAATGCCGCTGTACTCTTCATCTTACATATTCTTCCGAATGCGGATGCCGTCAACCTTTTCATTCTTTCTTCATGCCACCGGTCACTACGATGTTGTCCTACCGTTTCTTGTGAAAGTTCTTCTTTGTTTACAGTAAGACCTACTAAAAACGCGTTTTTTGTCTGTTGTAAAACTTCTTCGTCCATGTCAGGTGTTATGTCACCTGCATTTGGACCGTAATCTAAATCTTCATTTTGTGAAGATATTTTTCGGTAATTTGTTTTGTACGGTTGCGAATTTTTGTTTCGTTGCTATTTCTTCGAAATTCACAATACTCTTAAGTATATCGTGCTTTTATGGGGGTGACGTGTTCTCTGACAAGTCTATGAAAGTTGCCTACTTGATTGTGCGCTATTACAGCGGCCTCACAACGAGCTTGATATGATCTCTTGAAAGAAAAGCATACACGCTTTCTACCTACAAATTTTGCAACATGCGAATTGTATAGTTCGGCGGCATTAATTGTATCATCATAAATCAAGCTAGCAGTATGACGTGCTATACGTTGTACTGCATCCATAAGGTTCTGCTGTAATCCAGCATCTGCTAAAAACTCAAAAAAAAAATTTATTTATTTTCCTTTGGTCCATTGCAAGTTCTTTAACCTTTGTTGATAAGTTATGCAACTGAGATTTCCTGTATTCAACTGCCTTTGTAATTGCATATCTAAATATAATTAAATTTTTTGTAATTGCAGTCTTTAACTTTGTTGTAGTTTTTGGTTTTTTGGATATTTTTTTAAATTTATTACAGTAGTTGCGCAATATGTCGTTTTTACATTACATTTTTTGAATTAGCACTCCGGGGCCATATGGCATATCTTCACATAATTTTCTATACACGCTACTGTCCCCATCGCCCACTAATTTTACGTATTTTAAACCATACATTTCTATGGATTTCTTAAAACCTTGAGAATAATAGCAGCTTCCATACCAGTTGAAGAACCGCTCCAGTTTCTATTAACACTTGTGTGCAGCTGGTTCACTATCTTTGTTTCTTCTTGCACATATTATACAAAATTTGTTTTTAACACACATGTATAACACTTTTTTTGTTCTAAGGCCCAATATGCAAGCTACACCTGATAGTGCATTATAATTGGTACGGTAGGACCTTTTACTCCAGGCTCTATCTGCTATTACGGCAATTACCGGATTTCCATCTCCATCAATTTTTCCGTTTTCCTTCGCTAATGCAGCTTCCTCTTCAGCAGCTTTTTCCATTTCTTTGACAGCAACAGCACTATAGATATCAAACACTTCCTCTTGGTAGTATCCATAGGTAGGTAGCAGATGATGGTGCTCGTATATTGAGAGCATTAGAAAACTCGCTAAGTTGTGAGTATCCTGCTCCAATACCTACTGTAGCAGACACTGCTGATAAATTCACATTCATCTGATTGTCTTTGTAGCCTGACGGGCTAGTTTAATTTAATTTAAATGCTACAATCACCAGCCTGAAATCTGGTTGCCCAAAGTTAGCTCAAAAAGCCAAGATCCAAATAATAAGCTCAGGTAGTAACGTGGAAAGAAACACAGGATAATTTCTTATTATTATATAATAACGTTTAACTGGATACATTAAATTAAACTGTATTAAAACAACACGAAACAATAGAATGTAATAAAAATAAAATAACTCTTCTAACGGGGGTTCGTTCATCTGTAGTCGAGCGGTGGCACACTATTGCGGGACAGCCTGTACATCAGTCCTCTCGTCACGTTGGCAACACGCCGGCCCTGAACAAGTATTATGACAGATTAGTAGGCCGCCAATAATGGCGGACGACAACAACACATTTGGTCATAAAATCGTTCAATAAACAAAACTGCAGTCGAAATCAAACTAAGTGGTGTGCATACCTAGTGCGTCTGGTGGTGAAACTCCCATCGTTCAAGCGGCGGACGATGCGTTTGATTCGCTTTACTTGCCAACTGTTTGTTTCCCAAGGTGAGTGAATTTCGCTTAACTGTGCACCGCTTCTTGCTGACGAAGGCGGCCGCTGGGTTGCCCTAGCTCCGCGAGTGCGTGCCTATGGACGGTGGCCTCGGGCTCGTTCGACCGGGACCCCTGGTGCACGCGCCTCGGCCTCGGGGATGCGAAAGTCGCCCCAGACGCGATTATCGGGGCTAATTACGTCCGCGTCGCCGTCCTGATGCCGGGAAATTTGCTTCGCGGACGGCGTCGTCACCGGCGAGCACGACTTGGCCTCCCGCGTGTCTAAACTTGGGAGGGCGTCGTCAGCGAGTTCGGAAATACTGTGCTTACGTCCAGGTGTCTGACACCGTCGCCGTTGGACCTGGGGCAGTCCTCTAGGTCGCTAGGTGCTCGGGAAATAATGTCGGAAAGTAAATAACAATCCAGACGTGCAGGAATTCGAGGAAGTAACGTTGAGAAGTAACGTAACAACCCAAACGCGCAGGAGATTAAAAGAATAACGTCGGAAAGTAAATAACAATCCAGACGTGCAGGAATTCGAGGAAGTAACGTTGGGAAGTAACGTAACAACCCAAACGTTCAGGGGTTCAGGTAGCTGGTCGGGATACCCTCGAAAAGTCCTGGGGGACACTCCTGAGAGTACAGGTGAGACTAGAGGAGTGGGAAGATCTAGGAAATTCTAGGAAATTATCGGAGATGCTCGAAGAGCCCGGAGGCTCTCCTGAGCGGAATCAGGACTGGAAGAGGTTCGGGAAAAATACTAGGAAATTCTCGGAAATGCTCGAAGAGCCCGGAGGCTCTCCTGAGCGGAATCAGGTCTGGAAGAGGTTCGGGAAAAACACTAGGAAATTCTGTCTTGTCCGCGCTCCGAATTCTGCTTTTATACCTGGTGCGAGCGTAATCGGAGGTCGTTGGAGAGGGGATTCGATATGGTCTAGGTGCGCAGTGGTGGGCGATCGCTCGCGGTGACGTCACGTCGTCCTCTCGGCGCGGAGCTTCGGTCTCTAACGTGGTGAACGACCAGGGTGAACGCGCAAATTAATTTTTAATTTACAGAATCGCGTTCGCGCTGGGCGTAACGTTACACATGATCCTCCCCTCGGAAAAATGAAGGACCACCGGCGGAGAAAACATTAAGGAGAATACCTGGAGGTCGGTTATCGGTTCGTCGGTACTAGTCTACAGGGTGATTCGTTTCTGACGGGTTAAATATAGAAGCTGCTACTTCAACACATACTCCTTTCGCACACTCTCATCCAAGCTTCGGCGGTTTAAGCCTACAATATCATGCCGTAATCCGGGTTCACGGTGGCAAGATCACGCTTCAAGATAAGACTGCTGTTACCAGGAACTTTCCACGTGCGAAAAAGAATACGACGTACAAATGTCAAACTAAGGCAAGCGAATTGCCTAACGGGCGGGCCGGAATATATTTTGATTTAAATATTCTGGGACGAATGTCGGGCGGCGCGATCGGCGCGCAAACATTCAAACTCTCTGGAGCGGAAGCAGGGGCCGCGGTGTCGGCGTACAACCGTTGAAACTCCCTGGAGTTAGTGCATATGCCCCGGAATGGGCATGCAAGCATTCATACGTCCTGGAACATGTACAGAGCCGCGGTGTCGGCGTACGAACGTTCTGGAAGTATTTAGTCATGCGAAAACATTCTGGTTTCAGAACAATTTTACTTTCACACAATTAACTGGAGGAAATCACAGAGGCCGCGGAGTCCGGCGTGCAATCTCCAGGAAACAGGAAAACAGGCGCATCGGATTCCACTTACAGGCGCTGGCACAGGAAAAAAACGACTTCCTTTCTACATTCTCTCCTTCAAGCTTCGACGATTAAGTCTACAACCTCCTGCTGTTGCCCGGGTTTACGGCAGCAAATAGAGTACGCTTCAGAAGTGAGCACTTTCAGGGTAAGCTTTCATACTAACTATGGCGGCATTCACAAAAACTTACATGCATAATTTTTCAGGTATACATCAGGCGCTTACACACGGATACATGCGGCTCTGGGACTGGAAGATTTCCACGGATACGACAGGTGCTTACCGGCGGAACTAGTATGGAGAAATTCCACGGATACAACCGGTGCTTATCGGCGGAACTGGTACTGGAAAATTTCTATGGATACACTAGGTGTTTACAGGCGGATACGGTACAGGAAAATTCCTACGGAGAGACATCTGGATTGTCTCGGAGGGTCCGTAGTACTTTCGGCCATTTGCGGATCTAGTCTTGGAAAACTACCACGGAAGGACATCTGGATTGTCCGGGCGGTCCGTGATCGGAGTCTTCCGCCATCTGCTGGGGTACCTCGGGGTTGCTAGGCCCGTATCAGCACTGAAGAATAGTACTGACCCCTGAGGGAGAATTTCCTAGGCTAGACGGGATTTCGGAAAGATCTTATCTGGGCGGGAACGGACGTGGACGAGGATTTCGAAATACCAAGCTTGAACATTTCTGTTACTGGGCACTGGTACATTTTCTCTGACGGCTAAGCTGGAACAGGTTTTGTACATTATTAGGTTTTACTTACAACATCTACTAGTTCGGTTTTTAACAGGGTTTTTTCCTCGGGCGCCATCTGGATAATCTGGATTCTGGACTACTGGAATATCGGGCGAGCGGAATACTGGAATACTGGAATATCGGGCTAGCGGAATACTGGAATATCGGAACGGCGGAGTTTTTATTCTGTTTCTTTCCTGGTTACTGTCTGAGTTTTCGTCCCTGCTCGCGTGCGTCAAAATGTAGCCTGACGGGCTAGTTTAATTTAATTTAAATGCTTACAATTACCAGCCTGAAAACTGGTTGCCCAAGGTTAGCTCAAAAAGCCAAGATCCGAATAATAAGCTCAGGTAGTAACGTGGAAAGAAACACAGGATAATTTCTTATTCTTATATAATAACGTTTAACTGGATACATTAAATTAAACTGTATTAAAGAACACGAAACAATAGAATGTAATAAAAATAAAATAACTCTTCTAACGGGGGTTCGTTCATCTGTAGTCGAGCGGTGGCACACTATTGCGGGACAGCCTGTACATCAGTCCTCTCGTCACGTTGGCAACACGCCGGCCCTGAACAAGTATTATGACAGATTAGTAGGCCGCCAATAATGGCGGACGACAACAACACATTTGGTCATAAAATCGTTCAATAAACAAAACTGCAGTCGAAATCAAACTAAGTGGTGTGCATACCTAGTGCGTCTGGTGGTGAAACTCCCATCGTTCAAGCGGCGGACGATGCGTTTGATTCGCTTTACTTGCCAACTGTTTGTTTCCCAAGGTGAGTGAATTTCGCTTAACTGTGCACCGCTTCTTGCTGACGAAGGCGGCCGCTGGGTTGCCCTAGCTCCGCGAGTGCGTGCCTATGGACGGTGGCCTCGGGCTCGTTCGACCGGGACCCCTGGTGCACGCGCCTCGGCCTCGGGATGCGAAAGTCGCCCCAGACGCGATTATCGGGGCTAATTACGTCCGCGTCGCCGTCCTGATGCCGGGAAATTTGCTTCGCGGACGGCGTCGTCACCGGCGAGCACGACTTGGCCTCCCGCGTGTCTAAACTTGGGAGGGCGTCGTCAGCGAGTTCGGAAATACTGTGCTTACGTCCAGGTGTCTGACACCGTCGCCGTTGGACCTGGGGCAGTCCTCTAGGTCGCTAGGTGCTCGGGAAATAATGTCGGAAAGTAAATAACAATCCAGACGTGCAGGAATTCGAGGAAGTAACGTTGAGAAGTAACGTAACAACCCAAACGCGCAGGAGATTAAAAGAATAACGTCGGAAAGTAAATAACAATCCAGACGTGCAGGAATTCGAGGAAGTAACGTTGGGAAGTAACGTAACAACCCAAACGTTCAGGGGTTCAGGTAGCTGGTCGGGATACCCTCGAAAAGTCCTGGGGGACACTCCTGAGAGTACAGGTGAGACTAGAGGAGTGGGAAGATCTAGGAAATTCTAGGAAATTATCGGAGATGCTCGAAGAGCCCGGAGGCTCTCCTGAGCGGAATCAGGACTGGAAGAGGTTCGGGAAAAATACTAGGAAATTCTCGGAAATGCTCGAAGAGCCCGGAGGCTCTCCTGAGCGGAATCAGGTCTGGAAGAGGTTCGGGAAAAACACTAGGAAATTCTGTCTTGTCCGCGCTCCGAATTCTGCTTTTATACCTGGTGCGAGCGTAATCGGAGGTCGTTGGAGAGGGGATTCGATATGGTCTAGGTGCGCAGTGGTGGGCGATCGCTCGCGGTGACGTCACGTCGTCCTCTCGGCGCGGAGCTTCGGTCTCTAACGTGGTGAACGACCAGGGTGAACGCGCAAATTAATTTTTAATTTACAGAATCGCGTTCGCGCTGGGCGTAACGTTACAGACGCATGGCTTTGCGCTTGTCTTGCGGCTTGACTTTGCGCTTGGTTTGGCACTTGGTTTGGCGCTTGGTTTAGCGCTTGGCTTGGCGCTTAGTTTAAAACTTGGCTTTGCGCTTGGCTTGGCGTTTGGCCTGGCGCTAGACTTGGCGCTTGGCTTGGTGCTTGGTTTGGCGCTTAGCATGGCGTTAGGCTAGGCGCTTGGCTTGGCGCTTGTCTTGTCGCATGGCTTGGCACTTAGCTTGGCGCTTGGTTTGGCGCTTATTTTGACGCTTGGCCTGGCGCTAGACTTGTCGCATGGCTTGGCACTTAGCTTGGCGCTTGGTTTGGCGCTTATTTTGACGCTTGGTTTTGCGCTTGGCTTGGCGCTTGGCTTAACGCTTGGCTTGACGCGTGCCTTTGCGCTTGTCTTGCCGCTTGACTTTGCGCTTGGTTTGACACTTGGTTTGGCGATTGGTTTGGCGCTTGGCTTGGCGCTTGGCTTGGCGCTTGGCTTGGCGCTTGGTTTAAAGTTTGGTTTTGCGCTTGGCTTGGCGTTTGGCCTGGCGCTTGGCTTGGCGTTTGGCTTAGCGCTTGTCTTGTCGCATGGCTTGGCACTTAGCTTGGCGCTTGGTTTGGCGCTTATCTTGGATCTTGGCTTGGCGCTTGGTTTGGCACTTTACTTGGCGCTTGGGTTGGCGCTTTACTTCGCGCTTGGTTTGGCGCTTCACTTGACGCTAGGAGTATCGCTTGGCTTGGCGCTTGGGTTGGCGCTTGGTGTGGCGCTTATCTTGGATCTTGGCTTGGCGCTTGGTTTGGCGCTTGGCTTGGCGCTTGACCTGGCGCTTGGGTTGGCGCTTTACTTGACGCTTGGTTTGGCACTTGACTTGGCGCTTGCCTTGGCGTTTAGCTTGGCGCTTAGCCTGATGCTTGGCTTGGTGCTTGGCTTGCTGCCTGGGTTGGCGCTTGGCTTGGCGCTAGGCTTTGCGCTTGGCTTGGCGCTTGACTTGGCGCTTGGCTTTGCGCTTCGTTTAGCGCTTGGCTTGGCGCTTGGCTTTGCGCTTGGCTTAACGCTTGGCTTGGCGCTTGGCTTGGCGCTTGGCTTGGCACGTGGCTTGGCGCTTGACTTGGCGCTTGGGTTGGCGCCTGGCTTGGAGCTTGGGTTAGCATTTGACTTGGCGCTTGGTTTAGCGCTTGGCTGGGCGCTTGGCTTGGCGCTTGGCTTTCAACTTGGTTTGGCGCTTGGCTGGGCGCTTGGCTTGGCGCTTGGCTTTGCGCTTGGTTTAACGCTTGGCTTGGCGCTTGGCTTTGCACTTGGTTTGGCGCTTGGCTGGGCGCTTGGCTTGCTGCTTGGCTTGGCACATAGCTTATCGCTTGACTTCGCGCTTGGGTTGGCGTCTGGCTTCGAGCTTGGGTTGGCATTTGACCTTGGTAAAGCGCTTGGTTTGACGCTTTGCTTGGCGCTTGCCTTGGCGCTTGCGTTGGCGCTTGGCTTGGCGCTTGACTTGGCGCTTGGCTTGGCACGTGCCTTGCGCTTGGCCAAGCGCTTTGATTAGCGCTTGGCATAGCGCATGGCTTGGCGCGTGGCTTGGCGCTTGGCTTGGCGCTTGCGTTGGAGCTTGGCTTGGCGCTTGATTTGGCGCTTGGCTTAGCACGTGCCTTGCGCTTGGCTTGGCGCTTGGATTAGCGCTTGGCATAGCGCTTGGCTTGGCGCTTGTCTTGTCGCATGGCTTGGCACTTAACTTGGCGCTTGGTTTGACGCTTATTTTGGCGCTTGGCTTGGCGCTTGGCTTGCCGCATGACCTGGCACTTAGCTTGGTGCTTGGCTTGGCGCATGACTTGGCGCTTGGCTTAGCAAGTGCCTTGCGCTTGGCTTGGCGCTTGGATTAGCGCTTGGCATAGCGCTTGGCTTGGCGCCTGGATTGGCGCTTGGCTTAGCGCTTGGCTTGGCGCTTGGCTTTGAGCTTGGTAAAGCGCTTGGTTTGACGCTTGGCTTGGCGCTTGGCTTGGCGCTTGCGTTGGCGCTTGGCTTGGCGCTTGGCTTGGCGCTTGGCTTGGCGTTTGGCTTATCGCTTGCCTTGGCGTTTGGTTTTGCGCCCGGTTTGCAGCTCTGCTTGGCGCTTGGCTTGGCGCTTGACTTGGCGCTTGGCTTAGCACGTGCCTTGCGCTTGGCTTGGCGCTTGGATTAGCGCTTGGTATAGCGCTTGGCTTGGCGCCTGGATTGGCGCTTGGCTTAGCGCTTGGCTTGGCGCTTGGCTTTGCGCTTGGTAAAGCGCTTGGTTTGACGCTTGGCTTGGCGCTTGGTTTGGCGCTTGGGTTGGCGCTTGGCTTGACGCTTGGCTTGGCGCTTGGCTTTGCGTTTGGCTTGGCGCTTGGCTTGGCGCTTGGCTTTGCGCTTCGTTTGGCGCTTGGCTTGGAGCTTGGCTTTACGCTTGGCTTAACGCTTGGCTTGGCGCTTGGCTTTGCGCTTAATTTGGCGCTTGGCTTGGCGCTTGGCTTAGCGCCTGGCTTGGCGCTTGGGTTTGCGCTTGATTTGGCCCTTTGTTTAACGCTTGGGTTTGCGCTTGGCTTGGCGCCTAGCTTGGGGCTTGGCTTTGCGCTTGGCTAGGCGCTTGACTTATCGCTTAGTTTGGCGCTTAATTTGGCGCTTGGTTTGGCAATTGGCTGGGCGCTTGGTTTGGCGCTTGGCTTGGCACGTGGTTTGGCGCTTGCCTTAGCGCTTGGGTTAGCGCTTGACTTGGCGCTTAGTTTGACGCTTGACTTGGCGCTTGGGTTGGCGCTTGGCTTGGCGCCTGGCTTGGTGCTTGGTTTTTTCGCTTGGTTTGGCGCTTGGCTTGGCGCTTGGCCTTGCACTTGGCTTGGCGTTTATCTTGGCACTTGGCTTGGCGTTTGGCTTGGCGCTTGGATTGGCGCTTGCCTTGGCGTTTGGCTTGGCGCTTGGCTTGGCGCTTGGTTTGGAACTTGGCTTGTTGCCTGAGATGGCGCTTGGCTTTGCGCTTGGTTTGGCGCTTGTCTTGGCGCTTGCCTTGGCGTTTAGCTTGGCGCTTAGCCTGATGCTTGGCTTGGAGCTTGGATTGCTGCCTGGGTTGGCGCTTGGCTTTGCGCTAGGCTTTGCGCTTGGCTTGGTGCTTGACTTGGCGCTTGGCTTTGCGCTTCGTTTAACGCTTGGCTTGGCGCTTGGCTTTGCGCTTGGCTTAACGCTTGGCTTGGCGCTTGGCTTGGCGCTTGGCTTAGCACGTAGCTTGGCGCTTGACTTGGCGCTTGGGTTAGCGCCTGGCTTGGAGCTTGGGTTGGCATTTGACTTGGCGCTTGGTTTAGCGCTTGGCTGGGCGCTTGGCTTGGCGCTTGGCTTTCAACTTGGTTTGGCGCTTGGCTGGGCGCTTGGCTTGGCGCTTGGCTTTGCGCTTGGTTTAACGCTTGGCTTGGCGCTTGGGTTTGCACTTGGTTTGGCGCTTGGCTGGGCGCTTGGCTTGGTGCTTGGCTTGGCACATAGCTTATCGCTTGACTTGGCGCTTGGTTTGGCGCTTGGCTTCGAGCTTGGGTTGGCATTTGACTTGACGTTTGGTTTGGCGCTTGACGTAGCGCTCGGCTTGGTGCCTGGATTGGCGCTTGGCTTAGCGCTTGGCTTGACGCTTGGCTTTGCGCTTGGTAAAGCGCTTGGTTTGACGCTTGGCTTGGCGCTTGGCTTGACGTTTGCGTTGGCGCTTGGCTTGGCGCTTGACTTGGCGCGTGGCTTGGCACGTGCCTTGCGCTTGGCCAGGCGCTTGGATTAGCGCTTGGCATAGCGCATGGCTTGGCGCGTGGCTTGGCGCTTAGCTTGGCGCTTGCGTTGGCGCTTGGCTTGGCGCTTGATTTGGCGCTTGGCTTGGCACGTGCCTTGCGCTTGGCCAGGCGCTTGGATTAGCGCTTGGAATAGCGCTTGGCTTGGCGCGTGGCTTGGCGCTTGGCTTGGCGCTTGCGTTGGCGCTTGGCTTGGCGCTTGACTTGGCGCTTGGTTTAGCACGTGCCTTGCGCTTGCCTTGGCGCTTATCTTAGCGCTTGATTTGGCGCTTGGCTTAGCGATTGGCTTGTCGCATGGCTTGGCACTTAGCTTAGCGCTTGATTTGGCGCTTGGCTTAGCGATTGGCTTGGCGCTTGGCTTAACTCTTGGCTTGACGCATGGCTTGGCGCTTGGCTTGGCGCTCGGTTTTGCGTTTGGTGTAGCGCTTGGCTTGGCGCTTGGCTTGGCGCTTGGATTGGCGCCTGGCTTAGCGCTTGCCTTGGCGCTTGCCTTGGCGCTTGGCTTGGCACTTAGCTTGGCGCTTGGTTTAGCGCTTGCCTTGGCGCTTGGCTTGGCGCTTGGTTTGGCGCTTGGCTTGGCGCTTGGCTTTGCGCCTGGCTTGTCGCGTGGCTTGGCACTTAGCTTGGCGCTTGGTTTGGCGCTTGGTTTAGCGCTTGGCTTGGCGCTTGGCTTGGCGCTTGGCTAGGTGCTTGGTTTAACGCTTGCTTTGGCGCTTAACGTCGGGCTTGGCTTGTCGCTTGGCTTTGCGCTTGGCTTGGGGCGTGGTTTGCGCTTGGCTTGGCGCTTGCATTGGCGCTTGGCTTGGCGCTCGGCTTTGCGTTTGGTGTAGCGCTTGGCTTGGCGCTTGGCTTGGCGCTTTGATTGGCGCTTGGCTTAGCGCTTGCCTTGGCGCTTATCTTTGCACTCAGTTTACAGCTTGGCTTGGCGCTTGGTTTGGCGCTTGGCTTGGCGCTTGGCTTAGCGCTTGCCTTGGCGCTTGGCTTGTTGCATGGCTTACCACTTAGCTTGGCGCTTGATTTGGCGCTTGGCTTAGCGATTGTCTTGCAGCTTGACTTTGCGCTTGGTTTGGCAATTGGTTTGGCGCTTAGTTTGGCGCTTGGCTTGGCGCTTTGCTTGGCGCTTGGCTTAACGCTTGGCTTGACGCATGGCTTGGCGCTTGTCTTGCAGCTTGACTTTGCGCTTGGTTTGGCAATTGGTTTGGCGCTTAGTTTGGCGCTTGGCTTGGCGCTTTGCTTGGCGCTTGGTTTAAAGCTTGGCTTTGCGCTTGGCTTGGCGTTTGGCCTGGCGCTTGGCTTGGCGCTTGGCTTGGTGCTTGGTTTGGCGGTTAGCATGGCGTTAGGCTAGGCGCTTGGCTTGGCGCTTGGCTTTGCGCCTGGCTTGTCGCATGGCTTGGCACTTAGCTTGTCGCTTGGTTTGGCGCTTGGCTTAGCGCTTGGCTTGGCGCTTAACTTGGCGGTTGGCTTGGCGCTTGGCTTGGCGCTTGGCTTCGCGCTTCGCTTGGCGCTTGGCTTGGCGATTGGCTTTGCGCCTGGTTTGGCGCTTGGCTCGTCGCTTGGTTTGGCGCTTGGATTGGCGCTTTACTTTACGCTTGGTTTGGCGCTTGACTTGGCGCTTGGGTTGGCGCTTGGATTAATGCTTTGTTTGGCGCTTTACTTGACGCTTCGCTTGTCGCTTGGCTTGGCGCTTTGGTTGGCGCTTGGTGTGGTGCTTGGTTTGGCGCTATACTTAACGCATGGCTTGGCGCTTGACTTGGCGCTTGGCTTGGCGCTTGACTTGGCGCTTGTTTTGGCGCTTGGCTTGGCGCTTGACTTGGCGCTTTGCTTGGCGCTTCGCTTGGGGCTTGGCATTGCGCTTGGCTAGGCGCTTGACTTATCGCTTAGTTTGGCGCTTGACTTGGCGCTTGGCTTGGCGCTTGGCTTTGCGCTTGGTTTGGCGCTTGGCTTTGCGCTTCGTTTGGCGCTTGGCTTGGAGCTTGGCTTTACGCTTGGCTTAACGCTTGGCTTGGCGCTTGGCTTTGCGCTTGGTTTGGCGCTTGGCTTGGCGCTTGGCTTAGCGCCTGGCTTGGCGCTTGGGTTTGCGCTTGATTTGGCCCTTTGTTTAACGCCTGGGTTTGCGCTTGGCTTGGCGCTTAGCTTGGGGCTTGGCTTTGCGCTTGGCTAGGCGCTTGACTTATCGCTTAGTTTGGCGCTTGACTTGGCGCTTGGTTTGGCAATTGGCTGGGCGCTTGGTTTGGCGCTTGGCTTGGCACGTGGTTTGGCGCTTGCCTTAGCGCTTGGGTTGGCGCTTGGCTTGGCGCTTGGTTTAAAACTTGGCTTTGCGCTTGGCTTGGCGTTTGGCCTGGCGCTAGACTTGGCGCTTGGCTTGGTGCTTGGTTTGGCGCTTAGCATGGCGTTAGGCTAGGCGCTTGGATTGGCGCTTGTCTTGTCGCATGGCTTGGCACTTAGCTTGGCGCTTGGTTTGGCGCTTATTTTGACGCTTGGCTTGGCGCTTGGCTTGTCGCATGACTTGGCACTTAGCTTGGCGCTTGGATTGGCGCTTGGTTTTGCGCTTGGCTTGGCGCTTGGCTTAACGCTTGGCTTGACGCGTTCCTTTGCGCTTGTCTTGCCGCTTGACTTTGCGCTTGGTTTGGCACTTGGTTTGGCGCTTGGTTTGGCGCTTGGCTTGGCGCTTGGCTTGGCGCTTGGTTTAAAGTTTGGTTTTGCGCTTGGCTTGGCGTTTGGACTGGCGCTTGGCTTGGCGTTTGGCTTAGCGCTTGTCTTGGATCTTGGCTTGGCGCTTGGTTTGGCGCTTGGCTTAGCGCTTGGCTTGGCGCTTGGCTTGGCGCTTGGCATTGCGCTTGTCTTTGCGCTTGGCTTGGCGCTTTACTTGACGCTTGGTTTGGCACTTGACTTGGCGCTTTGCTTGGCGCTTCGCTTGGGGCTTGGCTTTGCGCTTGGCTAGGCGCTTGAGTTATCGCTTAGTTTGGCGCTTGACTTGGCGCTTGGCTTGGCGCTTGGCTTTGCGCTTGGTTTGGCGCTTGGCTTGGCGCTTGGCTTAGCGCCTGGCTTGGCGCTTGGCTTGGCGCTTGGCTTGGAGCTTGGCTTTACGCTTGGCTTAACGCTTGGCTTGGCGCTTGGCTTTGCGCTTGGTTTGGCGCTTGGCTTGGCGCTTGGCTTAGCGCCTGGCTTGGCGCTTGGGTTTCCGCTTGATTTGGCCCTTTGTTTAACGCCTGGGTTTGCGCTTGGCTTGGCGCCTAGCTTGGGCTTGGCTTTGCGCTTGGCTAGGCGCTTGACTTATCGCTTAGTTTGGAGCTTGATTTGGCGCTTCTTTTGGCAATTGGCTGGGCGCTTGGTTTGGCGCTTGGCTTGGCACGTGGTTTGGCGCTTGCCTTAGCGCTTGGTTTGGCGCTTGACTTGGCGCTTAGTTTGACGCTTGACTTGGCGCTTGGTTTGGCGCTTGGCTGATCGCTTGGCTTGGCGCTTGGCTTGGCACCAATCTTGGCGCTTGGTTTGGCGCTTGGCTTGGCGCTTAGCTTGGCGCTTGCCTTGGCGCTTAACTTTGCGCTTGGTTTGGCGCTTGTCCTAGAGCTCGGCTTGGCGCCTGGCTTGGCGCCTGGCTTGGCGCTTCCCTTGGCGCTTAACCTTGCGCTGGGTTTGGCGCTTGACCTAGAGCTCGGCTTGGCGCCTGGTCTGGCGCCTGGCTTAGCGCTTGGCTTGGCGCTTGGCTTAGCGCTTAGATTTGCGCTTGGTAAAACGCTTGGTTTGACGCTTGGCTTGGCGCTTGGCTTAGCGCTTGGCTTGGCGCTTGGCTTGGTGCTTGGCTAGGTGTTTGATTTGGCGCTTGCTTTGTCGCTTAACTTTTTGCTTGGCTTGTCGCTTGGCATTGCGCTTGGCTTGGGGCGTGTTTTGCGCTTGGCTTGGCGCTTACCTTGGCGCTTGGCTTGGCGCTCGGCTTTGCGTTTGGTGTAGCGCTTGGCTTGGCGCTTAATTTAGCGCTTACCGTGGCGCTTATCTTTAAGCTCGGTTGACAGCTTGGCTTTGCGCTTGGCTTGTCGCATAACTTGACACTTAGCTTGGCGATTGGATTGGCGCTTGGCTTAGCGCTTGGCTTGGCGCTTGGCTTAACGCTTGGCTTGACGCATGGCTTTGCGCTTGTCTTGCGGCTTGACTTTGCGCTTGGTTTGGCACTTGGTTTGGCGCTTGGTTTAGCGCTTGGCTTGGCGCTTAGTTTAAAACTTGGCTTTGCGCTTGGCTTGGCGTTTGGCCTGGCGCTAGACTTGGCGCTTGGCTTGGTGCTTGGTTTGGCGCTTAGCATGGCGTTAGGCTAGGCGCTTGGCTTGGCGCTTGTCTTGTCGCATGGCTTGGCACTTAGCTTGGCGCTTGGTTTGGCGCTTATTTTGACGCTTGGCTTGGCGCTTGGCTTGTCGCATGACTTGGCACTTAGCTTGGCGCTTGGATTGGCGCTTGGTTTTGCGCTTGGCTTGGCGCTTGGCTTAACGCTTGGCTTGACGCGTGCCTTTGCGCTTGTCTTGCCGCTTGACTTTGCGCTTGGTTTGGCACTTGGTTTGGCGCTTGGTTTGACGCTTGGCTTGGCGCTTGGCTTGGCGCTTGGCTTGGCGCTTGGTTTAAAGTTTGGTTTTGCGCTTGGCTTGGCGTTTGGCATGGCGCTTGGCTTGGCGTTTGGCTTAGCGCTTGTCTTGTCGCATGGCTTGGCACATAGCTTGGCGCTTGGTTTGGCGCTTATCTTGGATCTTGGCTTGGCGCTTGGTTTGGCACTTTACTTGGCGCTTGGGTTGGCGCTTTACTTCGCGCTTGGTTTGGCGCTTCACTTGACGCTAGGAGTATCGCTTGGCTTGGCGCTTGGGTTGGCGCTTGGTGTGGCGCTTATCTTGGATCTTGGCTTGGCGCTTGGTTTGGCGCTTGGCTTGGCGCTTGACCTGGCGCTTGGGTTGGCGCTTTACTTGACGCTTGGTTTGGCACTTGACTTGGCGCTTGCCTTGGCGTTTAGCTTGGCGCTTAGCCTGATGCTTGGCTTGGAGCTTGGCTTGCTGCCTGGGTTGGCGCTTGGCTTTGCGCTAGGCTTTGCGCTTGGCTTGGCGCTTGACTTGGCGCTTGGCTTTGCGCTTCGTTTAGCGCTTGGCTTGGCGCTTGGCTTTGCGCTTGGCTTAACGCTTGGCTTGGCGCTTGGCTTGGCGCTTGGCTTGGCACGTGGCTTGGCGCTTGACTTGGCGCTTGGGTTGGCGCCTGGCTTGGAGCTTGGGTTAGCATTTGACTTGGCGCTTGGTTTAGCGTTTGGCTGGGCGCTTGGCTTGGCGCTTGGCTTTCAACTTGGTTTGGCGCTTGGCTGGGCGCTTGGCTTGGCGCTTGGCTTTGCGCTTGGTTTAACGCTTGGCTTGGCGCTTGGCTTTGCACTTGGTTTGGCGCTTGGCTGGGCGCTTGGCTTGCTGCTTGGCTTGGCACATAGCTTATCGCTTGGCTGGGCGCTTGGGTTGGCGCCTGGCTTCGAGCTTGGGTTGGCATTTGACCTGACGTTTGGTTTGGCGCTTGACGTAGCGCTCGGCTTGGCGCCTGGATTGGCGCTTGGCTTAGCGCTTGGCTTGACGCTTGGCTTTGCGCTTGGTAAAGCGCTTGGTTTGACGCTTTGCTTGGCGCTTGCCTTGGCGCTTGCGTTGGCGCTTGGCTTGGCGCTTGGCTTGGCGCTTGGCTTGGCGCTTGGCTTGGCACGTGCCTTGCGCTTGGCCAAGCGCTTTGATTAGCGCTTGGCATAGCGCATGGCTTGGCGCGTGGCTTGGCGCTTGGCTTGGCGCTTGCGTTGGCGCTTGGCTTGGCGCTTGATTTGGCGCTTGGCTTAGCACGTGCCTTGCGCTTGGCTTGGCGCTTGGATTAGCGCTTGGCATAGCGCTTGGCTTGGCGCTTGTCTTGTCGCATGGCTTGGCACTTAACTTGGCGCTTGGTTTGACGCTTATTTTGGCGCTTGGCTTGGCGCTTGGCTTGCCGCATGACCTGGCACTTAGCTTGGCGCTTGGCTTGGCGCATGACTTGGCGCTTGGCTTAGCAAGTGCCTTGCGCTTGGCTTGGCGCTTGGATTAGCGCTTGGCATAGCGCTTGGCTTGGCGCCTGGATTGGCGCTTGGCTTAGCGCTTGGCTTGGCGCTTGGCTTTGAGCTTGGTAAAGCGCTTGGTTTGACGCTTGGCTTGGCGCTTGGCTTGGCGCTTGCGTTGGCGCTTGGCTTGGCGCTTGGCTTGGCGCTTGGCTTGGCGTTTGGCTTATCGCTTGCCTTGGCGCTTGGTTTTGCGCCCGGTTTGCAGCTCTGCTTGGCGCTTGGCTTGGCGCTTGACTTGGCGCTTGGCTTAGCACGTGCCTTGCGCTTGGCTTGGCGCTTGGATTAGCGCTTGGTATAGCGCTTGGCTTGGCGCCTGGATTGGCGCTTGGCTTAGCGCTTGGCTTGGCGCTTGGCTTTGCGCTTGGTAAAGCGCTTGGTGTGACGCTTGGCTTGGCGCTTGGCTTGGCGCTTGCGTTGGCGCTTGGCTTGGCGCTTGGCTTGGCGCTTGGCTTTGCGTTTGGCTTGGCGCTTGGTTTGGCGCTTGGCTTTGCGCTTCGTTAGGCGCTTGGCTTGGGGCTTGGCTTTACGCTTGGCTTAACGCTTGGCTTGGCGCTTGGCTTTGCGCTTAATTTGGCGCTTGGCTTGGCGCTTGACTTAGCGCCTGGCTTGGCGCTTGGGTTTGCGCTTGATTTGGCCCTTTGTTTAACGCTTGGGTTTGCGCTTGGCTTGGCGCCTAGCTTGGGGCTTGGCTTTGCGCTTGGCTAGGCGCTTGACATATCGCTTAGTTTGGCGCTTGATTTGGCGCTTGGTTTGGCAATTGGCTGGGCGCTTGGTTTGGCGCTTGGCTTGGCACGTGGTTTGGCGCTTGCCTTAGCGCTTGGGTTGGCGCTTGACTTGGCGCTTAGTTTGACGCTTGACTTGGCGCTTGGGTTGGCGCTTGGCTTGGCGCCTGGCTTGGTGCTTGGTTTTTTCGCTTGGTTTGGCGCTTGGCTTGGCGCTTGGCCTTGCACTTGGCTTGGCGTTTATCTTGGCGCTTGGCTTGGCGTTTGGCTTGGCGCTTGGATTGGCGCTTGCCTTGGCGTTTGGCTTGGCGCTTGGCTTGGCGCTTGGCTTGGCGCTTGGTTTGGAACTTGGCTTGTTGCCTGAGATGGCGCTTGGCTTTGCGCTTGGTTTGGCGCTTGTCTTGGCGCTTGCCTTGGCGTTTAGCTTGGCGCTTAGCCTGATGCTTGGCTTGGAGCTTGGCTTGCTGCCTGGGTTGGCGCTTGGCTTTGCGCTAGGCTTTGCGCTTGGCTTGGCGCTTGACTTGGCGCTTGGCTTTGCGCTTCGTTTAGCGCTTGGCTTGGCGCTTGGCTTTGCGCTTGGCTTAACGCTTGGCTTGGCGCTTGGCTTGGCGCTTGGCTTGGCACGTAGCTTGGCGCTTGACTTGGCGCTTGGGTTGGCGCCTGGCTTGGAGCTTGGGTTGGCATTTGACTTGGCGCTTGGTTTAGCGCTTGGCTGGGCGCTTGGCTTGGCGCTTGGCTTTCAACTTGGTTTGGCGCTTGGCTGGGCGCTTGGCTTGGCGCTTGGCTTTGCGCTTGGTTTAACACTTGGCTTGGCGCTTGGCTTTGCACTTGGTTTGGCGCTTGGCTGGGCGCTTGGCTTGGTGCTTGGCTTGGCACATAGCTTATCGCTTGACTTGGCGCTTGGTTTGGCGCTTGGCTTTGAGCTTGGGTTGGCATTTGACTTGACGTTTGGTTTGGCGCTTGACGTAGCGCTCGGCTTGGTGCCTGGATTGGCGCTTGGCTTAGCGCTTGGCTTGACGCTTGGCTTTGCGCTTGGTAAAGCGCTTGGTTTGACGCTTGGCTTGGCGCTTGGCTTGACGTTTGCGTTGGCGCTTGGCTTGGCGCTTGACTTGGCGCTTGGCTTGGCACGTGCCTTGCGCTTGGCCAGGCGCTTGGATTAGCGCTTGGCATAGCGCATGGCTTGGCGCGTGGCTTGGCGCTTGGCTTGGCGCTTGCGTTGGCGCTTGGCTTGGCGCTTGATTTGGCGCTTGGCTTGGCACGTGCCTTGCGCTTGGCCAGGCGCTTGGATTAGCGCTTGGGATAGCGCTTGGCTTGGCGCGTGGCTTGGCGCTTGGCTTGGCGCTTGCGTTGGCGCTTGGCTTGGCGCTTGACTTGGCGCTTGGTTTAGCACGTGCCTTGCGCTTGCCTTGGCGCTTATCTTTGCGCTCGGTTTACAGCTTGGCTTGGCGCTTGGCTTAGCACTTGGCTTGTCGCATGGCTTGGCATTTAGCTTAGCGCTTGATTTGGCGCTTGGCTTAGCGATTGGCTTGGCGCTTGGCTTAACGCTTGGCTTGACGCATGGCTTGGCGCTTGGCTTGGCGCTCGGTTTTGCGTTTGGTGTAGCGCTTGGCTTGGCGCTTGGCTTGGCGCTTGGATTGGCGCTTGGCTTAGCGCTTGCCTTGGCGCTTGCCTTGGCGCTTGGCTTGGCACTTAGCTTGGCGCTTGGTTTGGCGCTTGGTTTAGCGCTTGGCTTGGCGCTTGGCTTGGCGCTTGGCTAGGTGCTTGGTTTAACGCTTGCTTTGGCGCTTAACGTCGGGCTTGGCTTGTCGCTTGGCTTTGCGCTTGGCTTGGGGCGTGGTTTGCGCTTGGCTTGGCGCTTGCCTTGGCGCTTGGCTTGGCGCTCGGCTTTGCGTTTGGTGTAGCGCTTGGCTTGGCGCTTTGATTGGCGCTTGGCTTAGCGCTTGCCTTGGCGCTTATCTTTGCACTCAGTTTACAGCTTGGCTTGGCGCTTGGTTTGGCGCTTGGCTTGGCGCATGGCTTAGCGCTTGCCTTGGCGCTTGGCTTGTTGCATGGCTTACCACTTAGCTTGGCGCTTGATTTGGCGCTTGGCTTAGCGATTGTCTTGGCGCTTGGCTTAACGCTTGGCTTGACGCATGGCTTGGCGCTTGTCTTGCAGCTTGACTTTGCGCTTGGTTTGGCAATTGGTTTGGCGCTTAGTTTGGCGCTTGGCTTGGCGCTTTGCTTGGCGCTTGGTTTAAAGCTTGGCTTTGGGCTTGGCTTGGCGTTTGGCCTGGCGCTTGGCTTGGCGCTTGGCTTGGGGCTTGGTTTGGCGGTTAGCATGGCGTTAGGCTAGGCGCTTGGCTTGGCGCTTGGCTTTGCGCCTGGCTTGTCGCATGGCTTGGCACTTAGCTTGTCGCTTGGTTTGGCGCTTGGCTTAGCGCTTGGCTTGGCGCTTAACTTGGCGCTTGGCTTGGCGCTTGGCTTCGCGCTTCGCTTGGCGCTTGGCTTGGCGATTGGCTTTGCGCCTGGTTTGGCGCTTGGCTCGGCGCTTGGTTTGGCGCTTGGATTGGCGCTTTACTTTACGCTTGGTTTGGCGCTTGACTTGGCGCTTGGGTTGGCGCTTGGATTAATGCTTTGTTTGGCGCTTTACTTGAGGCTTCGCTTGTCGCTTGGCTTGGCGCTTTGGTTGGCGCTTGGTGTGGTGCTTGGTTTGGCGCTATACTTAACGCATGGCTTGGCGCTTGACTTGGCGCTTGGCTTGGCGCTTGACTTGGCGCTTGTTTTGGCGCTTGGCTTGGCGCTTGACTTGGCGCTTTGCTTGGCGCTTCGCTTGGGGCTTGGCTTTGCGCTTGGCTAGGCGCTTGACTTATCGCTTAGTTTGGCGCTTGACTTGGCGCTTGGCTTGGCGCTTGGCTTTGCGCTTGGTTTGGCGCTTGGCTTTGCGCTTCGTTTGGCGCTTGGCTTGGAGCTTGGCTTTACGCTTGGCTTAACGCTTGGTTTGGCGCTTGGCTTTGCGCTTGGTTTGGCGCTTGGCTTGGCGCTTGGCTTAGCGCCTGGCTTGGCGCTTGGGTTTGCGCTTGATTTGGCCCTTTGTTTAACGCCTGGGTTTGCGCTTGGCTTGGCGCCTAGCTTGGGGCTTGGCTTTGCGCTTGGCTAGGCGCTTGACTTATCGCTTAGTTTGGCGCTTGACTTGGCGCTTGGTTTGGCAATTGGCTGGGCGCTTGGTTTGGCGCTTGGCTTGGCACGTGGTTTGGCGCTTGCCTTAGCGCTTGGGTTGGCGCTTGACTTGGCGCTTAGTTTGACGCTTGGCTTGGCGCTTGGTTTAAAACTTGGCTTTGCGCTTGGCTTGGCGTTTGGCCTGGCGCTAGACTTGGCGCTTGGCTTGGTGCTTGGTTTGGCGCTTAGCATGGCGTTAGGCTAGGCGCTTGGATTGGCGCTTGTCTTGTCGCATGGCTTGGCACTTAGCTTGGCGCTTGGTTTGGCGCTTATTTTGACGCTTGGCTTGGCGCTTGGCTTGTCGCATGACTTGGCACTTAGCTTGGCGCTTGGATTGGCGCTTGGTTTTGCGCTTGGCTTGGCGCTTGGCTTAACGCTTGGCTTGACGCGTTCCTTTGCGCTTGTCTTGCCGCTTGACTTTGCGCTTGGTTTGGCACTTGGTTTGTCGCTTGGTTTGGCGCTTGGCTTGGCGCTTGGCTTCGCGCTTGGTTTAAAGTTTGGTTTTGCGCTTGGCTTGGCGTTTGGCCTGGCGCTTGGCTTGGCGTTTGGCTTAGCGCTTGTCTTGTCGCATGGCTTGGCACTTAGCTTGGCGCTTGGTTTGGCGCTTATCTTGGATCTTGGCTTGGCGCTTGGTTTGGCGCTTGGCTTAGCGCTTGGCTTGGCGCTTGGCTTGGCGCTTGGCTTTGCGCTTGTCTTTGCGCTTGACTTGGCGCTTTACTTATCGCTTAGTTTGGCGCTTGACTTGGCGCTTGGCTTGGCGCTTGGCTTTGCGCTTGGTTTGGCGCTTGGCTTGGCGCTTTACTTATCGCTTAGTTTGGCGCTTGACTTGGCGCTTGACTTGGCGCTTGGCTTGGCGCTTGGCTTTGCGCTTGGTTTGGCGCTTGGCTTGGCGCTTGGCTTAGCGCCTGGCTTGGCGCTTGGCTTGGCGCTTGGCTTGGAGCTTGGCTTTACGCTTGGCTTAACGCTTGGCTTGGCGCTTGGCTTTGCGCTTGGTTTGGCGCTTGGCTTGGCGCTTGGCTTAGCGCCTGGCTTGGCGCTTGGGTTTGCGCTTGATTTGGCCCTTTGTTTAACGCCTGGGTTTGCGCTTGGCTTGGCGCCTAGCTTGGGCTTGGCTTTGCGCTTGGCTAGGCGCTTGACTTATCGCTTAGTTTGGAGCTTGATTTGGCGCTTGGTTTGGCAATTGGCTGGGCGCTTGGTTTGGCGCTTGGCTTGGCACGTGGTTTGGCGCTTGCCTTAGCGCTTGGGTTGGCGCTTGACTTGGCGCTTAGTTTGACGCTTGACTTGGCGCTTGGTTTGGCGCTTGGCTGATCGCTTGGCTTGGCGCTTGGCTTGGCACCAATCTTGGCGCTTGGTTTGGCGCTTGGCTTGGCGCTTAGCTTGGCGCTTGCCTTGGCGCTTAACTTTGCGCTTGGTTTGGCGCTTGTCCTAGAGCTCGGCTTGGCGCCTGGCTTGGCGCCTGGCTTGGCGCTTCCGTTGGCGCTTAACCTTGCGCTGGGTTTGGCGCTTGACCTAGAGCTCGGCTTGGCGCCTGGTCTGGCGCTTGGCTGGGCGCTTGGCTTGGCGCTTGGCTTTGCGCTTGGTTTAACGCTTGGCTTGGCGCTTGGCTTTGCACTTGGTTTGGCGCTTGGCTGGGCGCTTGGCTTGGTGCTTGGCTTGGCACATAGCTTATCGCTTGACTTGGCGCTTGGTTTGGCGCTTGGCTTTGAGCTTGGGTTGGCATTTGACTTGACGTTTGGTTTGGCGCTTGACGTAGCGCTCGGCTTGGTGCCTGGATTGGCGCTTGGCTTAGCGCTTGGCTTGACGCTTGGCTTTGCGCTTGGTAAAGCGCTTGGTTTGACGCTTGGCTTGGCGTTTGGCTTGACGTTTGCGTTGGCGCTTGGCTTGGCGCTTGACTTGGCGCTTGGCTTGGCACGTGCCTTGCGCTTGGCCAGGCGCTTGGATTAGCGCTTGGCATAGCGCATGGCTTGGCGCGTGGCTTGGCGCTTGGCTTGGCGCTTGCGTTGGCGCTTGGCTTGGCGCTTGATTTGGCGCTTGGCTTGGCACGTGCCTTGCGCTTGGCCAGGCGCTTGGATTAGCGCTTGAGATAGCGCTTGGCTTGGCGCGTGGCTTGGCGCTTGGCTTGGCGCTTGCGTTGGCGCTTGGCTTGGCGCTTGACTTGGCGCTTGGTTTAGCACGTGCCTTGCGCTTGCCTTGGCGCTTATCTTTGCGCTCGGTTTACAGCTTGGCTTGGCGCTTGGCTTAGCACTTGGCTTGTCGCATGGCTTGGCATTTAGCTTAGCGCTTGATTTGGCGCTTGGCTTAGCGATTGGCTTGGCGCTTGGCTTAACGCTTGGCTTGACGCATGGCTTGGCGCTTGGCTTGGCGCTCGGTTTTGCGTTTGGTGTAGCGCTTGGCTTGGCGCTTGGCTTGGCGCTTGGCTTGGCGCTTGGATTGGCGCTTGGCTTAGCGCTTGCCTTGGCGCTTGCCTTGGCGCTTGGCTTGGCACTTAGCTTGGCGTTTGGTTTAGCGCTTGGCTTGGCGCTTGGCTTGGCGCTTGGTTTGGCGCTTGGCTTGGCGCTTGGCTTTGCGCCTGGCTTGTCGCGTGGCTTGGCACTTAGCTTGGCGCTTGGTTTGGCGCTTGGTTTAGCGCTTGGCTTGGCGCTTGGCTTGGCGCTTGGCTAGGTGCTTGGTTTAACGCTTGCTTTGGCGCTTAACGTCGGGCTTGGCTTGTCGCTTGGCTTTGCGCTTGGCTTGGGGCGTGGTTTGCGCTTGGCTTGGCGCTTGCCTTGGCGCTTGGCTTGGCGCTCGGCTTTGCGTTTGGTGTAGCGCTTGGCTTGGCGCTTGGCTTGGCGCTTTGATTGGCGCTTGGCTTAGCGCTTGCCTTGGCGCTTATCTTTGCACTCAGTTTACAGCTTGGCTTGGCGCTTGGTTTGGCGCTTGGCTTGGCGCATGGCTTAGCGCTTGCCTTGGCGCTTGGCTTGTTGCATGGCTTACCACTTAGCTTGGCGCTTGATTTGGCGCTTGGCTTAGCGATTGTCTTGGCGCTTGGCTTAACGCTTGGCTTGACGCATGGCTTGGCGCTTGTCTTGCAGCTTGACTTTGCGCTTGGTTTGGCAATTGGTTTGGCGCTTAGTTTGGCGCTTGGCTTGGCGCTTTGCTTGGCGCTTGGTTTAAAGCTTGGCTTTGCGCTTGGCTTGGCGTTTGGCCTGGCGCTTGGCTTGGCGCTTGGCTTGGGGCTTGGTTTGGCGGTTGGCATGGCGTTAGGCTAGGCGCTTGGCTTGGCGCTTGGCTTTGCGCCTGGCTTGTCGCATGGCTTGGCACTTAGCTTGTCGCTTGGTTTGGCGCTTGGCTTAGCGCTTGGCTTGGCGCTTAACTTGGCGCTTGGCTTGGCGCTTGGCTTCGCGCTTCGCTTGGCGCTTGGCTTGGCGATTGGCTTTGCGCCTGGTTTGGCGCTTGGCTCGGCGCTTGGTTTGGCGCTTGGATTGGCGCTTTACTTTACGCTTGGTTTGGCGCTTGACTTGGCGCTTGGGTTGGCGCTTGGATTAATGCTTTGTTTGGCGCTTTACTTGACGCTTCGCTTGTCGCTTGGCTTGGCGCTTTGGTTGGCGCTTGGTGTGGTGCTTGGTTTGGCGCTGTACTTAACGCATGGCTTGGCGCTTGACTTGGCGCTTGGCTTGGCGCTTGACTTGGCGCTTGTTTTGGCGCTTGGCTTGGCGCTTGACTTGGCGCTTTGCTTGGCGCTTTGCTTGGGGCTTGGCTTTGCGCTTGGCTAGGCGCTTGACTTATCGCTTAGTTTGGCGCTTGACTTGGCGCTTGGCTTGGCGCTTGGCTTTGCGCTTGGTTTGGCGCTTGGCTTTGCGCTTCGTTTGGCGCTTGGCTTGGAGCTTGGCTTTACGCTTGGCTTAAAGCTTGGCTTGGCGCTTGGCTTTGCGCTTGGTTTGGCGCTTGGCTTGGCGCTTGGCTTAGCGCCTGGCTTGGCGCTTGGGTTTGCGCTTGATTTGGCCCTTTGTTTGACGCCTGGGTTTGCGCTTGGCTTGGCGCCTAGCTTGGGGCTTGGCTTTGCGCTTGGCTAGGCGCTTGACTTATCGCTTAGTTTGGCGCTTGACTTGGCGCTTGGTTTGGCAATTGGCTGGGCGCTTGGTTTGGCGCTTGGCTTGGCACGTGGTTTGGCGCTTGCCTTAGCGCTTGGGTTGGCGCTTGACTTGGCGCTTAGTTTGACGCTTGGCTTGGCGCTTGGTTTAAAACTTGGCTTTGCGCTTGGCTTGGCGTTTGGCCTGGCGCTAGACTTGGCGCTTGGCTTGGTGCTTGGTTTGGCGCTTAGCATGGCGTTAGGCTAGGCGCTTGGATTGGCGCTTGTCTTGTCGCATGGCTTGGCACTTAGCTTGGCGCTTGGTTTGGCGCTTATTTTGACGCTTGGCTTGGCGCTTGGCTTGTCGCATGACTTGGCACTTAGCTTGGCGCTTGGATTGGCGCTTGGTTTTGCGCTTGGCTTGGCGCTTGGCTTAACGCTTGGCTTGACGCGTTCCTTTGCGCTTGTCTTGCCGCTTGACTTTGCGCTTGGTTTGGCACTTGGTTTGGCGCTTGGTTTGGCGCTTGGCTTGGCGCTTGGCTTCGCGCTTGGTTTAAAGTTTGGTTTTGCGCTTGGCTTGGCGTTTGGCCTGGCGCTTGGCTTGGCGTTTGGCTTAGCGCTTGTCTTGTCGCATAGCTTGGCACTTAGCTTGGCGCTTCGTTTGGCGCTTATCTTGGATCTTGGCTTGGCGCTTGGTTTGGCGCTTGGCTTAGCGCTTGGCTTGGCGCTTGGCTTGGCGCTTGGCTTTGCGCTTGTCTTTGCGCTTGGCTTGGCGCTTTACTTATCGCTTAGTTTGGCGCTTGACTTGGCGCTTGGCTTGGCGCTTGGCTTTGCGCTTGGTTTGGCGCTTGGCTTGGCGCTTTACTTATCGCTTAGTTTGGCGCTTGACTTGGCGCTTGACTTGGCGCTTGGCTTGGCGCTTGGCTTTGCGCTTGGTTTGGCGCTTGGCTTGGCGCTTGGCTTAGCGCCTGGCTTGGCGCTTGGCTTGGCGCTTGGCTTGGAGCTTGGCTTTACGCTTGGCTTAACGCTTGGCTTGGCGCTTGGCTTTGCGCTTGGTTTGGCGCTTGGCTTGGCGCTTGGCTTAGCGCCTGGCTTGGCGCTTGGGTTTGCGCTTGATTTGGCCCTTTGTTTAACGCCTGGGTTTGCGCTTGGCTTGGCGCCTAGCTTGGGCTTGGCTTTGCGCTTGGCTAGGCGCTTGACTTATCGCTTAGTTTAGAGCTTGATTTGGCGCTTGGTTTGGCAATTGGCTGGGCGCTTGGTTTGGCGCTTGGCTTGGCACGTGGTTTGGCGCTTGCCTTAGCGCTTGGGTTGGCGCTTGACTTGGCGCTTAGTTTGACGCTTGACTTGGCGCTTGGTTTGGCGCTTGGCTGATCGCTTGGCTTGGCGCTTGGCTTGGCGCTTAGCTTGGCGCTTGCCTTGGCGCTTAACTTTGCGCTTGGTTTGGCGCTTGTCCTAGAGCTCGGCTTGGCGCCTGGCTTGGCGCCTGGCTTGGCGCTTCCGTTGGCGCTTAACCTTGCGCTGGGTTTGGCGCTTGACCTAGAGCTCGGCTTGGCGCTTGGTCTGGCGCCTGGCTTAGCGCTTGGCTTGGCGCTTGGCTTAGCGCTTAGATTTGCTCTTGGTAAAACGCTTGGTTTGACGCTTGGCTTGGCGCTTGGCTTAGCGCTTGGCTTGGCGCTTGGCTTGGTGCTTGGCTAGGTGTTTGATTTGGCGCTTGCTTTGTCGCTTAACTTTTTGCTTGGCTTGTCGCTTGGCATTGCGCTTGGCTTGGGGCGTGTCTTGCGCTTGGCTTGGCGCTTACCTTGGCGCTTGGCTTGGCGCTCGGCTTTGCGTTTGGTGTAGCGCTTGGCTTGGCGCTTAATTTAGCGCTTACCGTGGCGCTTATCTTTAAGCTCGGTTTACAGCTTGACTTTGCGCTTGGCTTGTCGCATAACTTGGCACTTAGCTTGGCGATTGGATTGGCGCTTGGCTTAGCGCTTGGCTTGGCGCTTGGCTTAACGCTTGGCTTGACGCATGGCTTTGCGCTTGTTTTGCGGCTTGACTTTGCGCTTGGTTTGGCACTTGGTTTGGCGCTTGGTTTAGCGCTTGGCTTGGCGCTTAGTTTAAAACTTGGCTTTGCGCTTGGCTTGGCGTTTGGCCTGGCGCTAGACTTGGCGCTTGGCTTGGTGCTTGGTTTGGCGCTTAGCATGGCGTTAGGCTAGGCGCTTGGCTTCGCGCTTGTCTTGTCGCATGGCTTGGCACTTAGCTTGGCGCTTGGTTTGGCGCTTATTTTGACGCTTGGCTTGGCGCTTGGCTTGTCGCATGACTTGGCACTTAGCTTGGTGCTTGGATTGGCGCTTGGTTTTGCGCTTGGCTTGGCGCTTGGCTTAACGCTTGGCTTGACGCGTGCCTTTGCGCTTGTCTTGCCGCTTGACTTTGCGCTTGGTTTGGCACTTGGTTTGGCGCTTGGTTTGGCGCTTGGCTTGGCGCTTGGCTTGGCGCTTGGCTTGGCGCTTGGTTTAAAGTTTGGTTTTGCGCTTGGCTTGGCGTTTGGCCTGGCGCTTGGCTTGGCGTTTGGCTTAGCGCTTGTCTTGTCGCATGGCTTGGCACTTAGCTTGGCGCTTGGTTTGGCGCTTATCTTGGATCTTGGCTTGGCGCTTGGTTTGGCACTTTACTTCGCGCTTGGTTTGGCGCTTCACTTGACGCTAGGAGTATCGCTTGGCTTGGCGCTTGGGTTGGCGCTTGGTGTGGCGCTTATCTTGGATCTTGGCTTGGCGCTTGGTTTGGCGCTTGGCTTGGCGCTTGACCTGGCGCTTGGGTTGGCGCTTTACTTGACGCTTGGTTTGGCACTTGACTTGGCGCTTGCCTTGGCGTTTAGCTTGGCGCTTAGCCTGATGCTTGGCTTGGAGCTTGGCTTGCTGCCTGGGTTGGCGCTTGGCTTTGCGCTAAGCTTTGCGCTTGGCTTGGCGCTTGACTTGGCGCTTGGCTTTGCGCTTCGTTTAGCGCTTGGCTTGGCGCTTGGCTTTGCGCTTGGCTTAACGCTTGGCTTGGCGCTTGGCTTGGCACGTGGCTTGGCGCTTGACTTGGCGCTTGGGTTGGCGCCTGGCTTGGAGCTTTGGTTAGCATTTGACTTGGCGCTTGGTTTAGCGCTTGGCTGGGCGCTTGGCTTGGCGCTTGGCTTTCAACTTGGTTTGGCGCTTGGCTGGGCGCTTGGCTTGGCGCTTGGCTTTGCGCTTGGTTTAACGCTTGGCTTGGCGCTTGGCTTTGCACTTGGTTTGGCGCTTGGCTGGGCGCTTGGCTTGCTGCTTGGCTTGGCACATAGCTTATCGCTTGACTTGGCGCTTGGGTTGGCGCCTGGCTTCGAGCTTGGGTTGGCATTTGACCTGACGTTTGGTTTGGCGCTTGACGTAGCGCTCGGCTTGGCGCCTGGATTGGCGCTTGGCTTAGCGCTTGGCTTGACGCTTGGCTTTGCGCTTGGTAAAGCGCTTGGTTTGACGCTTTGCTTGGCGCTTGGCTTGGCGCTTGACTTGGCGCTTGGCTTGGCACGTGCCTTGCGCTTGGCCAAGCGCTTTGATTAGCGCTTGGCATAGCGCATGGCTTGGCGCGTGGCTTGGCGCTTGGCTTGGCGCTTGCGTTGGCGCTTGGCTTGGCGCTTGATTTGGCGCTTGGCTTAGCACGTGCCTTGCGCTTGGCTTGGCGCTTGGATTAGCGCTTGGCATAGCGCTTGGCTTGGCGCTTGTCTTGTCGCATGGCTTGGCACTTAACTTGGCGCTTGGTTTGACGCTTATTTTGGCGCTTGGCTTGGCGCTTGGCTTGCCGCATGACCTGGCACTTAGCTTGGCGCTTGGCTTGGCGCATGACTTGGCGCTTGGCTTAGCAAGTGCCTTGCGCTTGGCTTGGCGCTTGGATTAGCGCTTGGCATAGCGCTTGGCTTGGCGCCTGGATTGGCGCTTGGCTTAGCGCTTGGCTTGGCGCTTGGCTTTGAGCTTGGTAAAGCGCTTGGTTTGACGCTTGGCTTGGCGCTTGGCTTGGCGCTTGCGTTGGCGCTTGGCTTGGCGCTTGGCTTGGCGCTTGGCTTGGCGTTTGGCTTATCGCTTGCCTTGGCGCTTGGTTTTGCGCCCGGTTTGCAGCTCTGCTTGGCGCTTGGCTTGGCGCTTGACTTGGCGCTTGGCTTAGCACGTGCTTTGCGCTTGGCTTGGCGCTTGGATTAGCGCTTGGTATAGCGCTTGGCTTGGCGCCTGGATTGGCGCTTGGCTTAGCGCTTGGCTTGGCGCTTGGCTTTGCGCTTGGTAAAGCGCTTGGTTTGACGCTTGGCTTGGCGCTTGGCTTGGCGCTTGGCTTTGCGTTTGGCTTGGCGCTTGGCTTGGCGCTTGGCTTTGCGCTTCGTTTGGCGCTTGGCTTGGAGCTTGGCTTTACGCTTGGCTTAACGCTTGGCTTGGCGCTTGGCTTTGCGCTTAATTTGGCGCTTGGCTTGGCGCTTGGCTTAGCGCCTGGCTTGGCGCTTGGGTTTGCGCTTGATTTGGCCCTTTGTTTAACGCTTGGGTTTGCGCTTGGCTTGGCGCCTAGCTTGGGGCTTGGCTTTGCGCTTGGCTAGGCGCTTGACTTATCGCTTAGTTTGGCGCTTGATTTGGCGCTTGGTTTGGCAATTGGCTGGGCGCTTGGTTTGGCGCTTGGCTTGGCACGTGGTTTGGCGCTTGCCTTAGCGCTTGGGTTGGCGCTTGGCTTGGCGCCTGGCTTGGTGCTTGGTTTTTTCGCTTGGTTTGGCGTTTATCTTGGCGCTTGGCTTGGCGTTTGGCTTGGCGCTTGGATTGGCGCTTGCCTTGGCGTTTGGCTTGGCGCTTGGCTTGGCGCTTGGCTTGGCGCTTGGCTTGGCGCTTGGTTTGGAACTTTGCTTGTTGCCTGAGATGGCGCTTGGCTTTGCGCTTGGTTTGGCGCTTGTCTTGGCGCTTGCCTTGGCGTTTAGCTTGGCGCTTAGCCTGATGCTTGGCTTGGAGCTTGGCTTGCTGCCTGGGTTGGCGCTTGGCTTTGCGCTAGGCTTTGCGCTTGGCTTGGCGCTTGACTTGGCGCTTGGCTTTGCGCTTCGTTTAGCGCTTGGCTTGGCGCTTGGCTTTGCGTTTGGCTTAACGCTTGGCTTGGCGCTTGGCTTGGCGCTTGGCTTTGCACTTGGTTTGGCGCTTGGCTGGGCGCTTGGCTTGGTGCTTGGCTTGGCACATAGCTTATCGCTTGACTTGGCGCTTGGTTTGGCGCTTGGCTTTGAGCTTGGGTTGGCATTTGACTTGACGTTTGGTTTGGCGCTTGACGTAGCGCTCGGCTTGGTGCCTGGATTGGCGCTTGGCTTAGCGCTTGGCTTGACGCTTGGCTTTGCGCTTCGTTTAGCGCTTGGCTTGGCGCTTGGCTTTGCGTTTGGCTTAACGCTTGGCTTGGCGCTTGGCTTGGCGCTTGGCTTGGCGCTTGGCTTAGCGCTTGGCTTGACGCTTGGCTTTGCGCTTCGTTTAGCGCTTGGCTTGGCGCTTGGCTTTGCGTTTGGCTTAACGCTTGGCTTGGCGCTTGGCTTGGCGCTTGGCTTGGCGCTTGGCTTTGCGTTTGGCTTAACGCTTGGCTTGGCGCTTGGCTTGGCGCTTGGCTTTGCACTTGGTTTGGCGCTTGGCTGGGCGCTTGGCTTGGTGCTTGGCTTGGCACATAGCTTATCGCTTGACTTGGCGCTTGGTTTGGCGCTTGGCTTTGAGCTTGGGTTGGCATTTGACTTGACGTTTGGTTTGGCGCTTGACGTAGCGCTCGGCTTGGTGCCTGGATTGGCGCTTGGCTTAGCGCTTGCCTTGGCGCTTGGCTTGGCACTTAGCTTGGCGCTTGGTTTAGCGCTTGGCTTGGCGCTTGGCTTGGCGCTTGGTTTGGCGCTTGGCTTGGCGCTTGGCTTTGCGCCTGGCTTGTCGCGTGGCTTGGCACTTAGCTTGGCGCTTGGTTTGGCGCTTGGTTTAGCGCTTGGCTTGGCGCTTGGCTTGGCGCTTGGCTAGGTGCTTGGTTTAACGCTTGCTTTGGCGCTTAACGTCGGGCTTGGCTTGTCGCTTGGCTTTGCGCTTGGCTTGGGGCGTGGTTTGCGCTTGGCTTGGCGCTTGCCTTGGCGCTTGGCTTGGCGCTCGGCTTTGCGTTTGGTGTAGCGCTTGGCTTGGCGCTTGGCTTGGCGCTTTGATTGGCGCTTGGCTTAGCGCTTGCCTTGGCGCTTATCTTTGCACTCAGTTTACAGCTTGGCTTGGCGCTTGGTTTGGCGCTTGGCTTGGCGCATGGCTTAGCGCTTGCCTTGGCGCTTGGCTTGTTGCATGGCTTACCACTTAGCTTGGCGCTTGATTTGGCGCTTGGCTTAGCGATTGTCTTGGCGCTTGGCTTAACGCTTGGCTTGACGCATGGCTTGGCGCTTGTCTTGCAGCTTGACTTTGCGCTTGGTTTGGCAATTGGTTTGGCGCTTAGTTTGGCGCTTGGCTTGGCGCTTTGCTTGGCGCTTGGTTTAAAGCTTGGCTTTGCGCTTGGCTTGGCGTTTGGCCTGGCGCTTGGCTTGGCGCTTGGCTTGGGGCTTGGTTTGGCGGTTAGCATGGCGTTAGGCTAGGCGCTTGGCTTGGCGCTTGGCTTTGCGCCTCGCTTGTCGCATGGCTTGGCACTTAGCTTGTCGCTTGGTTTGGCGCTTGGCTTAGCGCTTGGCTTGGCGCTTAACTTGGCGCTTGGCTTGGCGCTTGGCTTCGCGCTTCGCTTGGCGCTTGGCTTGGCGATTGGCTTTGCGCCTGGTTTGGCGCTTGGCTCGGCGCTTGGTTTGGCGCTTGGATTGGCGCTTTACTTTACGCTTGGTTTGGCGCTTGACTTGGCGCTTGGGTTGGCGCTTGGATTAATGCTTTGTTTGGCGCTTTACTTGACGCTTCGCTTGTCGCTTGGCTTGGCGCTTTGGTTGTCGCTTGGCTTGGCGCTTTGGTTGGCGCTTGGTGTGGTGCTTGGTTTGGCGCTATACTTAACGCATGGCTTGGCGCTTGACTTGGCGCTTGGCTTGCCGCTTGACTTGGCGCTTGTTTTGGCGCTTGGCTTGGCGCTTGACTTGGCGCTTTGCTTGGCGCTTCGCTTGGGGCTTGGCTTTGCGCTTGGCTAGGCGCTTGACTTATCGCTTAGTTTGGCGCTTGACTTGGCGCTTGGCTTGGCGCTTGGCTTTGCGCTTGGTTTGGCGCTTGGCTTTGCGCTTCGTTTGGCGCTTGGCTTGGAGCTTGGCTTTACGCTTGGCTTAACGCTTGGCTTGGCGCTTGGCTTTGCGCTTGGTTTGGCGCTTGGCTTGGCGCTTGGCTTAGCGCCTGGCTTGGCGCTTGGGTTTGCGCTTGATTTGGCCCTTTGTTTAACGCTTGGGTTTGCGCTTGGCTTGGCGCCTAGCTTGGGGCTTGGCTTTGCGCTTGGCTAGGCGCTTGACTTATCGCTTAGTTTGGCGCTTGACTTGGCGCTTGGTTTGGCAATTGGCTGGGCGCTTGGTTTGGCGCTTGGCTTGGCACGTGGTTTGGCGCTTGCCTTAGCGCTTGGGTTGGCGCTTGACTTGGCGCTTAGTTTGACGCTTGGCTTGGCGCTTGGTTTAAAACTTGGCTTTGCGCTTGGCTTGGCGTTTGGCCTGGCGCTAGACTTGGCGCTTGGCTTGGTGCTTGGTTTGGCGCTTAGCATGGCGTTAGGCTAGGCGCTTGGATTGGCGCTTGTCTTGTCGCATGGCTTGGCACTTAGCTTGGCGCTTGGTTTGGCGCTTATTTTGACGCTTGGCTTGGCGCTTGGCTTGTCGCATGACTTGGCACTTAGCTTGGCGCTTGGATTGGCGCTTGGTTTTGCGCTTGGCTTGGCGCTTGGCTTGACGCGTTCCTTTGCGCTTGTCTTGCCGCTTGACTTTGCGCTTGGTTTGGCACTTGGTTTGGCGCTTGGTTTGGCGCTTGGCTTGGCGCTTGGCTTCGCGCTTGGTTTAAAGTTTGGTTTTGCGCTTGGCTTGGCGTTTGGCCTGGCGCTTGGCTTGGCGTTTGGCTTAGCGCTTGTCTTGTCGCATGGCTTGGCACTTAGCTTGGCGCTTGGTTTGGCGCTTATCTTGGATCTTGGCTTGGCGCTTGGTTTGGCGCTTGGCTTAGCGCTTGGCTTGGCGCTTGGCTTGCCGCTTGGCTTTGCGCTTGTCTTTGCGCTTGGCTTGGCGCTTTACTTGACGCTTGGTTTGGCACTTGACTTGGCGCTTTGCTTGGCGCTTCGCTTGGGGCTTGGCTTTGCGCTTGGCTAGGCGCTTGACTTATCGCTTAGTTTGGCGCTTGACTTGGCGCTTGGCTTGGCGCTTGGCTTTGCGCTTGGTTTGGCGCTTGGCTTGGCGCTTGGCTTAGCGCCTGGCTTGGCGCTTGGCTTGGCGCTTAGCTTGGAGCTTGGCTTTACGCTTGGCTTAACGCTTGGCTTGGCGCTTGGCTTTGCGCTTGGTTTGGCGCTTGGCTTGGCGCTTGGCTTAGCGCCTAGCTTGGCGCTTGGGTTTGCGCTTGATTTGGCCCTTTGTTTAACGCCTGGGTTTGCGCTTGGCTTGGCGCCTAGCTTGGGCTTGGCTTTGCGCTTGGCTAGGCGCTTGACTTATCGCTTAGTTTGGAGCTTGATTTGGCGCTTGGTTTGGCAATTGGCTGGGCGCTTGGTTTGGCGCTTGGCTTGGCACGTGGTTTGGCGCTTGCCTTAGCGCTTGGGTTGGCGCTTGACTTGGCGCTTAGTTTGACGCTTGACTTGGCGCTTGGTTTGGCGCTTGGCTGATCGCTTGGCTTGGCGCTTGGCTTGGCACCAATCTTGGCGCTTGGTTTGGCGCTTGGCTTGGCGCTTAGCTTGGCGCTTGCCTTGGCGCTTAACTTTGCGCTTGGTTTGGCGCTTGTCCTAGAGCTCGGCTTGGCGCCTGGCTTGGCGCCTGGCTTGGCGCTTCCGTTGGCGCTTAACCTTGCGCTGGGTTTGGCGCTTGACCTAGAGCTCGGCTTGGCGCCTGGTCTGGCGCCTGGCTTAGCGCTTGGCTTGGCGCTTGGCTTAGCGCTTAGATTTGCGCTTGGTAAAACGCTTGGTTTGACGCTTGGCTTGGCGCTTGGCTTAGCGCTTGGCTTGGCGCTTGGCTTGGTGCTTGGCTAGGTGTTTGATTTGGCGCTTGCTTTGTCGCTTAACTTTTTGCTTGGCTTGTCGCTTGGCATTGCGCTTGGCTTGGGGCGTGTCTTGCGCTTGGCTTGGCGCTTACCTTGGCGCTTGGCTTGGTGCTTCGTTTGGCGCTTAGTTTAAAACTTGGCTTTGCGCTTGGCTTGGCGTTTGGCCTGGTGCTAGACTTGGCGCTTGGCTTGATGCTTGGTTTGGCGCTTAGCATGGCGTTAGGCTAGGCGCTTGGCTTGGCGCTTGTCTTGTCGCATGGCTTGGCACTTAGCTTGGCGCTTGGTTTGGCGCTTATTTTGACGCTTGGTTTGGCGCTTGGCTTGTCGCATGACTTGGCACTTAGCTTGGCTCTTGGATTGGCGCTTGGTTTTGCGCTTGGCTTGGCGCTTGGCTTAACGCTTGGCTTGACGCGTGCCTTTGCGCTTGTCTTGCCGCTTGACTTTGCGCTTGGTTTGGCACTTTGTTTGGCGCTTGGTTTGGCGCTTGGCTTGGCGCTTGGCTTGGCGCTTGGCTTGGCGCTTGGCTTGGCGCTTGGTTTAAAGTTTGGTTTTGCGCTTGGCTTGGCGTTTGGCCTGGCGCTTGGCTTGGCGTTTGGCTTAGCGCTTGTCTTGTCGCATGGCTTGGCACTTAGCTTGGCGCTTGGTTTGGCGCTTATCTTGGATCTTGGCTTGGCGCTTGGTTTGGCACTTTACTTGGCGCTTGGGTTGGCGCTTTATTTCGCGCTTGGTTTGGCGCTTCACTTGACGCTAGGAGTATCGCTTGGCTTGGCGCTTGGGTTGGCGCTTGGTGTGGCGCTTATCTTAGATCTTGGCTTGGCGCTTGGTTTGGCGCTTGGCTTGGCGCTTGACCTGGCGCTTGGGTTGGCGCTTTACTTGACGCTTGGTTTGGCACTTGACTTGGCGCTTGCCTTGGCGTTTAGCTTGGCGCTTAGCCTGATGCTTGGCTTGGAGCTTGGCTTGCTGCCTGGGTTGGCGCTTGGCTTTGCGCTAAGCTTTGCGCTTGGCTTGGCGCTTGACTTGGCGCTTGGCTTTGCGCTTCGTTTAGCGCTTGGCTTGGCGCTTGGCTTTGCGCTTGGCTTAACGCTTGGCTTGGCGCTTGGCTTGGCGCTTGGCTTGGCACGTGGCTTGGCGCTTGACTTGGCGCTTGGGTTGGCGCCTGGCTTGGAGCTTTGGTTAGCATTTGACTTGGCGCTTGGTTTAGCGCTTGGCTGGGCGCTTGGCTTGGCGCTTGGCTTTCAACTTGGTTTGGCGCTTGGCTGGGCGCTTGGCTTGGCGCTTGGCTTTGCGCTTGGTTTAACGCTTGGCTTGGCGCTTGGCTTTGCACTTGGTTTGGCGCTTGGCTGGGCGCTTGGCTTGCTGCTTGGCTTGGCACATAGCTTATCGCTTGACTTGGCGCTTGGGTTGGCGCCTGGCTTCGAGCTTGGGTTGGCATTTGACCTGACGTTTGGTTTGGCGCTTGACGTAGCCCTCGGCTTGGCGCCTGGATTGGCGCTTGGCTTAGCGCTTGGCTTGACGCTTGGCTTTGCGCTTGGTAAAGCGCTTGGTTTGACGCTTTGCTTGGCGCTTGCCTTGGCGCTTGCGTTGGCGCTTGGCTTGGCGCTTGACTTGGCGCTTGGCTTGGCACGTGCCTTGCGCTTGGCCAAGCGCTTTGATTAGCGCTTGGCATAGCGCATGGCTTGGCGCGTGGCTTGGCGCTTGGCTTGGCGCTTGCGTTGGCGCTTGGCTTTGCGCTTGATTTGGCGCTTGGCTTAGCACGTGCCTTGCGCTTGGCTTGGCGCTTGGATTAGCGCTTGGCATAGCGCTTGGCTTGGCGCTTGTCTTGTCGCATGGCTTGGCACTTAACTTGGCGCTTGGTTTGACGCTTATTTTGGCGCTTGGCTTGCCGCATGACCTGGCACTTAGCTTGGCGCTTGGCTTGGCGCATGACTTGGCGCTTGGCTTAGCAAGTGCCTTGCGCTTGGCTTGGCGCTTGGATTAGCGCTTGGCATAGCGCTTGGCTTGGCGCCTGGATTGGCGCTTGGCTTAGCGCTTGGCTTGGCGCTTGGCTTTGAGCTTGGTAAAGCGCTTGGTTTGACGCTTGGCTTGGCGCTTGGCTTGGCGCTTGCGTTGGCATTTGGCTTATCGCTTGGCTTGGCGCTTGGCTTGGCGTTTGGCTTATCGCTTGCCTTGGCGCTTGGTTTTGCGCCCGGTTTGCAGCTCTGCTTGGCGCTTGGCTTGGCGCTTGACTTGGCGCTTGGCTTAGCACGTGCCTTGCGCTTGGCTTGGCGCTTGGATTAGCGCTTGGTATAGCGCTTGGCTTGGCGCCTGGATTGGCGCTTGGCTTAGCGCTTGGCTTGGCGCTTGGCTTTGCGCATGGTAAAGCGCTTGGTTTGACGCTTGGCTTGGCGCTTGGCTTGGCGCTTGCGTTGGCGCTTGGCTTGGCGCTTGGCTTGGCGCTTGGCTTTGCGTTTGGCTTGGCGCTTGGCTTGGCGCTTGGCTTTGCGCTTCGTTTGGCGCTTGGCTTGGAGCTTAGCTTTACGCTTGGCTTAACGCTTGGCTTGGCGCTTGGCTTTGCGCTTAATTTGGCGCTTGGCTTGGCGCTTGGCTTAGCGCCTGGCTTGGCGCTTGGGTTTGCGCTTGATTTGGCCCTTTGTTTAACGCTTGGGTTTGCGCTTGGCTTGGCGCCTAGCTTGGGGCTTGGCTTTGCGCTTGGCTAGGCGCTTGACTTATCGCTTAGTTTGGCGCTTGATTTGGCGCTTGGTTTGGCAATTGGCTGGGCGCTTGGTTTGGCGCTTGGCTTGGCACGTGGTTTGGCGCTTGCCTTAGCGCTTGGGTTGGCGCTTGGCTTGGCGCCTGGCTTGGTGCTTGGTTTTTTCGCTTGGTTTGGCGTTTATCTTGGCGCTTGGCTTGGCGTTTGGCTTGGCGCTTGGATTGGCGCTTGCCTTGGCGTTTGGCTTGGCGCTTGGCTTGGCGCTTGGCTTGGCGCTTGGTTTGGAACTTGGCTTGTTGCCTGAGATGGCGCTTGGCTTTGCGCTTGGTTTGGCGCTTGTCTTGGCGCTTGCCTTGGCGTTTAGCTTGGCGCTTAGCCTGATGCTTGGCTTGGAGCTTGGCTTGCTGCCTGGGTTGGCGCTTGGCTTTGCGCTAGGCTTTGCGCTTGGCTTGGCGCTTGACTTGGCGCTTGGCTTTGCGCTTCGTTTAGCGCTTGGCTTGGCGCTTGGCTTTGCGTTTGGCTTAACGCTTGGCTTGGCGCTTGGCTTGGCGCTTGGCTTGGCACGTAGCTTGGCGCTTGACTTGGCGCTTGGGTTGGCGCCTGGCTTGGAGCTTGGGTTGGCATTTGACTTGGCGCTTGGTTTAGCGCTTGGCTGGGCGCTTGGCTTGGCGCTTGGCTTTTAACTTGGTTTGGCGCTTGGCTGGGCGCTTGGCTTGGCGCTTGGCTTTGCGCTTGGTTTAACGCTTGGCTTGGCGCTTGGCTTTGCACTTGGTTTGGCGCTTGGCTGGGCGCTTGGCTTGGTGCTTGGCTTGGCACATAGCTTATCGCTTGACTTGGCGCTTGGTTTGGCGCTTGGCTTCGAGCTTGGGTTGGCATTTGACTTGACGTTTGGTTTGGCGCTTGACGTAGCGCTCGGCTTGGTGCCTGGATTGGCGCTTGGCTTAGCGCTTGGCTTGACGCTTGGCTTTGCGCTTGGTAAAGCGCTTGGTTTGACGCTTGGCTTGGCGCTTGGCTTGACGTTTGCGTTGGCGCTTGGCTTGGCGCTTGACTTGGCGCTTGGATTAGCGCTTGGCATAGCGCATGGCTTGGCGCGTGGCTTGGCGCTTGGCTTGGCGCTTGCGTTGGCGCTTGGCTTGGCGCTTGATTTGGCGCTTGGCTTGGCACGTGCCTTGCGCTTGGCCAGGCGCTTGGATTAGCGCTTGGGATAGCGCTTGGCTTGGCGCGTGGCTTGGCGCTTGGCTTGGCGCTTGGCTTGGCGCTTGCGTTGGCGCTTGGCTTGGCGCTTGACTTGGCGCTTGGTTTAGCACGTGCCTTGCGCTTGCCTTGGCGCTTATCTTTGCGCTCGGTTTACAGCTTGGCTTGGCGCTTGGCTTAGCACTTGGCTTGTCGCGTGGCTTGGCACTTAGCTTAGCGCTTGATTTGGCGCTTGGCTTAGCGATTGGCTTGGCGCTTGGCTTAACGCTTGGCTTGACGCATGGCTTGGCGCTTGGCTTGGCGCTCGGTTTTGCGTTTGGTGTAGCGCTTGGCTTGGCGCTTGGCTTGGCGCTTGGATTGGCGCTTGGCTTAGCGCTTGCCTTGGCGCTTGCCTTGGCGCTTGGCTTGGCACTTAGCTTGGCGCTTGGTTTAGCGCTTGGCTTGGCGCTTGGCTTGGCGCTTGGTTTGGCGCTTGGCTTGGCGCTTGGCTTTGCGCCTGGCTTGTCGCGTGGCTTGGCACTTAGCTTGGCGCTTGGTTTGGCGCTTGGTTTAGCGCTTGGCTTGGCGCTTGGCTAGGTGCTTGGTTTAACGCTTGCTCTGGCGCTTAACGTCGGGCTTGGCTTGTCGCTTGGCTTTGCGCTTGGCTTGGGGCGTGGTTTGCGCTTGGCTTGGCGCTTGCCTTGGCGCTTGGCTTGGCGCTCGGCTTTGCGTTTGGTGTAGCGCTTGGCTTGGCGCTTTGATTGGCGCTTGGCTTAGCGCTTGCCTTGGCGCTTATCTTTGCACTCAGTTTACAGCTTGGCTTGGCGTTTTGTTTGGCGCTTGGCTTAGCGCTTGCCTTGCCGCTTGGCTTGTTGCATGGCTTACCACTTAGCTTGGCGCTTGATTTGGCGCTTGGCTTAGCGATTGTCTTGGCGCTTGGCTTAACGCTTGGCTTGACGCATGGCTTGGCGCTTGTCTTGCAGCTTGACTTTGCGCTTGGTTTGGCAATTGGTTTGGCGCTTAGTTTGGCGTTTGGCCTGGCGCTTGGCTTGGCGCTTGGCTTGGTGCTTGGTTTGGCGGTTAGCATGGCGTTAGGCTAGGCGCTTGGCTTGGCGCTTGGCTTTGCGCCTGGCTTGTCGCATTCCTTGGCACTTAGCTTGTCGCTTGGTTTGGCGCTTGGCTTAGCGCTTGGCTTGGCGCTTAACTTGGCGCTTGGCTTGGCGCTTGGCTTGGCGCTTGGCTTCGCGCTTCGCTTGGCGCTTGGCTTGGCGATTGGCTTTGCGCCTGGTTTGGCGCTTGGCTCGGCGCTTGGTTTGGCGCTTGGATTGGCGCTTTACTTTACGCTTGGTTTGGCGCTTGACTTGGCGCTTGGGTTGGCGCTTGGATTAATGCTTTGTTTGGCGCTTTACTTGACGCTTCGCTTGTCGCTTGGCTTGGCGCTTTGGTTGGCGCTTGGTGTGGTGCTTGGTTTGGCGCTATACTTAACGCATGGCTTGGCGCTTGACTTGGCGCTTGGCTTGGCGCTTGACTTGGCGCTTGTTTTGGCGCTTGGCTTGGCGCTTGACTTGGCGCTTTGCTTGGCGCTTCGCTTGGGGCTTGGCTTTGCGCTTGGCTAGGCGCTTGACTTATTGCTTAGTTTGGCGCTTGACTTGGCGCTTGGCTTGGCGCTTGGCTTTGCGCTTGGTTTGGCGCTTGGCTTTGCGCTTCGTTTGGCGCTTGGCTTGGAGCTTGGCTTTACGCTTGGCTTAACGCTTGGCTTGGCGCTTGGCTTTGCGCTTGGTTTGGCGCTTGGCTTGGCGCTTGGCTTAGCGCCTGGCTTGGCGCTTGGGTTTGCGCTTGATTTGGCCCTTTGTTTAACGCCTGGGTTTGCGCTTGGCTTGGCGCCTAGCTTGGGGCTTGGCTTTGCGCTTGGCTAGGCGCTTGACTTATCGCTTAGTTTGGCGCTTGACTTGGCGCTTGGTTTGGCAATTGGCTGGGCGCTTGGTTTGGCGCTTGGCTTGGCACGTGGTTTGGCGCTTGCCTTAGCGCTTGGGTTGGCGCTTGACTTGGCGCTTAGTTTGACGCTTGGCTTGGCGCTTGGTTTAAGACTTGGCTTTGCGCTTGGCTTGGCGTTTGGCCTGGCGCTAGACTTGGCGCTTGGCTTGGTGCTTGGTTTGGCGCTTAGCATGGCGTTAGGCTAGGCGCTTGGATTGGCGCTTGTCTTGTCGCATGGCTTGGCACTTAGCTTGGCGCTTGGTTTGGCGCTTATTTTGACGCTTGGCTTGTCGCATGACTTGGCAATTAGCTTGGCGCTTGGATTGGCGCTTGGTTTTGCGCTTGGCTTGGCGCTTGGCTTAACGCTTGGCTTGACGCGTTCCTTTGCGCTTGTCTTGCCGCTTGACTTTGCGCTTGGTTTGGCACTTGGTTTGGCGCTTGGTTTGGCGCTTGGCTTGGCGCTTGGCTTGGCGCTTGGCTTGGCGCTTGGTTTAAAGTTTGGTTTTGCGCTTGGCTTGGCGTTTGGCCTGGCGCTTGGCTTGGCGTTTGGCTTAGCGCTTGTCTTGTCGCATGGCTTGGCACTTAGCTTGGCGCTTGGTTTGGCGCTTATCTTGGATCTTGGCTTGGCGCTTGGTTTGGCGCTTGGCTTAGCGCTTGGCTTGGCGCTTGGCTTGGCGCTTGGCTTTGCGCTTGTCTTTGCGCTTGGCTTGGCGCTTTACTTGACGCTTGGTTTGGCACTTGACTTGGCGCTTTGCTTGGCGCTTCGCTTGGGGCTTGGCTTTGCGCTTGGCTAGGCGCTTGACTTATCGCTTAGTTTGGCGCTTGACTTGGCGCTTGGCTTGGCGCTTGGCTTTGCGCTTGGTTTGGCGCTTGGCTTGGCGCTTGGCTTAGCGCCTGGCTTGGCGCTTGGCTTGGCGCTTGGCTTGGAGCTTAGTTTGGCGCTTAACTTGGCGCTTGGCTTGGCGCTTGGCTTTGCGCTTGGTTTGGCGCTTGGCTTGGCGCTTGGCTTAGCGCCTGGCTTGGCGCTTGGCTTGGAGCTTGGCTTGGAGCTTGCCTTTACGCTTGGCTTGGCGCTTGGCTTTGCGCTTGGTTTGGCGCTTGGCTTGGCGCTTGGCTTAGCGCCTGGCTTGGCGCTTGGGTTTGCGCTTGATTTGGCCCTTTGTTTAACGCCTGGGTTTGCGCTTGGCTTGGCGCCTAGCTTGGGCTTGGCTTTGCGCTTGGCTAGGCGCTTGACTTATCGCTTAGTTTGGAGCTTGATTTGGCGCTTGGTTTGGCAATTGGCTGGGCGCTTGGTTTGGCGCTTGGCTTGGCACGTGGTTTGGCGCTTGCCTTAGCGCTTGGGTTGGCGCTTGACTTGGCGCTTAGTTTGACGCTTGACTTGGCGCTTGGTTTGGCGCTTGGCTGATCGCTTGGCTTGGCGCTTGGCTTGGCACCAATCTTGGCGCTTGGTTTGGCGCTTGGCTTGGCGCTTAGCTTGGCGCTTGCCTTGGCGCTTAACTTTGCGCTTGGTTTGGCGCTTGTCCTAGAGCTCGGCTTGGCGCCTGGCTTGGCGCCTGGCTTGGCGCTTCCCTTGGCGCTTAACCTTGCGCTGGGTTTGGCGCTTGACCTAGAGCTCGGCTTGGCGCCTGGTCTGGCGCCTGGCTTAGCGCTTGGCTTGGCGCTTGGCTTAGCGCTTAGATTTGCGCTTGGTAAAACGCTTGGTTTGACGTTTGGCTTGGCGCTTGGCTTAACGCTTGGCTTGGCGCTTGGCTTGGTGCTTGGCTAGGTGTTTGATTTGGCGCTTGCTTTGTCGCTTAACTTTTTGCTTGGCTTGTCGCTTGGCATTGCGCTTGGCTTGGGGCGTGTCTTGCGCTTGGCTTGGCGCTTACCTTGGCGCTTGGCTTGGCGCTCGGCTTTGCGTTTGGTGTAGCGCTTGGCTTGGCGCTTAATTTAGCGCTTACCGTGGCGCTTATCTTTAAGCTCGGTTTACAGCTTGGCTTTGCGCTTGGCTTGTCGCATAACTTGGCACTTAGCTTGGCGATTGGATTGGCGCTTGGCTTAGCGCTTGGCTTGGCGCTTGGCTTAACGCTTGGCTTGACGCATGGCTTTGCGCTTGTCTTGCGGCTTGACTTTGCGCTTGGTTTGGCACTTGGTTTGGCGCTTGGTTTGGCGCTTGGCTTGGCGCTTAGTTTAAAACTTGGCTTTGCCCTTGGCTTGGCGTTTGGCCTGGCGCTAGACTTAGCGCTTGGCTTGGTGCTTGGTTTGGCGCTTAGCATGGCGTTAGGCTAGGCGCTTGGCTTGGCGCTTGTCTTGTCGCATGGCTTGGCACTTAGCTTGGCGCTTGGTTTGGCGCTTATTTTGACGCTTGGCTTGGCGCTTGGCTTGTCGCATGACTTGGCACTTAGCTTGGCGCTTGGATTGGCGCTTGGTTTTGCGCTTGGCTTGGCGCTTGGCTTAACGCTTGGCTTGACGCGTGCCTTTGCGCTTGTCTTGCCGCTTGACTTTGCGCTTGGTTTGGCACTTGGTTTGGCGCTTGGTTTGGCGCTTGGCTTGGCGCTTGGCTTGGCGCTTGGTTTGGCGCTTATCTTGGATCTTGGCTTGGCGCTTGGTTTGGCACTTTACTTGGCGCTTGGGTTGGCGCTTTCGTTCGCGCTTGGTTTGGCGCTTATCTTGGATCTTGGCTTGGCGCTTGGTTTGGCACTTTACTTGGCGCTTGGGTTGGCGCTTGGTGTGGCGCTTATCTTGGATCTTGGCTTGGCGCTTGGTTTGGCGCTTGGCTTGGCGCTTGACCTGGCGCTTGGGTTGGCGCTTTACTTGACGCTTGGTTTGGCACTTGACTTGGCGCTTGCCTTGGCGTTTAGCTTGGCGCTTAGCCTGATGCTTGGCTTGGAGCTTGGCTTGCTGCCTGGGTTGGCGCTTGGCTTTGCGCTAGGCTTTGCGCTTGGCTTGGCGCTTGACTTGGCGCTTGGCTTTGCGCTTCGTTTAGCGCTTGGCTTGGCGCTTGGCTTTGCGCTTGGCTTAACGCTTGGCTTGGCGCTTGGCTTGGCGCTTGGCTTGGCACGTGGCTTGGCGCTTGACTTGGCGCTTGGGTTGGCGCCTGGCTTGGAGCTTGGGTTAGCATTTGACTTGGCGCTTGGTTTAGCGCTTGGCTGGGCGCTTGGCTTGGCGCTTGGCTTTCAACTTGGTTTGGCGCTTGGCTGGGCGCTTGGCTTGGCGCTTGGCTTTGCGCTTGGTTTAACGCTTGGCTTGGCGCTTGGCTTTGCACTTGGTTTGGCGCTTGGCTGGGCGCTTGGCTTGCTGCTTGGCTTGGCACATAGCTTATCGCTTGACTTGGCGCTTGGGTTGGCGCCTGGCTTCGAGCTTGGGTAGGCATTTGACCTGACGTTTGGTTTGGCGCTTGACGTAGCGCTCGGCTTGGCGCCTGGATTGGCGCTTGGCTTAGCGCTTGGCTTGACGCTTGGCTTTGCGCTTGGTAAAGCGCTTGGTTTGACGCTTTGCTTGGCGCTTGAATTGGCGCTTGCGTTGGCACTTGGCTTGGCGCTTGACTTGGCGCTTGGCTTGGCACGTGCCTTGCGCTTGGCCAAGCGCTTTGATTAGCGCTTGGCATAGCGCATGGCTTGGCGCGTGGCTTGGCGCTTGGCTTGGCGCTTGCGTTGGCGCTTGGCTTGGCGCTTGACTTGGCGCTTGGCTTAGCACGTGCATTGAGCTTAGCTTGGCGCTTGGATTAGCGCTTGGCATAGCGCTTGGCTTGACGCCTTGCTTGGCGTTTGGCTTGGCGCGTGGCTTGGCGCTTGGCTTGGCGCTTGCTTTGGCGCTTGCCTGTGAGCTTGGCTTGGCGCGTGGCTTGGCGCTTGGCTTGGCGCTTGCGTTGGCGCTTGGCTTGACGCTTGCCTTGGCGCTTAACCTTGCGCTTGGCTTGGCGCTTGCGTTGGCGCTTGGCTTGGCGCTTGACTTGGCGCTTGGCTTAGCACGTGCATTGAGCTTGGCTTGGCGCTTGGATTAGCGCTTGGCATAGCGCTTGGCTTGACGCCTTGCTTGGCGTTTGGCTTGGCGCGTGGCTTGGCGCTTGGCTTGGCGCTTGCTTTGGCGCTTGCCTGTGAGCTTGGCTTGGCGCGTGGCTTGGCGCTTGGCTTGGCGCTTGCGTTGGCGCTTGGTTTGGCGCTTGATTTGGCGCTTGGCTTAGCACGTGCTTTGCGCTTGGCTTGGCGCTTGGATTAGCGCTTGGCATAGCGCATGGCTTGGCGCTTGTCTTGTCGCATGGCTTGGCACTTAGCTTGGCGCTTGGTTTGACGCTTATTTTGGCGCTTGGCTTGGCGCTTGGCTTGCCGCATGACTTGGCACTTAGCTTGGCGCTTGGCTTGGCGCATGACTTGGCGCTTGGCTTAGCAAGTGCCTTGCGCTTGGTTTGGCGCTTGGATTAGCGCTTGGCATAGCGCTTGGCTTGGCGCCTGGATTGGCGCTTGGCTTAGCGCTTGGCTTGGCGCTTGGCTTTGAGCTTGGTAAAGCGCTTGGTTTGACGCTTGGCTAGGCGCTTGGCTTGGCGCTTGCGTTGGCGCTTGGCTTGGCGCTTGGCTTGGCGCTTGGCTTGGCGTTTGGCTTATCGCTTGCCTTGGCGCTTGGTTTTGCGCCCGGTTTGCAGCTCTGCTTGGCGCTTGGCTTGGCGCTTGACTTGGCGCTTGGCTTAGCACGTGCCTTGCGCTTGGCTTGGCGCTTGGATTAGCGCTTGGTATAGCGCTTGGCTTGGCGCCTGGATTGGCGCTTGGCTTAGCGCTTGGCTTGGCGCTTGGCTTTGCGCTTGGTAAAGCGCTTGGTTTGACGCTTGGCTTGGCGCTTGGCTTGGCGCTTGGCTTGGCGCTTGCGTTGGCGCTTGGCTTGGCGCTTTACTTGGCGCTTGGCTTAGCACGTGCCTTGCGCTTGGCTTGGCGCTTGGATTAGCGCTTGGCATAGTGCTTTGATTGGCGCCTGGATTGGCGCTTGGCTTAGCGCTTGGCTTGGCGCATGGCTTTGCGCTTGGTAAAGCGCTTGGTTTGACGCTTGGCTTGGCGCTTGGCTTGGCGCTTGCGTTGGCGCTTGGCTTGGCGCTTGGCCAGGCGCTTGGATTAGCGCTTGGCATAGCGCATGATTTGGCGCGTGGCTTGGCGCTTGGCTTGGCGGTTGCGTTGGCGCTTGGCTTGGCGCTTGACTTGGCGCTTGGCTTGGCACGTGCCTTGCGCTTGGCCAGGCGCTTGGATTAGCGCTTGGCATAGCGCTTGGCTTGGCGCGTGGCTTGGCGCTTGGCTTGGCGCTTGCGTTGGCGCTTGGCTTGGCGCTTGACTTGGCGCTTGGCTTAGCACGTGCATTGAGCTTGGCTTGGCGCTTGGATTAGCGCTTGGCATAGCGCTTGGCTTGACGCCTTGCTTGGCGTTTGGCTTGGCGCGTGGCTTGGCGCTTGGCTTGGCGCTTGCTTTGGCGCTTGCCTGTGAGCTTGGCTTGGCGCGTGGCTTGGCGGTTGGCTTGGCGCTTGCGTTGGCGCTTGGCTTGACGCTTGCCTTGGAGCTTAACCTTGCGCTTGGTTTGGCGCTTGACCTAGAGCTCGGCTTGGCGCCTGGTTTGGCGCCTGGCTTAGCGCTTGGCTTGGCGCTTGGCTTAGCGCTTAGATTTGCGCTTGGTAAAGCGCTTGGTTTGACGCTTGGCTTGGCGCTTGGCTTAGCGCTTGGCTTGGCGCTTGGCTTGGTGCTTGGCTAGGTGTTTGATTTGGCGCTTGCTTTGGCGCTTAACTTTGTGCTTGGCTTGTCGCTTGGCTTTGCGCTTGGCTTGGGGCGTGTCTTGCGCTTGGCTTGGCGCTTACCTTGGCGCTTGGGTTGGCGCTCGGCTTTGCGTTTGGTGTAGCGCTTGGCTTTCCGCTTGGTTTAGCGCTTACCTTGGCGCTTATCTTTAAGCTCGGTTTACAGCATGGCTATGCGCTTGGCTTGTCGCATAACTTGGCACTTAGCTTGGCGATTGGATTGGCGCTTGGCATAGCGCTTGGCTTGGCGCTTGGCTTAACGCTTGGCTTGACGCATGGCTTTGCGCTTGTCTTGCGGCTTGACTTTGCGCTTGGTTTGGCACTTGGTTTGGCGCTTTGTTTAGCGCTTGACTTGGCGCTTGGCTTGGCGCTTGGTTTAAAACTTGGCTTTGCGCTTGGCTTGGCGTTTGGCCTGGCGCTTGGCTTGGCGCTTGGCTTGGTGCTTCGTTTGGCGCTTAGCATGGCGTTAGGCTAGGCGCTTGGCTTGGCGCTTGTCATGTCGCATGGCTTGGCACTTAGCTTGGCGCTTGGTTTGACGCTTATTTTGGCGCTTGGCTTGGCGCTTGGCTTGCCGCATGACTTGGCACTTAGCTTGGCGCTTGGATTGGCGCTTGGTTTAGCGCTTGGCTTGGCGCTTGGCTTAACGCTTGGCTTGACGCGTGGCTTTGCGCTTGTCTTGCCGCTTGACTTTGCGCTTGGTTTGGCACTTGGTTTGTGGCTTGGTTTGGCGCTTGGCTTGGCGCTTGGCTTGGCGCTTGTTTTAAAGTTTGGCTTTGCGCTTGGCTTGGCGTTTGGCCTGGCGCTTGGCTTGGCGTTTGGCTTGGCGCTTGTCTTGTCGCATGGCTTGGCACTTAGCTTGGCGCTTGGTTTGACGCTTATCTTGGATCTTGGCTTGGCGCTTGGCTTCGCGCTTGGCTTCGCGCTTGGCTTGGCGATTAGTTTTGCTCCTGGTTTGGCGCTTGGCTTGGCGCTTGACTTGGCGCTTGGGTTGGCGTTTTACTTGACGCTTGGTTTAACACTTGACTTGGCGCTTGGGTTGGCGCTTTACTTCGCGCTTGGTTTGGCGCTTCACTTGACGCTAGGAGCATCGCTTGGCTTGGCGCTTGGGTTGGCGCTTGGGGTGGTTCTTGGTTTAACGCTTTACTTGGCGCTTCCTTGGCGCTTGACTTGGTGCTTGGGTTGGCGCTTGGTTTGGTGATTGGTTTCGCGGTTTACTTGGCGCTTGGCTTAGCGCTTGACTTGGCGCTTGTTTTGGCGCTTGGCTGGGCGCTTGGCTTGGCGCTTGACTTAGCGCTTGGGTTGGCGCTTGGCTTGGTGCTTGGCTTGGCGTTTGTCTTGGCGCTTGTCTTTTCGCATGGCTTGGCACTTAGCTTAGCGCTTGGGTTGGCGCTTGGCTTGGTGCTTGGCTTGGCGTTTGGCTTGGCGCTTGCCTTGTCGCATGGCTTGGCACTTAGCTTGGCGCTTGGGTTGGCGCTTGGGGTGGTTCTTGGGTTAACGCTTTACTTGGCGCTTCCTTGGCGCTTGACTTTATGTTTGGGTTGGCGCTTGGTTTGGTGATTGGTTTTGCGGTTTACTTGGCGCTTGGCTTAGCGCTTGACTTGGCGCTTGTTTTGGCGCTTGGCTGGGCGCTTGGATTGGCGCTTGACTTAGCGCTTGGGTTGGCGCTTGGCTTGGTGCGTGGCTCGGCGCTTGGTTTGTCGCTTGGTTTGGCGCTTGGCTTGGGGATTGGCCTTGCACTTGGCTTGGCGTTTATCTTGGCGCTTGGATTGGCGCTTGCCTTGGCGTTTGGTTTGGCGCTTGGCTTGGCGCTTGGCTTGGCGCTTGGCTTGGAGCTTGGCTTGGCGCTTGGCTTGGCACGTGGCTTGGCGCTTGACTTGGCGCTTGGGTTGGCGTCTGGCTTGGAGCTTGGGTTGGCATTTGACTTGGCGCTTGGTTTAGCGCTTGGCTGGCCGCTTGGCTTGGCTCTTGGCTTTCAACTTGGTTTGGCGCTTGGCTGGGCGCTTGGGTTGGCGCTTGGCTTCGAGCTTTTGTTGGCATTTGACTTGACGTTTGGTTTGGCGCTTGACGTAGCGCTCGGCTTGGCGCCTGGATTGGCGCTTGGCTTAGCGCTTGGCTTGAAGCTTGGCTTTGCGCTTGGTAAAGCGCTTGGTTTGACGCTTGGCTTGGCGCTTGGCTTAGCGCTTGCGTTGGCGATTGGCTTGGCGCTTGACTTGGCGCTTGGCTTGGCACGTGCATTGCGCTTGGCCAGGCGCTTGGATTAGCGCTTGGCATAGCGCATGGCTTGGCGCGTGGCTTGGCGCTTGGCTTGGCGCTTGCGTTGGCGCTTGGCTTGGCGCTGGATTTGGCGCTTGTCTTGGCACGTGCCTTGCGCTTGGCCAGGCGCTTGGATTAGCGCTTGGCAATGCGCATGGCTTGGCGCGTGGCTTGGTGCTTGGTTTGGCACGTGCCTTGCGCTTGGCCAGGCGCTTGGATTAGCGCTTGGCATAGCGCATGGCTTGGCGCGTGGCTTGGCGCTTGGCTTGGCGCTTGACTTGGCGCTTGGCTTAGCACGTGCCTTGCGCTTGCCTTGGCGCTTATCTTTGCGCTCGGTTTACAGCTTGGCTTGGCGCTTGGCTTAGCACTTGGCTTGTTGCATGGCTTGGCACTAAGCTTGGCGCTTGATTTGGCGCTTGGCTTAGCGATTGGTTTGGCGCTTGGCTTAACGCTTGGCTTGGCGCTTGGCTTGGCGCTCGGCTTTGCGTTTGGTGTAGCGCTTGGCTTGGCGCTTGGCTTGGCGCTTGGATTGGCGCTTGGCTTAGCGCTTGCCTTGGCGCTTGCCTTGGCGCTTGGCTTAGCACTTAGCTTGGCGCTTGGTTTAGCGCTTGGCTTGGCGCTTGGCTTAGCGCTTGGTTTGGCGCTTGGCTTGGCGCTTGGCTTTGCGCCTGGCTTGTCGCGTGGCTTGGCACTTAAGCCTGGCGCTTGGTTTGGCGCTTGGTTTAGCGCTTGGCTTGGCGCTTGGCTTGGCGCTTGGCTAGGTGCTTGGTTTAACGCTTGCTTTGGCGCTTAACGTCGCGCTTGGCTTGGCGCTCGGCTTTGCGTTTGGTGTAGCGCTTGGCTTGGCGCTTGGCTTGGCGCTTTGCTTGGCGCTTGTATTGGCGCTTGGCTTAGCGCTTGCCTTGGCGCTTATCTTTGCACTCAGTTTACAGCTTGGCTTGGCGCTTGGCTTAGCGCTTGGCTTGGCGCTTGGCTTAGCGCTTGCCTTGGCGCTTATCTTTGCGCTCGGTTTACAGCTTGGCTTGGCGCTTGGCTTAGCGCTTGGCTTGTTGCATGGCTTACCACTTAGCTTGGCGCTTGATTTGGCGCTTGGCTTAGCGATTGGCTTGGCGCTTGGCTTAACGCTTGGCTTGACGCATGGCTTGGCGCTTGTCTTGCCACTTGACTTTGCGCTTGGTTTGGCAATTGGTTTGGCGCTTGGTTTGGCGCTTGGCTTGGCGCTTTGCTTGGCGCTTGGTTTAAAGCTTGGCTTTGCGCTTGGCTTGGCGATTGGCCTGGCGCCTGGCTTGGCGATTGGCCTGGCGCCTGGCTTGGCGCTTGGGGTGGTTCTTGGTTTAACGCTTTACTTGGCGCTTTCTTGGCGCTTGACTTGGTGCTTGGGTTGGCGCTTGGTTTGGTGATTGGTTTCGCGGTTTACTTGGCGCTTGGCTTAGCGCTTGACTTGGCGCTTGTTTTGGCGCTTGGCTGGGCGCTTGGTTTGGCGCTTGACTTAGCGCTTGGGTTGGCGCTTGGCTTGGTGCGTGGCTCGGCGCTTGGTTTGTCGCTTGGTTTGACGCTTGGCTTGGCGCTTGGCCTTGCACTTGGCTTGGCGTTTATCTTGGCGCTTGGCTTGGCGTTTGGCTTGGCGCTTGGATTGGCGCTTGCCTTGGCGTTTGGCTTGGCGCTTGGCTTGGCGCTTGGCTTGGCGCTTTGCTTGGAGCTTGGCTTGTTGCCTGAGATGGCGCTTGGCTTTGCGCTTGGTTTGGCGCCTGTCTTGGCGCTTGCCTTGGCGTTTAGCTTGGCGCTTAGCCTGATGCTTGGCTTGGAGCTTGGCTTGCTGCCTGGGTTGGCGTTTGGCTTTGCGCTAGGTTTTGCGCTTGGCTTGGCGCTTGGCTTTGCGCTTTGTTTAGCGCTTGGCTTGGCGCTTGGCTTTGCGCTTGGCTTAACGCTTCTCTTGGCGCTTGGCTTGGCGCTTGGCTTGGCACGTGGCTTGGCGCTTGACTTGGCGCTTGGGTTGGCGCCTGGCTTGGAGGTTGGGTTGGCATTTGACTTGGCGCTTGGTTTAGCGCTTGGCTGGGCGCTTGGCTTGGCGCTTGGCTTTCAACTTGGTTTGGCGCTTGGCTGGGAGCTTGGCTTGGCGCTTGGCTTTGCGCTTGGTTTAACGCTTGGCTTGGCGCTTGGCTTTGCACTTGGTTTGGCGCTTGGCTGGGCGCTTGGCTTGCTGCTTGGCTTGGCACATAGCTTATCGATTGACTTGGCGCTTGGGTTGGCGCTTGGCTTCGAGCTTGGGTTGGCATTTGACTTGACGTTTGGTTTGGCGCTTGACGTAGCGCTCGGCTTGGCGCCTGGATTGGCGCTTGGCTTAGCGCTTGGCTTGACGCTTGGCTTTGCGCTTGGTAAAGCGCTTGGTTTGACGCTTGGCTTGGCGCTTGGCTTAGCGCTTGCGTTGGCGCTTGGCTTGGCGCTTGACTTGGCGCTTGGCTTGGCACGTGCCTTGCGCTTGGCCAGGCGCTTGGATTAGCGCTTGGTGTAGCGCATGGCTTGGCGCGTGGCTTGGCGCTTGGCTTGGCGCTTGGCTTGGCGCTGGGTTTGGCGCTTGTCTTGGCACGTGCCTTGCGCTTGGCCAGGCGCTTGGATTAGCGCTTGGCATAGCGCATGGCTTGGCGCGTGGCTTGGCGCTTGGCTTGGCACGTGCCTTGCGCTTGGCCAGGCGCTTGGATTAGCGCTTGGCATAGCGCATGGCTTGGCGCGTGGCTTGGCGTTTGGCTTGGCGCTTGACTTGGCGCTTGGCTTAGCACGTGCCTTGCGCTTGCCTTGGCGCTTATCTTTGCGCTCGGTTTACAGCTTGGCTTGGCGCTTGGCTTAGCACTTGGCTTGTTGCATGGCTTGGCACTAAGGTTGGCGCTTGATTTGGCGCTTGGCTTAGCGATTGGCTTGGCGCTTGGCTTAACGCTTGGCTTGACGCATGGCTTGGCGCTTGGCTTGGCGCTCGGCTTTGCGTTTGGTGTAGCGCTTGGCTTGGCGCTTGGCTTGGCGCTTGGCTTGGCGCTTGGATTGGCGCTTGGTTTAGCGCTTGCCTTGGCGCTTGCCTTGGCGCTTGGCTTAGCACTTAGCTTGGCGCTTGGTTTAGCGCTTGGCTTGGCGCTTGGCTTGGCGCTTGGTTTGGCGCTTGGCTTGGCGCTTGGCTTTGCGCCCGGCTTGTCGCGTGGCTTGGCACTTAAGCTTGGCGCTTGGTTTGGCGCTTGGCTTAGCGCTTTGCTTGGCGCTTGGCTTGGCGCTTGGCTAGGTGCTTGGTTTAACGCTTGCTTTGGCGCTTAACGTCGCGCTTGGCTTGTCGCTTGGTTTGCGCTTGGCTTGGGGAGTGGTTTGCGCTTGGCTTGGCGCTCGGCTTTGCGTTTGGTGTAGCGCTTGGCTTGGCGCTTGGCTTGGCGCTTGGCTTGGCGCTTGTATTGGCGCTTGGCTTAGCGCTTGCCTTGGCGCTTATCTTTGCACTCAGTTTACAGCTTGGCTTGGCGCTTGGCTTAGCGCTTGGCTTGGCGCTTGGCTTAGCGCTTGCCTTGGCGCTTATCTTTGCGCTCGGTTTACAGCTTGGCTTGGCGCTTGGCTTAGCGCTTGGCTTGTTGCATGGCTTACCACTTAGCTTGGCGCTTGATTTGGCGCTTGGCTTAGCGATTGGCTTGGCGCTTGGCTTAACGCTTGGCTTGACGCATGGCTTGGCGCTTGTCTTGCCGCTTGACTTTGCGCTTGGTTTGGCAATTGGTTTGGCGCTTGGTTTGGCGCTTGGCTTGGCGCTTTGCTTGGCGCTTGGTTTAAAGCTTGGCTTTGCGCTTGGCTTGGCGATTGGCCTGCCGCCTGGCTTGGCGCTTGGCTTGGTGCTTGGTTTGGCGGTTAGCATGGCGTTAGGCTAGGCGCTTGGCTTGGCGCTTGGCTTTGCGCCTGGCTTGTCGCATGGCTTGGCACTTAGCTTGTCGCTTGGTTTGGCGCTTGGCTTAGCGCTTGGCTTGGCGCTTGGCTTGGCGCTTGGCTTGGCGCTTGGCTTGGCGCTTGGCTTAGCGCTTGGCTTGGCGCTTGGCTCGGCGCTTGGTTTGGCGCTTGGATTGGCGCTTTACTTTACGCTTGGTTTGGCGCTTGACTTGGCGCTTGCCTTGGCGTTTAGCTTGGCGCTTAGCCTGATGCTTGGCTTGGAGCTTGGCTTGTTGCTTGAGATGGCGCTTGGCTTTGCGCTTGGTTTGGCGTTTGTCTTGGTGCTTGCCTTGGCGTTTAGCTTGGCGCTTAGCCTGATGCTTGGCTTGGAGCTTGGATTGCTGCCTGGGTTGGCGTTTGGCTTTGCGCTAGGCTTTGAGCTTGGCTTGGCGCTTGACTTGGCGCTTGGCTTTGCGCTTGGCTTGGCTCTTGGCTTGGCGCTTGGCTAGGTGCTTGGTTTAACGCTTGCTTTGGCGCTTAACGTCGCGCTTGGCTTGTCGCTTGGCTTTGCGCTTGGCTTGGGGCGTGGTTTGCGCTTGGCTTGGCGCTTGGCTTGGCGCTTGGCTTGGCGCTCGGCTTTGCGTTTGGTGTAGCGCTTGGCTTGGCGCTTGGCTTGGCGCTTGTATTGGCGCTTGGCTTAGCGCTTGCCTTGGCGCTTATCTTTGCACTCAGTTTACAGCTTGGCTTGGCGCTTGGCTTAGCGCTTGGCTTGTTGCATGGCTTACCACTTAGCTTGGCGCTTGATTTGGCGCTTGGCTTAGCGATTGGCTTGGAGCTTGGCTTAACGCTTGGCTTGACGCATGGTTTGGCGCTTGTCTTGCCGCTTGACTTTGCGCTTGGTTTGGCAATTGGTTTGGCGCTTGGTTTGGCGCTTGGCTTGGCGCTTTGCTTGGCGCTTGGTTTAAAGCTTGGCTTTGCGCTTGGCTTGGCGATTGGCATGGCGCTTGGCTTGGCGCTTGGCTTGGTGCTTGGTTTGGCGGTTAGCATGGCGTTAGGCTAGGCGCTTGGCTTGGCGCTTGGCTTTGCGCCTGGCTTGTCGCATGGCATGGCACTTAGCTTGTCGCTTGGTTTGGCGCTTGGCTTAGCGCTTGGCTTGGCGCTTGGCTTGGCGCTTGGCTTGGCGCTTGGGTTGGCGCTTGGCTTCGCGATTGGCTTGGCGCTTGGCTTGGCGATTGGCTTTGCGCCTGGTTTGGCGCTTGGCTCGGCGCTTGGTTTGGCGCTTGGATTGGCGCTTTACTTTACGCTTGGTTTGGCGCTTGACTTGGCGCTTGCCTTGGCGTTTAGCTTGTCGCTTAGCCTGATGCTTGGCTTGGAGCTTGGCTTGTTGCCTGAGATGGCGCTTGGCTTTGCGCTTGGTTTGGCGCTTGTCTTGGCGCTTGCCTTGGCGTTTAGCTTGGCGCTTAGAGTGATGCTTGGCTTGGAGCTTGGATTGCTGCCTGGGTTAGCGCTTGTTTTTGCGCTAGGCTTTGCGCTTGGCTTGGCGCTTGACTTGGCGCTTGGCTTTGCACTTCGTTTAGCGCTTGGCTTGGCGCTTGGCTTTGCGCTTTTCTTAACGCTTGGCTTGGCGCTTGGCTTGGCGCTTGGCTTGGCACGTGGCTTGGCGCTTGACTTGGCGCTTGGGTTGGCGCCTGGCTTGGAACTTGGGTTGGCATTTGACTTGGCGCTTGGTTTAGCGCTTGGCTGGGCGCTTGGCTTGGCGCTTGGCTTTGCACTTGGTTTGGCGCTTGGCTGGGCGCTTGGCTTGGTGCTTGGCTTGGCACATAGCTTATCGCTTGATTTGGCGCTTGGGTTGGCGCTTGGCTTCGAGCTTGGGTTGGCATTTGACTTGACGTTTGGTTTGGCGCTTGACGTAGCGCTCGGCTTGGCGCCTGGATTGGCGCTTGGCTTAGCGCTTGGCTTGACGCTTGGCTTTGCGCTTGGTAAAGCGCTTGGTTTGACGCTTGGCTTGGCGCTTGGCTTGGCGCTTGCGATGGCGCTTGGCTTGGCGCTTGACTTGGCGCTTGGCTAAGCGCTTGCCTTGGCGCTTGCCTTGGCGCTTGGCTTGGCACGTGCCTTGCGCTTGGCCAGGCGCTTGGATTAGCGCTTGGCATAGCGCTTGGCTTGGCGCGTGGCTTGGCGCTTGGCTTGGCGCTTGCGTTGGCGCTTGGCTTGGCGCTTGACTTGGCGCTTGGCTAAGCGCTTGCCTTGGCGCTTGCCTTGGCGCTTGGCTTGGCACTTAGCTTGGCGCTTGGTTTAGCGCTTGGCTTGGCGCTTGGCTTGGCGCTTGGTTTGGCGCTTGGCTTGGCGCTTGGCTTGGCACTTAGCTTGGCGCTTGGTTTAGCGCTTGGCTTGGCGCTTGGCTTGGCGCTTGGTTTGGCGCTTGGCTTGGCGCTTGGCTTTGCGCCTGGCTTGTCGCGTGGCTTGGCACTTAGGTTGGCGCTTGGTTTGGCGCTTGGCAAAGCGCTTGGCTTGGCGCTTGGCTTGGCGCTTGGCTAGGTGCTTGGTTTAACGCTTGCTTTGGCGCTTAACGTCGCGCTTGGCTTGTCGCTTGGCTTTGCGCTTGGCTTGGGGCGTGGTTTGCGCTTGGCTTGGCGCTTGGCTTGGCGCTCGGCTTTGCGTTTTGTGTAGCGCTTGGCTTGGCGCTTGGCTTAGCGCTTGCCTTGGCGCTTATCTTTGAGCTCGGTTTACAGCTTGCCTTGGCGCTTGGCTTAGCGCTTGGCTTGTTGCATGGCTTACCACTTAGCTTGGCGCTTGATTTGGCGCTTGGCTTAGCGATTGGTTTGGCGCTTGGCTTGGCGCTTTGCTTGGCGCTTGGTTTAAAGCTTGGCTTTGCGCTTGGCTTGGATTGGCCTGGCGCTTGGCTTGACGCTTGGCTTGGTGCTTGGTTTGGCGGTTAGCATGGCGTTAGGCTAGGTTCTTGGCTTGGCGCTTGGCTTTGCGCTTTATTTGCCGCATGGCTTGGCACTTAGCTTGTCGCTTGGTTTGGCGCTTGGCTTAGCGCTTGGCTTGGCGCTTCGCTTGGCGCTTGGCTTGGCGCTTGGCTTCGCGCTTGGCTTGGCGCTTGGCTTGGCGATTGGCTTTGCGCCTGGTTTGGCGCTTGGCTCGGGGCTTGGTTTGGCGCTTGGCTTGGCGCTTTGGTTGGCGCTTGGGGTGGTGCTTGGTTTGGCGCTTTACTTAACGCTTGGCTTGGCGCTTGACTTGGCGCTTGGCTTGGCGCTGGACTTGGCGCTTGTTTTGGCGCTTGGCTTGGCGCTTGACTTGGCGCTTTGCTTGGCGCTTCGCTTGGTGCGTGGCTCGGCGTTTGGTTTGTCGTTTGGCTTGGCGCTTGGCTTGGCGCTTGGCTTTGCGCTTGGCTTGGCGCTTGGCTTGGCGCTTGGCTTTGCGCTTCGTTTGGCGCTTGGCTTGGAGCTTGGCTTTACGCTTGGCTTAACGCTTGGCTTGGCGCTTGGCTTTGCGCTTGGTTTGGCGCTTGGCTTGGCGCTTGGCTTAGCGCCTGGCTTGGCGCTTGGGTTTGCGCTTGGTTTGGCACTTTGTTTGACGCCTGGGTTTGCGCTTATCTTGGCGCCTAGCTTGGGGCTTGGCTTTGCGCTTGGCCTGGCGCATGACTTGGCGCTTAGTTTGGCGCTTGACTTGGCGCTTGGTTTGGCGATTGGCTGGGCGCTTGGTTTGGCGCTTGGCTTGGCGCTTGGCTCAGCGCCTGGCTTGGCGCTTGGGTTTGCGCTTGGTTTGGCACTTTGTTTGACGCCTGGGTTTGCGCTTGGCTTGGCGCCTAGCTTGGGGCTTGGCTTTGCGCTTGGCTTGGCGCTTGGCTTTGCGCTTCGTTTGGCGCTTGGCTTGGAGCTTGGCTTTACGCTTGGCTTGGCGCTTGGCTTTGCGCTTGGTTTGGCGCTTGGCTTGGCGCTTGACTTAGCGCCTGGCTTGGCGCTTGGGTTTGCGCTTGGTTTGGCACTTTGTTTGACGCCTGGGTTTGCGCTTGGCTTGGCGCCTAGCTTGGGGCTTGGCTTTGCGCTTGGCCTGGCGCTTGACTTGGCGCTTAGTTTGGCGCTTGACTTGGCGCTTGGTTTGGCGCTTGGCTGGGCGCTTGGCTTGGCGCTTGCCTTGGGGCTTAACCTTGCGCTTGGTTTGGCGCTTGTCCTAGAGCTCGGCTTGGCGCCTGGCTTGGCGCTTGCCTTGGCGCTTAACCTTGCCCTTGGTTTGGCGCTTGACCTAGAGCTCGGCTTGGCGCCTGGTTTGGCGCCTGTCTTAGCGCTTGGCTTGGCGCTTGGCTTAGCGCTTAGATTTGCGCTTGGTAAAGCTCTTGGTTTGACGCTTGGCTTGGCGCTTGGCTTAGCGCTTGGCTTGGCGCTTGGCTTGGTGCTTGGCTAGGTGTTTGATTTGGCGCTTGCTTTGGCGCTTAACTTCCTGCTTGGCTTGTCGCTTGGCATTGCGCTTGGCTTGGGGCGTGTCTTGCGCTTAGCTTGGCGCTTACCTTGGCGCTTGGCTTGGCGCTCGGCTTTGCGTTTGTCGTAGCGCTTGGCTTGGCGCTTGGTTTAGCGCTTACCTTGGCGCTTATCTTTAAGCTCGGTTTACAGCTTGGCTTTGCGCTTGGCTTGTCGCATAACTTGGCACTTAGCTTGGCGATTGGATTGGCGCTTGGCTTAGCGCTTGGCTTGGTGCTTGGCTTAACGCTTGGCTTGACGCATGGCTTTGCGCTTGTCTTGCGGCTTGACTTTGCGCTTGGTTTGGCACTTGGTTTGGCGCCTGGTTTAGCGCTTGGCTTGGCGCTTGGCTTGGCACTTGGTTTAAAGCTTGGCTTTGCGCTTGGCTTGGCGTTTGGCCTAGCGCTGGGCTTGGCGCTTGGCTTGGTGCTTGGTTTGGCGCTTAGCATGGCGTTAGGCTAGGCGCTTGGCTTGGCGCTTGTCTTGTCGCATGGCTTGGCACTTATCTTGGCGCTTGGTTTGGCGCTTATTTTGGCGCTTGGCTTGGCGCTTGGCTTGTCGCATGACTTGGCACTTAGCTTGGCCATTGGATTGTCGCTTGGCTTAGCGCTTGGCTTGGCTCTTGGCTTAACGCTTGGCTTGACGCGTGGCTTTGCGCTTGTCTTGCCGCTTGACTTTGCGCTTGGTTTGGCGCTTGGCTTGGCGCTTGGTTTAAAGTTTGGCTTTGCGCTTGGCTTGTCGCATAACTTGGCACTTAGTTTGGCGATTGGATTGGCGCTTGGCTTAGCGCTTGGCTTGGCGCTTGGCTTAACGCTTGGCTTGACGCGTGGCTTTGCGCTTGTCTTGCCGCTTGACTTTGCGCTTGGTTTGGCACTTGGTTTGGCGCTTGGTTTATCGCTTGGCTTGGCGCCTGGCTTGGCGCTTGGTTTAAAGTTTGGCTTTGCGCTTGGCTTGGCGTTTGGCCTGGCGCTTGGCTTGGCGTTTGGCTTGGCGCTTGTCTTGTCGCATGGCTTGGCACTTAGCTTGGCGCTTGGTTTGGCGCTTATCTTGGATCTTGGCTTGGCGCTTGGTTTGGCGCTTGGCTTGGCGATTGGCTTGGCGCTTGGCTTAACGCTTGGCTTGACGCATGGCTTGACGCATGGCTTGGCGCTTGTCTTGCCGCTTGACTTTGCGCTTGGTTTGGCAATTGGTTTGGCGCTTGGGTTGGCGCTTGGCTTGGCGCTTTGCTTGGCGCTTGGTTTAAAGCTTGGCTTTGCGCTTGGCTTGGCGATTGGCCTGGCGCCTGGTTTGGCGCTTGGCTCGGCGCTTGGTTTGGCGCTTGGATTGGCGCTTTACTTTACGCTTGGTTTGGCGCTTGACTTGGCGCTTGCCTTGGCGTTTAGCTTGGCGCTTAGCCTGATGCTTGGCTTGGAGCTTGGCTTGTTGCCTGAGATGGCGCTTGGCTTTGCGCTTGGTTTGGCGCTTGTCTTATTGCTTGCCTTGGCGTTTAGCTTGGCGCTTAGCCTGATGCTTGGCTTGAAGCTTGGATTGCTGCCTGGGTTGGCGCTTGGCTTTGCGCTAGGCTTTGAGCTTGGCTTGGCGCTTGACTTGGCGCTTGGCTTTGCGCTTGGCTTGGCGCTTGGCTTGGCGCTTGGCTAGGTGCTTGGTTTAAAGCTTGCTTTGGCGCTTAACGTCGCGCTTGGCTTGTCGCTTGGCTTTGCGCTTGGCTTGGGGCGTGGTTTGCGCTTGGCTTGGCGCTTGGCTTGGCGCTCGGCTTTGCGTTTGGTGTAGCGCTTGGCTTGGCGCTTGGCTTGGCGCTTGTATTGGCGCTTGGCTTAGCGCTTGCCTTGGCGCTTATCTTTGCACTCAGTTTACAGCTTGGCTAGGCGCTTGGCTTAGCGCTTGGCTTGTTGCATGGCTTACCACTTAGCTTGGCGCTTGATTTGGCGCTTGGCTTAGCGATTGGCTTGGAGCTTGGCTTAACGCTTGGCTTGACGCATGGCTTGGCGCTTGTCTTGCCGCTTGACTTTGCGCTTGGTTTGGCAATTGGTTTGGCGCTTGGTTTGGCGCTTGGCTTGGCGCTTTGCTTGGCGCTTGGTTTAAAGCTTGGCTTTGCGCTTGGATTGGCGATTGGCCTAGCGCTTGGCTTGGCGCTTGCCTTGGTGCTTGGTTTGGCGGTTAGCATGGCGTTAGGCTAGGCGCTTGGCTTGGCGCTTGGCTTTGCGCCTGGCTTGTCGCATGGCATGGCACTTAGCTTGTCGCTTGGTTTGGCGCTTGGCTTAGCGCTTGGCTTGGCGCTTGGCTTGGCGCTTGGCTTGGCGCTTGGCTTGGCGCTTGGGTTGGCGCTTGGCTTCGCGCTTGGCTTGGCGCTTGGCTTGGCGATTGGCTTTGCGCCTGGTTTGGCGCTTGGCTCGGCGCTTGGTTTGGCGCTTGGATTGGCGCTTTACTTTACGCTTGGTTTGGCGCTTGACTTGGCGCTTGCCTTGGCGTTTAGCTTGGCGCTTAGCCTGATGCTTGGGTTGGAGCTTGGCTTGTTGCCTGAGATGGCGCTTGGCTTTGCGCTTGGTTTGGCGCTTGTCTTGGCGCTTGCCTTGGCGTTTAGCTTGTCGCTTAGCCTGATGCTTGGCTTGGAGCTTGGATTGCTGCCTGGGTTGGCGCTTGGCTTGGCGCTTGACTTGGCGCTTGGCTTTGCGCTTCGTTTAGCGCTTGGCTTGGCGCTTGGCTTTGCGCTTCGTTTAGCGCTTGCCTTGGCGTTTAGCTTGGCGCTTAGCCTGATGCTTGGCTTGGAGCTTGGATTGCTGCCTGGGTTGGCGCTTGGCTTGGCGCTTGGCTTGGCGCTTGGCTTGGCACGTGGCTTGCGCTTGACTTGGCGCTTGGGTTGGCGCCTGGCTTGGAGCTTGGGTTGGCATTTGACTTGACGTTTGGTTTGGCGCTTGGCTTAGCGCTTGGCTTGACGGTGGGCTTTGCGCTTGGTAAAGCGCTTGGTTTGACGCTTGGCTTGGCGCTTGGCTTGGCGCTTGCGTTGGCGCTTGGCTTGGCGCTTGACTTGGCGCTTGGCTTGGCACGTGCCTTGCGCTTGGCCAGGCGCTTGGATTAGCGCTTGGCATAGCGCATGGCTTGGCGCGTGGCTTGGCGCTCGGCTTGGCGCTTGCGTTGGCGCTTGGCTTGGCGCTTGATTTGGCGCTTGGCTTGGCACGTGCCTTGCGCTTGGCCAGGCGCTTGGATTAACGCTTGGCATAGCGCTTGGCTTGGCGCGTGGCTTGGCGCTTGGCTTGGCGCTTGCGTTGGCGCTTGGCTTGGCGCTTGACTTGGCGCTTGACTTAGCACGTTCTTTGCGCTTGCCTTGGCGCTTATCTTTGCGCTCGGTTTACAGCTTGGCTTGGCGCTTGGCTTAGCACTTGGCTTGTCGCATGGCTTGGCACTTAGCTTGGCGCTTGATTTGGCGCTTGGTTTAGCGATTGTCTTGGCGCTTGGCTTAACGCTTGGCTTGACGCATGGCTTGGCGCTTGGTTTGGCGCTCGGCATTGCGTTTGGTGTAGCGCTTGGCTTGGCGCTTGGCTTGGCGCTTGGATTGGCGCTTGGCTTAGCGCTTGCCTTGGCGCTTGCCTTGGCGCTTGGCTTGGCACTTAGCTTGGCGCTTGGTTTAGCGCTTGGCTTGGCGCTTGGCTTGGCGCTTGGTTTGGCGCTTGGCTTGGCGCTTGGCTTTGCGCCTGGCTTGTCGCGTGTCTTGGCACTTAGCTTGGCGCTTGGTTTGGCGCTTGGCAAAGCGCTTGGCTTGGCGCTTGGCTTGGCGCTTGGCTAGGTGCTTGGTTTAACGCTTGCTTTGGCGCTTGGCTTGTCGCTTGGCTTTGCGCTTGGCTTGGGGCGTGGTTTGCGCTTGGCTTGGCGCTTGGCTTGGCGTTCGGCTTTGCGTTTGGTGTAGCGCTTGGCTTGGCGCTTGGCTTGGCGCTTGGCTTGGCGCTTGGCTTAGCGCTTGCCTTGGCGCTTATCTTTGCGCTCGGTTTACAACTTGGCTTGGCGCTTGGCTTAGCGCTTGGCTTGTTGCATGGCTTACCACTTAGCTTGGCGCTTGATTTGGCGCTTGGCTTAGCGATTGGCTTGGCGCTTGGCTTAACGCTTGGCTTGACGCATGGCTTGGCGCTTGTCTTGCCGCTAGACTTTGCGCTTGATTTGGCAATTGGTTTGGCGCTTGGTTTGGCGCTTGGCTTGGCGCTTTGCTTGACGCTTGGTTTAAAGCTTGGCTTTGCGCTTGGCTTGGCGATTTGCCTGGCGCTTGGCTTGACGCTTGGCTTGGTGCTTGGTTTGGCGGTTAGCATGGCGTTAGGCTAGCTTCTTGGCTTGACGCTTGGCTTTGCGCCTGGTTTGTCGCATGGCTTGGCACTTAGCTTGTCGCTTGGTTTGGCGCTTGGCTTAGCGCTTGGCTTAGCGCTTGGCTTGGCGCTTGGCTTGGCGCTTGGCTTCGCGCTTGGCTTGGCGCTTGGCTTGGCGATTGGCTTTGCGCCTGGTTTGGCGCTTGGCTCGGCGCTTGGTTTGGCGCTTGGATTGGCGCTTTACTTTCCGCTTGGTTTGGCGCTTGACTTGGCGCTGGGGTTGGCGCTTGGCTTGGTGCTTTGTTTGGCGCTTTACTTGACGCTTCGCTTATCGCTTGGCTTGGCGCTTTGGTTGGCGCTTGGGGTGGTGCTTGGTTTGGCGCTTTACTTAACGCTAGGCTTGGCGCTTGACTTGGCGCTTGGCTTGGCGCTTGACTTGGCGCTTGCTTTGGCGCTTGGCTTGGCGCTTGACTTTACGCTTTGCTTGGCGCTTCGCTTGGTGCGTGGCTCGGCGCTTGGTTTGTCGTTTGGCTTGGCGCTTGGCTTGGCGCTTGGCTTGGCGCTTGGCTTTGCACTTGGCTTGGCGCTTGGCTTGGCGCTTGGTTTGGCGGTTAGCATGGCGTTAGGCTAGGTTCTTGGCTTGACGCTTGGCTTTGCGCCTGGTTTGTCGCATGGCTTGGCACTTAGCTTGTCGCTTGGTTTGGCGCTTGGCTTAGCGCTTGGCTTAGCGCTTGGCTTGGCGCTTGGCTTGGCGCTTGGCTTCGCGCTTGGCTTGGCGCTTGGCTTGGCGATTGGCTTTGCGCCTGGTTTGGCGCTTGGCTCGGCGCTTGGTTTGGCGCTTGGATTGGCGCTTTACTTTCCGCTTGGTTTGGCGCTTGACTTGGCGCTTGGGTTGGCGCTTGGCTTGGTGCTTTGTTTGGCGCTTTACTTGACGCTTCGCTTATCGCTTGGCTTGGCGCTTTGGTTGGCGCTTGGGGTGGTGCTTGGTTTGGCGCTTTACTTAACGCTTGGCTTGGCGCTTGACTTGGCGCTTGGCTTGGCGCTTGACTTGGCGCTTGTTTTGGCGCTTGGCTTGGCGCTTGACTTGCTTCGCTTGGTGCGTGGCTCGGCGCTTGGTTTGTCGTTTGGCTTGGCGCTTGGCTTGGCGCTTGGCTTTGCACTTGGCTTGGAGCTTGGCTTTACGCTTGGCTTAACGCTTGGCTTGGCGCTTAGCTTTGCGCTTGGGTTGGCGCTTGGCTTGGCGCTTGGCTTAGCGCCTGGCTTGGCGCTTGGGTTTGCGCTTGGTTTGGCACTTTGTTTGACGCCTGGGTTTGCGCTTGGCTTGGCGCCTAGCTTGGGGCTTGGCTTTGCGCTTGGCCTGGCGCTTGACTTGGCGCTTAGTTTGGCGCTTGACTTGGCGCTTGGTTTGGCGATTGGCTGGGCGCTTGGTTTGGCGCTTGGCACGTGGTTTGGCGCTTGCCTTAGCGCTTGGGTTGGCGCTTGACTTGGCGCTTAGTTTGACGTTTGACTTGGCGCTTGGTTTGGCGCTTGGCTGGGCGCTTGGCTTGGCGCTTGCCTTGGCGCTTAACCTTGCGCTTGGTTTGGCGCTTGTCCTAGAGCTCGGCTTGGCGCCTGGCTTGGCGCCTGGCTTGGCGCTTGCCTTGGCGCTTAACCTTGCGCTTGGTTTGGCGCTTGACCTAGAGCTCGGCTTGGCGCCTGGTTTGGCGCCTGTCTTAGCGCTTGGCTTGGCGCTTGGCTTAGCGCTTAGATTTGCGCATGGTAAAGCTCTTGGTTTGACGCTTGGCTTGGCGCTTGGCTTAGCGCTTGGCTTGGCGCTTGGTTTGGTGCTTGGCTAGGTGTTTGATTTGGCGCTTGCTTTGGCGCTTGGTTTTACGCTTGGCTTGGCGCTTGGCTTAACGCTTGGCTTGACGCGTGCCTTTGCGCTTGTCTTGCCGCTTGACTTTGCGCTTGGTTTGGCACTTGGTTTGGCGCTTGGTTTGGCGCTTGGCTTGGCGCTTGGCTTGGCGCTTGGTTTGGCGCTTATCTTGGATCTTGGCTTGGCGCTTGGTTTGGCACTTTACTTGGCGCTTGGGTTGGCGCTTTCGTTCGCGCTTGGTTTGGCGCTTATCTTGGATCTTGGCTTGGCGCTTGGTTTGGCACTTTACTTGGCGCTTGGGTTGGCGCTTTACTTCGCGCTTGGTTTGGCGCTTGGGTTGGCGCTTGGTGTGGCGCTTATCTTGGATCTTGGCTTGGCGCTTGGTTTGGCGCTTGGCTTGGCGCTTGACCTGGCGCTTGGGTTGGCGCTTTACTTGACGCTTGGTTTGGCACTTGACTTGGCGCTTGCCTTGGCGTTTAGCTTGGCGCTTAGCCTGATGCTTGGCTTGGAGCTTGGCTTGCTGCCTGGGTTGGCGCTTGGCTTTGCGCTAGGCTTTGCGCTTGGCTTGGCGCTTGACTTGGCGCTTGGCTTTGCGCTTCGTTTAGCGCTTGGCTTGGCGCTTGGCTTTGCGCTTGGCTTAACGCTTGGCTTGGCGCTTGGCTTGGCGCTTGGCTTGGCACGTGGCTTGGCGCTTGACTTGGCGCTTGGGTTGGCGCCTGGCTTGGAGCTTGGGTTAGCATTTGACTTGGCGCTTGGTTTAGCGCTTGGCTGGGCGCTTGGCTTGGCGCTTGGCTTTCAACTTGGTTTGGCGCTTGGCTGGGCGCTTGGCTTGGCGCTTGGCTTTGCGCTTGGTTTAACGCTTGGCTTGGCGCTTGGCTTTGCACTTGGTTTGGCGCTTGGCTGGGCGCTTGGCTTGCTGCTTGGCTTGGCACATAGCTTATCGCTTGACTTGGCGCTTGGGTTGGCGCCTGGCTTCGAGCTTGGGTAGGCATTTGACCTGACGTTTGGTTTGGCGCTTGACGTAGCGCTCGGCTTGGCGCCTGGATTGGCGCTTGGCTTAGCGCTTGGCTTGACGCTTGGCTTTGCGCTTGGTAAAGCGCTTGGTTTGACGCTTTGCTTGGCGCTTGAATTGGCGCTTGCGTTGGCACTTGGCTTGGCGCTTGACTTGGCGCTTGGCTTGGCACGTGCCTTGCGCTTGGCCAAGCGCTTTGATTAGCGCTTGGCATAGCGCATGGCTTGGCGCGTGGCTTGGCGCTTGGCTTGGCGCTTGCGTTGGCGCTTGGCTTGGCGCTTGACTTGGCGCTTGGCTTAGCACGTGCATTGAGCTTGGCTTGGCGCTTGGATTAGCGCTTGGCATAGCGCTTGGCTTGACGCCTTGCTTGGCGTTTGGCTTGGCGCGTGGCTTGGCGCTTGGCTTGGCGCTTGCTTTGGCGCTTGCCTGTGAGCTTGGCTTGGCGCGTGGCTTGGCGCTTGGCTTGGCGCTTGCGTTGGCGCTTGGCTTGACGCTTGCCTTGGCGCTTAACCTTGCGCTTGGCTTGGCGCTTGCGTTGGCGCTTGGCTTGGCGCTTGACTTGGCGCTTGGCTTAGCACGTGCATTGAGCTTGGCTTGGCGCTTGGATTAGCGCTTGGCATAGCGCTTGGCTTGACGCCTTGCTTGGCGTTTGGCTTGGCGCGTGGCTTGGCGCTTGGCTTGGCGCTTGCTTTGGCGCTTGCCTGTGAGCTTGGCTTGGCGCGTGGCTTGGCGCTTGGCTTGGCGCTTGCGTTGGCGCTTGGTTTGGCGCTTGATTTGGCGCTTGGCTTAGCACGTGCTTTGCGCTTGGCTTGGCGCTTGGATTAGCGCTTGGCATAGCGCATGGCTTGGCGCTTGTCTTGTCGCATGGCTTGGCACTTAGCTTGGCGCTTGGTTTGACGCTTATTTTGGCGCTTGGCTTGGCGCTTGGCTTGCCGCATGACTTGGCACTTAGCTTGGCGCTTGGCTTGGCGCATGACTTGGCGCTTGGCTTAGCAAGTGCCTTGCGCTTGGTTTGGCGCTTGGATTAGCGCTTGGCATAGCGCTTGGCTTGGCGCCTGGATTGGCGCTTGGCTTAGCGCTTGGCTTGGCGCTTGGCTTTGAGCTTGGTAAAGCGCTTGGTTTGACGCTTGGCTAGGCGCTTGGCTTGGCGCTTGCGTTGGCGCTTGGCTTGGCGCTTGGCTTGGCGCTTGGCTTGGCGTTTGGCTTATCGCTTGCCTTGGCGCTTGGTTTTGCGCCCGGTTTGCAGCTCTGCTTGGCGCTTGGCTTGGCGCTTGACTTGGCGCTTGGCTTAGCACGTGCCTTGCGCTTGGCTTGGCGCTTGGATTAGCGCTTGGTATAGCGCTTGGCTTGGCGCCTGGATTGGCGCTTGGCTTAGCGCTTGGCTTGGCGCTTGGCTTTGCGCTTGGTAAAGCGCTTGGTTTGACGCTTGGCTTGGCGCTTGGCTTGGCGCTTGGCTTGGCGCTTGCGTTGGCGCTTGGCTTGGCGCTTTACTTGGCGCTTGGCTTAGCACGTGCCTTGCGCTTGGCTTGGCGCTTGGATTAGCGCTTGGCATAGTGCTTTGATTGGCGCCTGGATTGGCGCTTGGCTTAGCGCTTGGCTTGGCGCATGGCTTTGCGCTTGGTAAAGCGCTTGGTTTGACGCTTGGCTTGGCGCTTGGCTTGGCGCTTGCGTTGGCGCTTGGCTTGGCGCTTGGCCAGGCGCTTGGATTAGCGCTTGGCATAGCGCATGATTTGGCGCGTGGCTTGGCGCTTGGCTTGGCGGTTGCGTTGGCGCTTGGCTTGGCGCTTGACTTGGCGCTTGGCTTGGCACGTGCCTTGCGCTTGGCCAGGCGCTTGGATTAGCGCTTGGCATAGCGCTTGGCTTGGCGCGTGGCTTGGCGCTTGGCTTGGCGCTTGCGTTGGCGCTTGGCTTGGCGCTTGACTTGGCGCTTGGCTTAGCACGTGCATTGAGCTTGGCTTGGCGCTTGGATTAGCGCTTGGCATAGCGCTTGGCTTGACGCCTTGCTTGGCGTTTGGCTTGGCGCGTGGCTTGGCGCTTGGCTTGGCGCTTGCTTTGGCGCTTGCCTGTGAGCTTGGCTTGGCGCGTGGCTTGGCGGTTGGCTTGGCGCTTGCGTTGGCGCTTGGCTTGACGCTTGCCTTGGAGCTTAACCTTGCGCTTGGTTTGGCGCTTGACCTAGAGCTCGGCTTGGCGCCTGGTTTGGCGCCTGGCTTAGCGCTTGGCTTGGCGCTAGGCTTAGCGCTTAGATTTGCGCTTGGTAAAGCGCTTGGTTTGACGCTTGGCTTGGCGCTTGGCTTAGCGCTTGGCTTGGCGCTTGGCTTGGTGCTTGGCTAGGTGTTTGATTTGGCGCTTGCTTTGGCGCTTAACTTTGTGCTTGGCTTGTCGCTTGGCTTTGCGCTTGGCTTGGGGCGTGTCTTGCGCTTGGCTTGGCGCTTACCTTGGCGCTTGGGTTGGCGCTCGGCTTTGCGTTTGGTGTAGCGCTTGGCTTTCCGCTTGGTTTAGCGCTTACCTTGGCGCTTATCTTTAAGCTCGGTTTACAGCATGGCTATGCGCTTGGCTTGTCGCATAACTTGGCACTTAGCTTGGCGATTGGATTGGCGCTTGGCATAGCGCTTGGCTTGGCGCTTGGCTTAACGCTTGGCTTGACGCATGGCTTTGCGCTTGTCTTGCGGCTTGACTTTGCGCTTGGTTTGGCACTTGGTTTGGCGCTTTGTTTAGCGATTGACTTGGCGCTTGGCTTGGCGCTTGGTTTAAAACTTGGCTTTGCGCTTGGCTTGGCGTTTGGCCTGGCGCTTGGCTTGGCGCTTGGCTTGGTGCTTCGTTTGGCGCTTAGCATGGCGTTAGGCTAGGCGCTTGGCTTGGCGCTTGTCATGTCGCATGGCTTGGCACTTAGCTTGGCGCTTGGTTTGACGCTTATTTTGGCGCTTGGCTTGGCGCTTGGCTTGCCGCATGACTTGGCACTTAGCTTGGCGCTTGGATTGGCGCTTGGTTTAGCGCTTGGCTTGGCGCTTGGCTTAACGCTTGGCTTGACGCGTGGCTTTGCGCTTGTCTTGCCGCTTGACTTTGCGCTTGGTTTGGCACTTGGTTTGTGGCTTGGTTTGGCGCTTGGCTTGGCGCTTGGCTTGGCGCTTGTTTTAAAGTTTGGCTTTGCGCTTGGCTTGGCGTTTGGCCTGGCGCTTGGCTTGGCGTTTGGCTTGGCGCTTGTCTTGTCGCATGGCTTGGCACTTAGCTTGGCGCTTGGTTTGACGCTTATCTTGGATCTTGGCTTGGCGCTTGGCTTCGCGCTTGGCTTCGCGCTTGGCTTGGCGATTAGTTTTGCGCCTGGTTTGGCGCTTGGCTTGGCGCTTGACTTGGCGCTTGGGTTGGCGTTTTACTTGACGCTTGGTTTAACACTTGACTTGGCGCTTGGGTTGGCGCTTTACTTCGCGCTTGGTTTGGCGCTTCACTTGACGCTAGGAGCATCGCTTGGCTTGGCGCTTGGGTTGGCGCTTGGGGTGGTTCTTGGTTTAACGCTTTACTTGGCGCTTCCTTGGCGCTTGACTTGGTGCTTGGGTTGGCGCTTGGTTTGGTGATTGGTTTCGCGGTTTACTTGGCGCTTGGCTTAGCGCTTGACTTGGCGCTTGTTTTGGCGCTTGGCTGGGCGCTTGGCTTGGCGCTTGACTTAGCGCTTGGGTTGGCGCTTGGCTTGGTGCTTGGCTTGGCGTTTGTCTTGGCGCTTGTCTTGTCGCATGGCTTGGCACTTAGCTTAGCGCATGGGTTGGCGCTTGGCTTGGTGCTTGGCTTGGCGTTTGGCTTGGCGCTTGTCTTGTCGCTTGGCTTGGCACTTAGCTTGGCGCTTGGGTTGGCGCTTGGGGTGGTTCTTGGTTTAACGCTTTACTTGGCGCTTCCTTGGCGCTTGACTTTATGTTTGGGTTGGCGCTTGGTTTGGTGATTGGTTTTGCGGTTTACTTGGCGCTTGGCTTAGCGCTTGACTTGGCGCTTGTTTTGGCGCTTGGCTGGGCGCTTGGATTGGCGCTTGACTTAGCGCTTGGGTTGGCGCTTGGCTTGGTGCGTGGCTCGGCGCTTGGTTTGTCGCTTGGTTTGGCGCTTGGCTTGGGGATTGGCCTTGCACTTGGCTTGGCGTTTATCTTGGCGCTTGGCTTGGCGTTTGGCTTGGCGCTTGGATTGGCGCTTGCCTTGGCGTTTGGTTTGGCGCTTGGCTTGGCGCTTGGCTTGGCGCTTGGCTTGGAGCTTGGCTTGGCGCTTGGCTTGGCACGTGGCTTGGCGCTTGACTTGGCGCTTGGGTTGGCGTCTGGCTTGGAGCTTGGGTTGGCATTTGACTTGGCGCTTGGTTTAGCGCTTGGCTGGCCGCTTGGCTTGGCTCTTGGCTTTCAACTTGGTTTGGCGCTTGGCTGGGCGCTTGGGTTGGCGCTTGGCTTCGAGCTTTTGTTGGCATTTGACTTGACGTTTGGTTTGGCGCTTGACGTAGCGCTCGGCTTGGCGCCTGGATTGGCGCTTGGCTTAGCGCTTGGCTTGAAGCTTGGCTTTGCGCTTGGTAAAGCGCTTGGTTTGACGCTTGGCTTGGCGCTTGGCTTAGCGCTTGCGTTGGCGATTGGCTTGGCGCTTGACTTGGCGCTTGGCTTGGCACGTGCATTGCGCTTGGCCAGGCGCTTGGATTAGCGCTTGGCATAGCGCATGGCTTGGCGCGTGGCTTGGCGCTTGGCTTGGCGCTTGCGTTGGCGCTTGGCTTGGCGCTGGATTTGGCGCTTGTCTTGGCACGTGCCTTGCGCTTGGCCAGGCGCTTGGATTAGCGCTTGGCAATGCGCATGGCTTGGCGCGTGGCTTGGTGCTTGGTTTGGCACGTGCCTTGCGCTTGGCCAGGCGCTTGGATTAGCGCTTGGCATAGCGCATGGCTTGGCGCGTGGCTTGGCGCTTGGCTTGGCGCTTGACTTGGCGCTTGGCTTAGCACGTGCCTTGCGCTTGCCTTGGCGCTTATCTTTGCGCTCGGTTTACAGCTTGGCTTGGCGCTTGGCTTAGCACTTGGCTTGTTGCATGGCTTGGCACTAAGCTTGGCGCTTGATTTGGCGCTTGGCTTAGCGATTGGCTTGGCGCTTGGCTTAACGCTTGGCTTGGCGCTTGGCTTGGCGCTCGGCTTTGCGTTTGGTGTAGCGCTTGGCTTGGCGCTTGGCTTGGCGCTTGGATTGGCGCTTGGCTTAGCGCTTGCCTTGGCGCTTGCCTTGGCGCTTGGCTTAGCACTTAGCTTGGCGCTTGGTTTAGCGCTTGGCTTGGCGCTTGGCTTAGCGCTTGGTTTGGCGCTTGGCTTGGCGCTTGGCTTTGCGCCTGGCTTGTCGCGTGGCTTGGCACTTAAGCCTGGCGCTTGGTTTGGCGCTTGGCTTAGCGCTTGGCTTGGCGCTTGGCTTGGCGCTTGGCTAGGTGCTTAGTTTAACGCTTGCTTTGGCGCTTAACGTCGCGCTTGGCTTGGCGCTCGGCTTTGCGTTTGGTGTAGCGCTTGGCTTGGCGCTTGGCTTGGCGCTTTGCTTGGCGCTTGTATTGGCGCTTGGCTTAGCGCTTGCCTTGGCGCTTATCTTTGCACTCAGTTTACAGCTTGGCTTGGCGCTTGGCTTAGCGCTTGGCTTGGCGCTTGGCTTAGCGCTTGCCTTGGCGCTTATCTTTGCGCTCGGTTTACAGCTTGGCTTGGCGCTTGGCTTAGCGCTTGGCTTGTTGCATGGCTTACCACTTAGCTTGGCGCTTGATTTGGCGCTTGGCTTAGCGATTGGCTTGGCGCTTGGCTTAACGCTTGGCTTGACGCATGGCTTGGCGCTTGTCTTGCCACTTGACTTTGCGCTTGGTTTGGCAATTGGTTTGGCGCTTGGTTTGGCGCTTGGCTTGGCGCTTTGCTTGGCGCTTGGTTTAAAGCTTGGCTTTGCGCTTGGCTTGGCGATTGGCCTGGCGCCTGGCTTGGCGATTGGCCTGGCGCCTGGCTTGGCGCTTGGGGTGGTTCTTGGTTTAACGCTTTACTTGGCGCTTTCTTGGCGCTTGACTTGGTGCTTGGGTTGGCGCTTGGTTTGGTGATTGGTTTCGCGGTTTACTTGGCGCTTGGCTTAGCGCTTGACTTGGCGCTTGTTTTGGCGCTTGGCTGGGCGCTTGGTTTGGCGCTTGACTTAGCGCTTGGGTTGGCGCTTGGCTTGGTGCGTGGCTCGGCGCTTGGTTTGTCGCTTGGTTTGGCGCTTGGCTTGGCGCTTGGCCTTGCACTTGGCTTGGCGTTTATCTGGGCGCTTGGCTTGGCGTTTGGCTTGGCGCTTGGATTGGCGCTTGCCTTGGCGTTTGGCTTGGCGCTTGGCTTGGCGCTTGGCTTGGCGCTTTGCTTGGAGCTTGGCTTGTTGCCTGAGATGGCGCTTGGCTTTGCGCTTGGTTTGGCGCCTGTCTTGGCGCTTGCCTTGGAGTTTAGCTTGGCGCTTAGCCTGATGCTTGGCTTGGAGCTTGGCTTGCTGCCTGGGTTGGCGTTTGGCTTTGCGCTAGGTTTTGCGCTTGGCTTGGCGCTTGGCTTTGCGCTTTGTTTAGCGCTTGGCTTGGCGCTTGGCTTTGCGCTTGGCTTAACGCTTCTCTTGGCGCTTGGCTTGGCGCTTGGCTTGGCACGTGGCTTGGCGCTTGACTTGGCGCTTGGGTTGGCGCCTGGCTTGGAGGTTGGGTTGGCATTTGACTTGGCGCTTGGTTTAGCGCTTGGCTGGGCGCTTGGCTTGGCGCTTGGCTTTCAACTTGGTTTGGCGCTTGGCTGGGAGCTTGGCTTGGCGCTTGGCTTTGCGCTTGGTTTAACGCTTGGCTTGGCGCTTGGCTTTGCACTTGGTTTGGCGCTTGGCTGGGCGCTTGGCTTGCTGCTTGGCTTGGCACATAGCTTATCGATTGACTTGGCGCTTGGGTTGGCGCTTGGCTTCGAGCTTGGGTTGGCATTTGACTTGACGTTTGGTTTGGCGCTTGACGTAGCGCTCGGCTTGGCGCCTGGATTGGCGCTTGGCTTAGCGCTTGGCTTGACGCTTGGCTTTGCGCTTGGTAAAGCGCTTGGTTTGACGCTTGGCTTGGCGCTTGGCTTAGCGCTTGCGTTGGCGCTTGGCTTGGCGCTTGACTTGGCGCTTGGCTTGGCACGTGCCTTGCGCTTGGCCAGGCGCTTGGATTAGCGCTTGGTGTAGCGCATGGCTTGGCGCGTGGCTTGGCGCTTGGCTTGGCGCTTGCGTTGGCGCTTGGCTTGGCGCTGGGTTTGGCGCTTGTCTTGGCACGTGCCTTGCGCTTGGCCAGGCGCTTGGATTAGCGCTTGGCATAGCGCATGGCTTGGCGCGTGGCTTGGCGCTTGGCTTGGCACGTGCCTTGCGCTTGGCCAGGCGCTTGGATTAGCGCTTGGCATAGCGCATGGCTTGGCGCGTGGCTTGGCGTTTGGCTTGGCGCTTGACTTGGCGCTTGGCTTAGCACGTGCCTTGCGCTTGCCTTGGCGCTTATCTTTGCGCTCGGTTTACAGCTTGGCTTGGCGCTTGGCTTAGCACTTGGCTTGTTGCATGGCTTGGCACTAAGGTTGGCGCTTGATTTGGCGCTTGGCTTAGCGATTGGCTTGGCGCTTGGCTTAACGCTTGGCTTGACGCATGGCTTGGCGCTTGGCTTGGCGCTCGGCTTTGCGTTTGGTGTAGCGCTTGGCTTGGCGCTTGGCTTGGCGCTTCGCTTGGCGCTTGGATTGGCGCTTGGTTTAGCGCTTGCCTTGGCGCTTGCCTTGGCGCTTGGCTTAGCACTTAGCTTGGCGCTTGGTTTAGCGCTTGGCTTGGCGCTTGGCTTGGCGCTTGGTTTGGCGCTTGGCTTGGCGCTTGGCTTTGCGCCCGGCTTGTCGCGTGGCTTGGCACTTAAGCTTGGCGCTTGGTTTGGCGCTTGGCTTAGCGCTTTGCTTGGCGCTTGGCTTGGCGCTTGGCTAGGTGCTTGGTTTAACGCTTGCTTTGGCGCTTAACGTCGCGCTTGGCTTGTCGCTTGGTTTGCGCTTGGCTTGGGGAGTGGTTTGCGCTTGGCTTGGCGCTCGGCTTTGCGTTTGGTGTAGCGCTTGGCTTGGCGCTTGGCTTGGCGCTTGGCTTGGCGCTTGTATTGGCGCTTGGCTTAGCGCTTGCCTTGGCGTTTATCTTTGCACTCAGTTTACAGCTTGGCTTGGCGCTTGGCTTAGCGCTTGGCTTGGCGCTTGGCTTAGCGCTTGCCTTGGCGCTTATCTTTGCGCTCGGTTTACAGCTTGGCTTGGCGCTTGGCTTAGCGCTTGGCTTGTTGCATGGCTTACCACTTAGCTTGGCGCTTGATTTGGCGCTTGGCTTAGCGATTGGCTTGGCGCTTGGCTTAACGCTTGGCTTGACGCATGGCTTGGCGCTTGTCTTGCCGCTTGACTTTGCGCTAGGTTTGGCAATTGGTTTGGCGCTTGGTTTGGCGCTTGGCTTGGCGCTTTGCTTGGCGCTTGGTTTAAAGCTTGGCTTTGCGCTTGGCTTGGCGATTGGCCTGCCGCCTGGCTTGGCGCTTGGCTTGGTGCTTGGTTTGGCGGTTAGCATGGCGTTAGGCTAGGCGCTTGGCTTGGCGCTTGGCTTTGCGCCTGGCTTGTCGCATGGCTTGGCACTTAGCTTGTCGCTTGGTTTGGCGCTTGGCTTAGCGCTTGGCTTGGCGCTTGGCTTGGCGCTTGGCTTGGCGCTTGGCTTGGCGCTTGGCTTAGCGCTTGGCTTGGCGCTTGGCTCGGCGCTTGGTTTGGCGCTTGGATTGGCGCTTTACTTTACGCTTGGTTTGGCGCTTGACTTGGCGCTTGCCTTGGCGTTTAGCTTGGCGCTTAGCCTGATGCTTGGCTTGGAGCTTGGCTTGTTGCTTGAGATGGCGCTTGGCTTTGCGCTTGGTTTGGCGTTTGTCTTGGTGCTTGCCTTGGCGTTTAGCTTGGCGCTTAGCCTGATGCTTGGCTTGGAGCTTGGATTGCTGCCTGGGTTGGCGCTTGGCTTTGCGCTAGGCTTTGAGCTTGGCTTGGCGCTTGACTTGGCGCTTGGCTTTGCGCTTGGCTTGGCTCTTGGCTTGGCGCTTGGCTAGGTGCTTGGTTTAACGCTTGCTTTGGCGCTTAACGTCGCGCTTGGCTTGTCGCTTGGCTTTGCGCTTGGCTTGGGGCGTGGTTTGCGCTTGGCTTGGCGCTTGGCTTGGCGCTTGGCTTGGCGCTCGGCTTTGCGTTTGGTGTAGCGCTTGGCTTGGCGCTTGGCTTGGCGCTTGTATTGGCGCTTGGCTTAGCGCTTGCCTTGGCGCTTATCTTTGCACTCAGTTTACAGCTTGGCTTGGCGCTTGGCTTAGCGCTTGGCTTGTTGCATGGCTTACCACTTAGCTTGGCGCTTGATTTGGCGCTTGGCTTAGCGATTGGCTTGGAGCTTGGCTTAACGCTTGGCTTGACGCATGGCTTGGCGCTTGTCTTGCCGCTTGACTTTGCGCTTGGTTTGGCAATTGGTTTGGCGCTTGGTTTGGCGCTTGGCTTGGCGCTTTGCTTGGCGCTTGGTTTAAAGCTTGGCTTTGCGCTTGGCTTGGCGATTGGCATGGCGCTTGGCTTGGCGCTTGGCTTGGTGCTTGGTTTGGCGGTTAGCATGGCGTTAGGCTAGGCGCTTGGCTTGGCGCTTGGCTTTGCGCCTGGCTTGTCGCATGGCATGGCACTTAGCTTGTCGCTTGGTTTGGCGCTTGGCTTAGCGCTTGGCTTGGCGCTTGGCTTGGCGCTTGGCTTGGCGCTTGGGTTGGCGCTTGGCTTCGCGATTGGCTTGGCGCTTGGCTTGGCGATTGGCTTTGCGCCTGGTTTGGCGCTTGGCTCGGCGCTTGGTTTGGCGCTTGGATTGGCGCTTTACTTTACGCTTGGTTTGGCGCTTGACTTGGCGCTTGCCTTGGCGTTTAGCTTGTCGCTTAGCCTGATGCTTGGCTTGGAGCTTGGCTTGTTGCCTGAGATGGCGCTTGGCTTTGCGCTTGGTTTGGCGCTTGTCTTGGCGCTTGCCTTGGCGTTTAGCTTGGCGCTTAGAGTGATGCTTGGCTTGGAGCTTGGATTGCTGCCTGGATTGGCGCTTGTTTTTGCGCTAGGCTTTGCGCTTGGCTTGGCGCTTGACTTGGCGCTTGGCTTTGCACTTCGTTTAGCGCTTGGCTTGGCGCTTGGCTTTGCGCTTTTCTTAACGCTTGGCTTGGCGCTTGGCTTGGCGCTTGGCTTGGCACGTGGCTTGGCGCTTGACTTGGCGCTTGGGTTGGCGCCTGGCTTGGAACTTGGGTTGGCATTTGACTTGGCGCTTGGTTTAGCGCTTGGCTGGGCGCTTGGCTTGGCGCTTGGCTTTGCACTTGGTTTGGCGCTTGGCTGGGCGCTTGGCTTGGTGCTTGGCTTGGCACATAGCTTATCGCTTGATTTGGCGCTTGGGTTGGCGCTTGGCTTCGAGCTTGGGTTGGCATTTGACTTGACGTTTGGTTTGGCGCTTGACGTAGCGCTCGGCTTGGCGCCTGGATTGGCGCTTGGCTTAGCGCTTGGCTTGACGCTTGGCTTTGCGCTTGGTAAAGCGCTTGGTTTGACGCTTGGCTTGGCGCTTGGCTTGGCACTTGCGATGGCGCTTGGCTTGGCGCTTGACTTGGCGCTTGGCTTGGCACGTGCCTTGCGCTTGGCCAGGCGCTTGGATTAGCGCTTGGCATAGCGCATGGCTTGGCGCGTGGCTTGGCGCTCGGCTTGGCGCTTGCGTTGGCGCTTGGCTTGGCGCTTGATTTGGCGCTTGGCTTGGCACGTGCCTTGCGCTTGGCCAGGCGCTTGGATTAGCGCTTGGCATAGCGCTTGGCTTGGCGCGTGGCTTGGCGCTTGGCTTGGCGCTTGCGTTGGCGCTTGGCTTGGCGCTTGACTTGGCGCTTGGCTAAGCGCTTGCCTTGGCGCTTGCCTTGGCGCTTGGCTTGGCACTTAGCTTGGCGCTTGGTTTAGCGCTTGGCTTGGCGCTTGGCTTGGCGCTTGGTTTGGCGCTTGGCTTGGCGCTTGGCTTTGCGCCTGGCTTGTCGCGTGGCTTGGCACTTAGGTTGGCGCTTGGTTTGGCGCTTGGCAAAGCGCTTGGCTTGGCGCTTGGCTTGGCGCTTGGCTAGGTGCTTGGTTTAACGCTTGCTTTGGCGCTTAACGTCGCGCTTGGCTTGTCGCTTGGCTTTGCGCTTGGCTTGGGGCGTGGTTTGCGCTTGGCTTGGCGCTTGGCTTGGCGCTCGGCTTTGCGTTTTGTGTAGCGCTTGGCTTGGCGCTTGGCTTAGCGCTTGCCTTGGCGCTTATCTTTGAGCTCGGTTTACAGCTTGCCTTGGCGCTTGGCTTAGCGCTTGGCTTGTTGCATGGCTTACCACTTAGCTTGGCGCTTGATTTGGCGCTTGGCTTAGCGATTGGTTTGGCGCTTGGCTTGGCGCTTTGCTTGGCGCTTGGTTTAAAGCTTGGCTTTGCGCTTGGCTTGGATTGGCCTGGCGCTTGGCTTGACGCTTGGCTTGGTGCTTGGTTTGGCGGTTAGCATGGCGTTAGGCTAGGTTCTTGGCTTGGCGCTTGGCTTTGCGCTTTATTTGCCGCATGGCTTGGTACTTAGCTTGTCGCTTGGTTTGGCGCTTGGCTTAGCGCTTGGCTTGGCGCTTCGCTTGGCGCTTGGCTTGGCGCTTGGCTTCGCGCTTGGCTTGGCGCTTGGCTTGGCGATTGGCTTTGCGCCTGGTTTGGCGCTTGGCTCGGGGCTTGGTTTGGCGCTTAGATTGGCGCTTTACTTTCCGCTTGGTTTGGCGCTTGGCTTGGCGCTTTGGTTGGCGCTTGGGGTGGTGCTTGGTTTGGCGCTTTACTTAACGCTTGGCTTGGCGCTTGACTTGGCGCTTGGCTTGGCGCTGGACTTGGCGCTTGTTTTGGCGCTTGGCTTGGCGCTTGACTTGGCGCTTTGCTTGGCGCTTCGCTTGGTGCGTGGCTCGGCGTTTGGTTTGTCGTTTGGCTTGGCGCTTGGCTTGGCGCTTGGCTTTGCGCTTGGCTTGGCGCTTGGCTTGGCGCTTGGCTTTGCGCTTCGTTTGGCGCTTGGCTTGGAGCTTGGCTTTACGCTTGGCTTAACGCTTGGCTTGGCGCTTGGCTTTGCGCTTGGTTTGGCGCTTGGCTTGGCGCTTGGCTTAGCGCCTGGCTTGGCGCTTGGGTTTGCGCTTGGTTTGGCACTTTGTTTGACGCCTGGGTTTGCGCTTGGCTTGGCGCCTAGCTTGGGGCTTGGCTTTGCGCTTGGCCTGGCGCATGACTTGGCGCTTAGTTTGGCGCTTGACTTGGCGCTTGGTTTGGCGATTGGCTGGGCGCTTGGTTTGGCGCTTGGCTTGGCGCTTGGCTCAGCGCCTGGCTTGGCGCTTGGGTTTGCGCTTGGTTTGGCACTTTGTTTGACGCCTGGGTTTGCGCTTGGCTTGGCGCCTGGCTTGGGGCTTGGCTTTGCGCTTGGCTTGGCGCTTGGCTTTGCGCTTCGTTTGGCGCTTGGCTTGGAGCTTGGCTTTACGCTTGGCTTGGCGCTTGGCTTTGCGCTTGGTTTGGCGCTTGGCTTGGCGCTTGACTTAGCGCCTGGCTTGGCGCTTGGGTTTGCGCTTGGTTTGGCACTTTGTTTGACGCCTGGGTTTGCGCTTGGCTTGGCGCCTAGCTTGGGGCTTGGCTTTGCGCTTGGCCTGGCGCTTGACTTGGCGCTTAGTTTGGCGCTTGACTTGGCGCTTGGTTTGGCGCTTGGCTGGGCGCTTGGCTTGGCGCTTGCCTTGGGGCTTAACCTTGCGCTTGGTTTGGCGCTTGTCCTAGAGCTCGGCTTGGCGCCTGGCTTGGCGCTTGCCTTGGCGCTTAACCTTGCCCTTGGTTTGGCGCTTGACCTAGAGCTCGGCTTGGCGCCTGGTTTGGCGCCTGTCTTAGCGCTTGGCTTGGCGCTTGGCTTAGCGCTTAGATTTGCGCTTGGTAAAGCTCTTGGTTTGACGCTTGGCTTGGCGCTTGGCTTAGCGCTTGGCTTGGCGCTTGGCTTGGTGCTTGGCTAGGTGTTTGATTTGGCGCTTGCTTTGGCGCTTAACTTCGTGCTTGGCTTGTCGCTTGGCATTGCGCTTGGCTTGGGGCGTGTCTTGCGCTTAGCTTGGCGCTTACCTTGGCGCTTGGCTTGGCGCTCGGCTTTGCGTTTGTCGTAGCGCTTGGCTTGGCGCTTGGTTTAGCGCTTACCTTGGCGCTTATCTTTAAGCTCGGTTTACAGCTTGGCTTTGCGCTTGGCTTGTCGCATAACTTGGCACTTAGCTTGGCGATTGGATTGGCGCTTGGCTTAGCGCTTGGCTTGGTGCTTGGCTTAACGCTTGGCTTGACGCATGGCTTTGCGCTTGTCTTGCGGCTTGACTTTGCGCTTGGTTTGGCACTTGGTTTGGCGCCTGGTTTAGCGCTTGGCTTGGCGCTTGGCTTGGCACTTGGTTTAAAGCTTGGCTTTGCGCTTGGCTTGGCGTTTGGCCTAGCGCTGGGCTTGGCGCTTGGCTTGGTGCTTGGTTTGGCGCTTAGCATGGCGTTAGGCTAGGCGCTTGGCTTGGCGCTTGTCTTGTCGCATGGCTTGGCACTTATCTTGGCGCTTGGTTTGGCGCTTATTTTGGCGCTTGGCTTGGCGCTTGGCTTGTCGCATGACTTGGCACTTAGCTTGGCGATTGGATTGTCGCTTGGCTTAGCGCTTGGCTTGGCGCTTGGCTTAACGCTTGGCTTGACGCGTGGCTTTGCGCTTGTCTTGCCGCTTGACTTTGCGCTTGGTTTGGCGCTTGGCTTGGCGCTTGGTTTAAAGTTTGGCTTTGCGCTTGGCTTGTCGCATAACTTGGCACTTAGTTTGGCGATTGGATTGGCGCTTGGCTTAGCGCTTGGCTTGGCGCTTGGCTTAACGCTTGGCTTGACGCGTGGCTTTGCGCTTGTCTTGCCGCTTGACTTTGCGCTTGGTTTGGCACTTGGTTTGGCGCTTGGTTTATCGCTTGGCTTGGCGCCTGGCTTGGCGCTTGGTTTAAAGTTTGGCTTTGCGCTTGGCTTGGCGTTTGGCCTGGCGCTTGGCTTGGCGTTTGGCTTGGCGCTTGTCTTGTCGCATGGCTTGGCACTTAGCTTGGCGCTTGGTTTGGCGCTTATCTTGGATCTTGGCTTGGCGCTTGGTTTGGCGCTTGGCTTGGCGATTGGCTTGGCGCTTGGCTTAACGCTTGGCTTGACGCATGGCTTGGCGCTTGTCTTGCCGCTTGACTTTGCGCTTGGTTTGGCAATTGGTTTGGCGCTTGGGTTGGCGCTTGGCTTGGCGCTTTGCTTGGCGCTTGGTTTAAAGCTTGGCTTTGCGCTTGGCTTGGCGATTGGCCTGGCGCCTGGTTTGGCGCTTGGCTCGGCGCTTGGTTTGGCGCTTGGATTGGCGCTTTACTTTACGCTTGGTTTGGCGCTTGACTTTGCGCTTGCCTTGGCGTTTAGCTTGGCGCTTAGCCTGATGCTTGGCTTGGAGCTTGGCTTGTTGCCTGAGATGGCGCTTGGCTTTGCGCTTGGTTTGGCGCTTGTCTTATTGCTTGCCTTGGCGTTTAGCTTGGCGCTTAGCCTGATGCTTGGCTTGAAGCTTGGATTGCTGCCTGGGTTGGCGCTTGGCTTTGCGCTAGGCTTTGAGCTTGGCTTGGCGCTTGACTTGGCGCTTGGCTTTGCGCTTGGCTTGGCGCTTGGCTTGGCGCTTGGCTAGGTGCTTGGTTTAACGCTTGCTTTGGCGCTTAACGTCGCGCTTGGCTTGTCGCTTGGCTTTGCGCTTGGCTTGGGGCGTGGTTTGCGCTTGGCTTGGCGCTTGGCTTGGCGCTCGGCTTTGCGTTTGGTGTAGCGCTTGGCTTGGCGCTTGGCTTGGCGCTTGTATTGGCGCTTGGCTTAGCGCTTGCCTTGGCGCTTATCTTTGCACTCAGTTTACAGCTTGGCTAGGCGCTTGGCTTAGCGCTTGGCTTGTTGCATGGCTTACCACTTAGCTTGGCGCTTGATTTGGCGCTTGGCTTAGCGATTGGCTTGGAGCTTGGCTTAACACTTGGCTTGACGCATGGCTTGGCGCTTGTCTTGCCGCTTGACTTTGCGCTTGGTTTGGCAATTGGTTTGGCGCTTGGTTTGGCGCTTGGCTTGGCGCTTTGCTTGGCGCTTGGTTTAAAGCTTGGCTTTGCGCTTGGATTGGCGATTGGCCTAGCGCTTGGCTTGGCGCTTGCCTTGGTGCTTGGTTTGGCGGTTAGCATGGCGTTAGGCTAGGCGCTTGGCTTGGCGCTTGGCTTTGCGCCTGGCTTGTCGCATGGCATGGCACTTAGCTTGTCGCTTGGTTTGGCGCTTGGCTTAGCGCTTGGCTTGGCGCTTGGCTTGGCGCTTGGCTTGGCGCTTGGGTTGGCGCTTGGCTTCGCGCTTGGCTTGGCGCTTGGCTTGGCGATTGGCTTTGCGCCTGGTTTGGCGCTTGGCTCGGCGCTTGGTTTGGCGCTTGGATTGGCGCTTTACTTTACGCTTGGTTTGGCGCTTGACTTGGCGCTTGCCTTGGCGTTTAGCTTGGCGCTTAGCCTGATGCTTGGGTTGGAGCTTGGCTTGTTGCCTGAGATGGCGCTTGGCTTTGCGCTTGGTTTGGCGCTTGTCTTGGCGCTTGCCTTGGCGTTTAGCTTGGCGCTTAGCCTGATGCTTGGCTTGGAGCTTGGATTGCTGCCTGGGTTGGCGCTTGGCTTGGCGCTTGACTTGGCGCTTGGCTTTGCGCTTCGTTTAGCGCTTGGCTTGGCGCTTGGCTTTGCGCTTTTCTTAAAGCTTGGCTTGGCGCTTGGCTTGGCGCTTGGCTTGGCACGTGGCTTGCGCTTGACTTGGCGCTTGGGTTGGCGCCTGGCTTGGAGCTTGGGTTGGCATTTGACTTGGCGCTTAGTTTAGCGCTTGGCTGGGCGCTTGGCTTGGCGCTTGGCTTTGCACTTGGTTTGGCGCTTGGCTGGGCGCTTGGCTTGCTGCTTGGCTTGGCACATAGCTTATCGCTTGATTTGGCGCTTGAGTTGGCGCTTGGCTTTGAGCTTGGGTTGGCATTTGACTTGACGTTTGGTTTGGCGCTTGGCTTAGCGCTTGGCTTGACGGTTGGCTTTGCGCTTGGTAAAGCGCTTGGTTTGACGCTTGGCTTGGCGCTTGGCTTGGCGCTTGCGTTGGCGCTTGGCTTGGCGCTTGACTTGGCGCTTGGCTTGGCACGTGCCTTGCGCTTGGCCAGGCGCTTGGATTAGCGCTTGGCATAGCGCATGGCTTGGCGCGTGGCTTGGCGCTCGGCTTGGCGCTTGCGTTGGCGCTTGGCTTGGCGCTTGATTTGGCGCTTGGCTTGGCACGTGCCTTGCGCTTGGCCAGGCGCTTGGATTAACGCTTGGCATAGCGCTTGGCTTGGCGCGTGGCTTGGCGCTTGGCTTGGCGCTTGCGTTGGCGCTTGGCTTGGCGCTTGACTTGGCGCTTGACTTAGCACGTGCTTTGCGCTTGCCTTGGCGCTTATCTTTGCGCTCGGTTTACAGCTTGGCTTGGCGCTTGGCTTAGCACTTGGCTTGTCGCATGGCTTGGCACTTAGCTTGGCGCTTGATTTGGCGCTTGGTTTAGCGATTGTCTTGGCGCTTGGCTTAACGCTTGGCTTGACGCATGGCTTGGCGCTTGGTTTGGCGCTCGGCATTGCGTTTGGTGTAGCGCTTGGCTTGGCGCTTGGCTTGGCGCTTGGATTGGCGCTTGGCTTAGCGCTTGCCTTGGCGCTTGCCTTGGCGCTTGGCTTGGCACTTAGCTTGGCGCTTGGTTTAGCGCTTGGCTTGGCGCTTGGCTTGGCGCTTGGTTTGGCGCTTGGCTTGGCGCTTGGCTTTGCGCCTGGCTTGTCGCGTGTCTTGGCACTTAGCTTGGCGCTTGGTTTGGCGCTTGGCAAAGCGCTTGGCTTGGCGCTTGGCTTGGCGCTTGGCTAGGTGCTTGGTTTAACGCTTGCTTTGGCGCTTGGCTTGTCGCTTGGCTTTGCGCTTGGCTTGGGGCGTGGTTTGCGCTTGGCTTGGCGCTTGGCTTGGCGTTCGGCTTTGCGTTTGGTGTAGCGCTTGGCTTGGCGCTTGGCTTGGCGCTTGGCTTAGCGCTTGCCTTGGCGCTTATCTTTGCGCTCGGTTTACAGCTTGGCTTGGCGCTTGGCTTAGCGCTTGGCTTGTTGCATGGCTTACCACTTAGCTTGGCGCTTGATTTGGCGCTTGGCTTAGCGATTGGCTTGGCGCTTGGCTTAACGCTTGGCTTGACGCATGGCTTGGCGCTTGTCTTGCCGCTAGACTTTGCGCTTGATTTGGCAATTGGTTTGGCGCTTGGTTTGGCGCTTGGCTTGGCGCTTTGCTTGACGCTTGGTTTAAAGCTTGGCTTTGCGCTTGGCTTGGCGATTTGCCTGGCGCTTGGCTTGACGCTTGGCTTGGTGCTTGGTTTGGCGGTTAGCATGGCGTTAGGCTAGCTTCTTGGCTTGACGCTTGGCTTTGCGCCTGGTTTGTCGCATGGCTTGGCACTTAGCTTGTCGCTTGGTTTGGCGCTTGGCTTAGCGCTTGGCTTAGCGCTTGGCTTGGCGCTTGGCTTGGCGCTTGGCTTCGCGCTTGGCTTGGCGCTTGGCTTGGCGATTGGCTTTGCGCCTGGTTTGGCGCTTGGCTCGGCGCTTGGTTTGGCGCTTGGATTGGCGCTTTACTTTCCGCTTGGTTTGGCGCTTGACTTGGCGCTGGGGTTGGCGCTTGGCTTGGTGCTTTGTTTGGCGCTTTACTTGACGCTTCGCTTATCGCTTGGCTTGGCGCTTTGGTTGGCGCTTGGGGTGGTGCTTGGTTTGGCGCTTTACTTAACGCTAGGCTTGGCGCTTGACTTGGCGCTTGGCTTGGCGCTTGACTTGGCGCTTGCTTTGGCGCTTGGCTTGGCGCTTGACTTTACGCTTTGCTTGGCGCTTCGCTTGGTGCGTGGCTCGGCGCTTGGTTTGTCGTTTGGCTTGGCGCTTGGCTTGGCGCTTGGCTTGGCGCTTGGCTTTGCACTTGGCTTGGCGCTTGGCTTGGCGCTTGGTTTGGCGGTTAGCATGGCGTTAGGCTAGGTTCTTGGCTTGACGCTTGGCTTTGCGCCTGGTTTGTCGCATGGCTTGGCACTTAGCTTGTCGCTTGGTTTGGCGCTTGGCTTAGCGCTTGGCTTAGCGCTTGGCTTGGCGCTTGGCTTGGCGCTTGGCTTCGCGCTTGGCTTGGCGCTTGGCTTGGCGATTGGCTTTGCGCCTGGTTTGGCGCTTGGCTCGGCGCTTGGTTTGGCGCTTGGATTGGCGCTTTACTTTCCGCTTGGTTTGGCGCTTGACTTGGCGCTTGGGTTGGCGCTTGGCTTGGTGCTTTGTTTGGCGCTTTACTTGACGCTTCGCTTATCGCTTGGCTTGGCGCTTTGGTTGGCGCTTGGGGTGGTGCTTGGTTTGGCGCTTTACTTAACGCTTGGCTTGGCGCTTGACTTGGCGCTTGGCTTGGCGCTTGACTTGGCGCTTGTTTTGGCGCTTGGCTTGGCGCTTGACTTTACGCTTTGCTTGGCGCTTCGCTTGGTGCGTGGCTCGGCGCTTGGTTTGTCGTTTGGCTTGGCGCTTGGCTTGGCGCTTGGCTTTGCACTTGGCTTGGAGCTTGGCTTTACGCTTGGCTTAACGCTTGGCTTGGCGCTTAGCTTTGCGCTTGGGTTGGCGCTTGGCTTGGCGCTTGGCTTAGCGCCTGGCTTGGCGCTTGGGTTTGCGCTTGGTTTGGCACTTTGTTTGACGCCTGGGTTTGCGCTTGGCTTGGCGCCTAGCTTGGGGCTTGGCTTTGCGCTTGGCCTGGCGCTTGACTTGGCGCTTAGTTTGGCGCTTGACTTGGCGCTTGGTTTGGCGACTGGCTGGGCGCTTGGTTTGGCGCTTGGCACGTGGTTTGGCGCTTGCCTTAGCGCTTGGGTTGGCGCTTGACTTGGCGCTTAGTTTGACGTTTGACTTGGCGCTTGGTTTGGCGCTTGGCTGGGCGCTTGGCTTGGCGCTTGCCTTGGCGCTTAACCTTGCGCTTGGTTTGGCGCTTGTCCTAGAGCTCGGCTTGGCGCCTGGCTTGGCGCCTGGCTTGGCGCTTGCCTTGGCGCTTAACCTTGCGCTTGGTTTGGCGCTTGACCTAGAGCTCGGCTTGGCGCCTGGTTTGGCGCCTGTCTTAGCGCTTGGCTTGGCGCTTGGCTTAGCGCTTAGATTTGCGCATGGTAAAGCTCTTGGTTTGACGCTTGGCTTGGCGCTTGGCTTAGCGCTTGGCTTGGCGCTTGGTTTGGTGCTTGGCTAGGTGTTTGATTTGGCGCTTGCTTTGGCGCTTAACTTCGTGCTTGGCTTGTCGCTTGGCATTGCGCTTGGCTTGGGGCGTGTCTTGCGCTTGGCTTGGCGCTTACCTTGGCGCTTGGCTTGGCGCTCGGCTTTGCGTTTGTCGTAGCGCTTGGCTTGGCGCTTGGTTTAGCGCTTACCTTGGCGCTTATCTTTAAGCTAGGTTTACAGCTTGGCTTTGCGCTTGGCTTGTCGCATAACTTGGCACTTAGCTTGGCGATTGGATTGGCGCTTGGCTTAGCGCTTGGCTTGGCGCTTGGCTTAACGCTTGGCTTGACGCATGGCTTTGCGCTTGTCTTGCGGCTTGACTTTGCGCTTGGCTTGGCACTTGGTTTAAAGCTTGGCTTTGCGCTTGGCTTGGCGTTTGGCCTGGCGCTAGGCTTGGCGCTTGGCTTGGTGCTTGGTTTGGCGCTTAGCATGGCGTTAGGCTAGGCGCTTGGCTTGGCGCTTGTCTTGTCGCATGGCTTGGCACTTATCTTGGCGCTTGGTTTGGCGCTTATTTTGGCGCTTGGCTTGGCGCTTGGCTTGTCGCATGACTTGGCACTTAGTTTGGCGATTGGATTGGCGCTTGGCTTAGCGCTTGGCTTGGCGCTTGGCTTAACGCTTGGCTTGACGCGTGGCTTTGCGCTTGTCTTGCCGCTTGACTTTGCGCTTGGTTGGGCGCTTGGCTTGGCGCTTGGCTTGGCGCTTGGTTTAAAGTTTGGCTTTGCGCTTGGCTTGTCGCATAACTTGGCACTTAGCTTGGCGATTGGATTGGCGCTTGGCTTAGCGCTTGGCTTGGCGCTTGGCTTAACGCTTGGCTTGACGCGTGGCTTTGCGCTTGTCTTGCCGCTTGACTTTGCGCTTGGTTTGGCACTTGGTTTGGCGCTTGGTTTGGCGCTTGGCTTGGCGCTTGGCTTGGCGCTTGGATTAAAGTTTAACTTTGCGCTTGGCTTGGCGTTTGGCCTGGCGCTTGGCTTGGCGTTTGGCTTGGCGCTTGTTTTGTCGCATGGCTTGGCACTTAGCTTGGCGCTTGGTTTGGCGCTTATCTTTGATCTTGGCTTGGCGCTTAATTTGGCGCTTGGCTTAGCGCTTGGCTTGGCGCTTGGCTTGGCGCTTGGCTTCGCGCTTGTCTTTGCGCTTGGCTTAGCGCTTTACTTGACGCTTGGTTTGGCACTTGATTTGGCGCTTGGGTTGGCGCTTTACTTCGCGCTTGGTTTGGCGCTTCACTTGACGCTAGGAGTATCGCTTGGCTTGGCGCTTGGGTTGGCGCTTGGGGTGATTCTTGGTTTAACGTTTTACTTGGCGCTTCCTTGGCGCTTGACTTGGTGCTTGGGTTGACGCTTGGTTTAGTGATTGGTTTCGCGGTTTACTTGGCGCTTGGCTTAGCGCTTGACTTGGCGCTTGTTTTGGCGCTTGGCTGGGCGATTGGCTTGGCGCTTGACTTAGCGCTTGGGTTGGCGCTTGGCTTGGTGCGTGGCTCGGCGCTTGGTTTGTCGTTTGGCCTGGCGCTTGGCTTGGCGCTAGGCTTTGCGCTTGGTTTGGCGCTTGGCTAGGTGCTTGGTTTGGCGCTTGGTTTGGCGCTTGGCTTATCGCTTGGCTTGGATCTTGTCTTGGCTCTTGGTTTGGCGCTTGGTGTGGACCTTCACTTATCGCTTGGCTTGCCGCTTGTTTTGGCGCTTGGTTTGCAACTTGGGTTGGCGCTTGGCTTGGCGCCTGGCTTGGTGCTTGGTTTTTTCGCTTGGTTTGGCGCTTGGCTTGGCGCTTGGCTTTGCACTAATCTTGGCGTTTATCTTGGCGCTTGGCTTGACGTTTGGCTTGGCGCTTGGATTGGCGCTTGCCTTCGCGTTTGGCTTGGCGCTTGGCTTGGCGCTTGGCTTGGCGCTTGGCTTGGAGCTTGGCTTGTTGCCTGAGATAACGCTTGGCTTTGCGCTTGGTTTGGCGCTTGTCTTGGCGCTTGCCTTGGCGTTTAGCTTGGCGCTTAGCCTAATGCTTGGCTTGGAGCTTGGCTTGCTGCCTGGGTTGGCGCTTGGCTTTGCGCTAGGCTTTGCGCTTGGCTTGGCGCTTGACTTGGCGCTTGGCTTTGCGCTTCGTTTAGCGCTTGGCTTGGCGCTTGGCTTTGCGCTTGGCTTAACGCTTGGCTTGGCGCTTGGCTTGGAGCTTGGTTTGGCACGTGGCTTGGCGCTTGACTTGGCGCTTGGGTTGGCGCCTGGCTTGGAGCTTGGGTTGGCATTTGACTTGGCGCTTGGTTTAGCGCTTGGCTGGGCGCTTAGCTTGGCGCTTGGTTTTCAACTTGGTTTGGCGCTTGGCTGGGCGCTTGGCTTGGCGCTTGGCTTTGCGCTTGGTTTTACGCTTAGCTTGGCGCTTGGCTTTGCACTTGGTTTGGCGCTTGGCTGGGCGCTTGGCTTGGTGCTTGGCTTGGCACATAGCTTATCGCTTGACTTGGCGCTTGGGTTGGCGCTTGGCTTCGAGCTTGGGTTGGCATTTGACTTGACGTTTGGTTTGGCGCTTGACGTAGCGCTCGGCTTGGCGCCTGGATTGGCGCTTGCGTTGGCGCTTGGCTTGGCGCTTGACTTGGCGCTTGGCTTGGCGCTTGACTTGGCGCTTAGCTTGGCACGTGCCTTGCGCTTGGCCAGGCGCTTGGATTAGCGCTTGGCATAGCGCATGGCTTGGCGCGTGGCTTGGCGCTTGGCTTGGCGCTTGCGTTGGCGCTTGGCTTAGCACGTGCCTTGCGCTTGGCTTGGCGTTTGGATTCGCGCTTGGCATAGCGCTTGGCTTGAGGCCTGGATTGGCGCTTGGCTTAGCGCTTGGCTTGGCGCTTGGCTTTGCGCTTGGTAAAGCGCTTGGTTTGACGCTTGGCTTGGCGCTTGGCTTGGCGCTTGCGTTGGCGCTTGGCTTGGCGCTTGACTTGGCGCTTGGCTTGGCACGTGCCTTGCGCTTGGCCAGGCGCTTGGATTAGCGCTTGGCATAGCGCATGGCTTGGCGCGTGGCTTGGCGCTTGGCTTGGCGCTTGCGTTGGCGCTTGGCTTAGCACGTGCCTTGCGTTTGCCTTGGCGCTTGGATTAGCGCTTGGCATAGCGCTTGGCTTGGCGCCTGGATTGGCGCTTGGCTTAGCGCTTGGCTTGGCGCTTGGCTTTGCGCTTGGTAAAGCGCTTGGTTTGACGCTTGGCTTGGCGCTTGGCTTGGCGTTTGGCTTATCGCTTGCCTTGGCGCTTGGTTTTGCGCTCGGTTTGCAGCTCTGCTTGGCGCTTGGCTTGGCGCATGACTTGGCGCTTGGCTTAGCACGTGCCTTGCGCTTGGCTTGGCGCTTGGAGTAGCGCTTGGCATAGCGCTTGACTTGGCGCCTGGATTGGCGCTTGGCTTAGCGCTTGGCTTGGCGCTTGGCTTTGCGCTTGGTAAAGCGCTTGGTTTGACGCTTGGCTTGGCGCTTGGCTTGGCGTTTGGCTTATCGCCTGCCTTGGCGCTTGGTTTTGCGCTCGGTTTGCAGCTCTGCTTGGCGCTTGATTTGGCGCATGACTTGGCGCTTGGCTTAGCACGTGCCTTGCGCTTGGCTTGGCGGTTGGAGTAGCGCTTGGCATAGCGCTTGACTTGGCGCCTGGATTGGCGCTTGGCTTAGCGCTTGGCTTGGCGCTTGCGTTGGCGCTTGGCTTGGCGCTTGGCCTGGCGCTTGGATTAGCGCTTGGCATAGCGCATGGCTTGGCGCGTGGCTTGGCGCTTGGCTTGACGCATGGTTTTGCGCTTGTCTTGCGGCTTGACTTTGCGCTTGGTTTGGCACTTTTGTTTGGCGCTTGGTTTAGCGCTTACCTTGGCGCTTATCTTTAAGCTCGGTTTACAGCTTGGCTTTGCGCTTGGCTTGTCGCATAACTTGGCACTTAGCTTGGCGATTGGATTGGCGCTTGGCTTAGCGCTTGGTTTGGCGCTTGGCTTAACGCTTGGCTTGACGCATGGCTTTGCGCTTGTCTTGCGGCTTGACTTTGCGCTTGGTTTGGCACTTGGTTTGGCGCTTGGTTTAGCGCTTGGCTTGGCGCTTGGCTTGGCGCTTGGTTTAAAGCTTGGCTTTGCGCTTGGCTTGGCGTTTGGCCTGGCGCTAGGCTTGGCGCTTGGCTTGGTGCTTGGTTTGGCGCTTAGCATGGCGTTAGGCTAGGCGCTTGGCTTGGCGCTTGTCTTGTCGCATGACTTGGCACTTAGCTTGGCGCTTGGTTTGGCGCTTATTTTGGCGCTTGGCTTGGCGCTTGGCTTGTCGCATGACTTGGCACTTAGATTGGCGCTTGGATTGGCGCTTGGTTTAGCGCTTGGCTTGGCGCTTGGCTTAACGCTTGGCTTGACGCGTGGCTTTGCGCTTGTCTTGCCGCTTGACTTTGCGCTTGGTTTGGCACTTGGTTTGGCGCTTGGTTTGGCGCTTGGCTTGGCGCTTGGCTTGGCGCTTGGTTTAAAGTTTGGCTTTGCGCTTGGCTTGGCGTTTGGCCTGGTGCTTGGCTTGGCGTTTGGCTTGGCGCTTGTCTTGTCGCATGGCTTGGCACTTAGCTTGGCGCTTGGTTTGGCGCTTATCTTGGATCTTGGCTTGGCGCTTGGTTTGGCGTTTGGCTTAGCGCTTGGCTTGGCGCTTGGCTTGGCGCTTGGCTTCGCGCTTGTCTTTGCGCTTGGCTTAGCGCTTTACTTGACGCTTGGTTTGGCACTTGACTTGGCGCTTGGGTTGGCGCTTTACTTCGCGCTTGGTTTGGCGCTTCACTTGACGCTAGGAGTATTGCTTGGCTTGGCGCTTGGGTTGGCGCTTGGTTTGGCGCTTATCTTGGATCTTGGCTTGGCGCTTGGTTTGGCGCTTGGCTTGGCGCTTGACCTGGCGCTTGGGTTGGCGCTTTACTTGACGCTTGGTTTGGCACTTGACTTGGCGCTTGGGTTGGCGCTTTACTTCGCGCTTGGTTTGGCGCTTCACTTGACGCTAGGAGTATCGCTCGGCTTGGCGCTTGGGTTGGCGCTTGGGGTGATTCTTGGTTTAACGCTTTACTTGGCGCTTCCTTGGCGCTTGACTTGGTGCTTGGGTTGGCGCTTGGTTTGGTGATTGGTTTCGCGGTTTACTTGGCGCTTGGCTTAGCGCTTGACTTGGCGCTTGTTTTGGCGCTTGGCTGGGCAATTGGCTTGGCGCTTGACTTAGCGCTTGGGTTGGCGCTTGGCTTGGTGCGTAGCTCGGCGCTTGGTTTGTCGTTTGGCCTGGCGCTTGGCTTGGCGCTAGGCTTTGCGCTTGGTTTGGCGCTTGGCTAGGTGCTTGGTTTGGCGCTTGGTTTGGCGCTTGGCTTATCGCTTGGCTTGGATCTTGTCTTGGCTCTTGGTTTGGCGCTTGGTGTGGACCTTCACTTATCGCTTGGCTTGCCGCTTGTTTTGGCGCTTGGTTTGCAACTTGGGTTGGCGCTTGGCTTGGCGCCTGGCTTGGTGCTTGGTTTTTTCGCTTGGATTGGCGCTTGGCTTGGCGCTTGGATTGGCGCTTGCCTTGGCGTTTGGCTTGCCGCTTGGCTTGGCGCTTGGCTTGGCGCTTGGCTTGGAGCTTGGCTTGTTGCCTGAGATGGCGCTTGGTTTTGCGCTTGGTTTGGCGCTTGTCTTGGCGCTTGCCTTGGCGTTTAGCTTGGCGCTTAGCGTGATGCTTGGCTTGGAGCTTGGCTTGCTGCCTGGGTTGGCGCTTGGCTTTGCGCTAGGCTTTGCGCTTGGCTTAACGTTTATCTTGGCGCTTGGCTTGGCGCTTGGCCAGGCGCTTGGGTTAGCGCTTGGCATAGCGCATGGCTTGGCGCGTGGCTTGGTGCTTGGCTTGGCGCTTGGCTTGGCACGTGCCTTGCGCTTGGGCAGGCGCTTGGATTAGCGCTTGGCATAGCGCTTGGCTTGGCGCGTGGCTTGGCGCTTGGCTTGGCGCTTGACTTGGCGCTTGGCTTAGCACGTGCATTGCGCTTGGCTTGGCGCTTGGATTAGCGCTTGGCATAGCGCTTGGCTTGGCGCCTTGCTTGGCGTTTGGCTTGGCGCGTGGCTTGGCGCTTGGCTTGGCGCTTGCGTTGGCGCTTGGTTTGGCGCCTGGCTTAGCGCTTGGCTTGGCGTTTGGCTTGGCGCTTGGCTTGGATCTTGGCTTGTTGCCTGAGATGGCGCTTGGTTTTGCGCTTGGTTTGGCGCTTGTCTTGGCGCTTGCCTTGGCGTTTAGCTTGGCGCTTGGCTTAACGCTTATCTTGGCGCTTGGCTTGGCACGTGGCTTGGCGCTTGACTTGGCGCTTGCCTTGGCGTTTAGCTTGGCGCTTAGCCTGATGCTTGGCTTGGAGCTTGGCTTGCTGCCTGGCTTGGCGCTTGGCTTTGCGCTAGGCTTTGCGCTTCGTTTAGCGCTTGGCTTGGCGCTTGGCTTTGCGCTTGGCTTAACGCTTATCTTGGCGCTTGGGTTGGCGCCTGGCTTGGAGCTTGGGTTGGCATTTGACTTGGCGCTTGGTTTAGCGCTTGGCTGGGCGCTTGGCTTGGCGCTTGGTTTTCAACTTGGTTTGGCGCTTGGCTGGGCGCTTGGCTTGGCGCTTGGCTTTGCGCTTGGTTTAACGCTTGGCTTGGCGCTTGGCTTTGCACTTGGTTTGGCGCTTGGCTGGGCGCTTGGCTTGGTGCTTGGCTTGGCACATAGCTTATCGCTTGACGTGGCGCTTGGGTTGGCGCTTGGCTTCGAGCTTGGGTTGGCATTTGACTTGACGTTTGGTTTGGCGCTTGACGTAGCGCTCGGCTTGGCGCCTGGATTGGCGCTTGCGTTGGCGCTTGGCTTGGCGCTTGACTTGGCGCTTGGCTTGGCACGTGCCTTGCGCTTGGCCAGGCGCTTGGATTAGCGCTTGGCATAGCGCATGGCTTGGCGCGTGGCTTGGCGCTTGGCTTGGCGCTTGCGTTGGCGCTTGGCTTAGCACGTGCCTTGCGCTTGGCTTGGCGCTTGGAATAGTGCTTGGCATAGCGCTTGGCTTGAGGCCTGGTTTGGCGCTTGGCTTTGCGCTTGGTAAAGCGCTTGGTTTGACGCTTGGCTTGGCGCTTGGCTTGGCGCTTGCGTTGGCGCTTGGCCTGGCGCTTGACTTGGCGCTTGGCTTGGCACGTGCCTTGCGCTTGGCCAGGCGCTTGGATTAGCGCTTGGCATAGCGCATGGCTTGGCGCGTGGCTTGGTGCTTGGCTTGGCGCTTGCGTTGGCGCTTGGCTTAGCACGTGCATTGCGCTTGGCCAGGCGCTTGGATTAGCGCTTGGCATAGCGCTTGGCTTGGCGCCTGGATTGGCGCTTGGCTTAGCGCTTGGCTTGGCGTTTGCGTTGGCGCTTGGCCTGGCGCTTGACTTGGCGCTTGGCTTGGCACGTGCCTTGCGCTTGGCCAGGCGCTTGGATTAGCGCTAGGCATAGCGCTTGGCTTGGCGCCTGGATTGGCGCTTGGCTTGGCGCTTGCGTTGGCGCTTGGCCTGGCGCTTGACTTGGCGATTGGCTTGGCACGTGCCTTGCGCTTGGCCAGGCGCTTGGATTAGCGCTTGGCATAGCGCTTGGCTTGGCGCCTGGATTGGTACTTGGCTTAGCGCTTGGCTTGGCGCTTGGCTTTGCGCATGGTAAAGCGCTTGGTTTGACGCTTGGCTTGGCGCTTGGCTTGGCGTTTGGCTTATCGCTTGCCTTGGCGTTTGGTTTTGCGCTCGGTTTGCAGCTCTGCTTGGCGCTTGGCTTGGCGCATGACTTGGCGCTTGGCTTAGCACGTGCCTTGCGCTTGGCTTGGCGCTTGGATTAGCGCTTGGAATAGCGCTTGGCTTGGCGCCTGGATTTGCGCTTGGCTTAGCGCTTGGCTTGGCGCTTGGCTTTGCGCTTGGTAAAGCGCTTGGTTTGACGCTTGGGTTGGCGCTTGGCTTGGCGCTTGCGTTGGCGCTTGGCTTGGCGCTTGGCTTGGCGTTTGGCTTGGAGTTTGGCTTATCGCTTCCTTGGCGCTTGGTTTTGCGCTCGGTTTGCAGCTCTGCTTGGCGCTTGGCTTGGCGCTTGACTTGGCGCTTGGCTTAGCACGTTCCTTGCGCTTGGCTTGGCGCTTGGATTAGCGCTTGGTATAGCGCTTGGCTTGGCGCCTGGATTGGCGCTTATCTTAGCGCTTGGCTTGGCGCTTGGCTTTGCGCTTGGTAAAGCGCTTGGTTTGACGCTTGGCTTGGCGCTTGGCTTGGCGCTTGCGTTGGCGCTTGGCTTGGCGCTTGACTTGGCGCTTGGCTTAGCACGTGCCTTGCGTTTGGCTTGGCGCTTGGATTAGCGCTTGGCATAGCGCTTGGCTTGGCGCCTGGATTGGCGCTTGGCTTAGCGCTTGGCTTGGCGCTTGGCTTTGCGCTTGGTAAAGCGCTTGGTTTGACGCTTGGCTTGGCGCTTGGCTTGGCGCTTGCGTTGGCGCTTGGCTTGGCGCTTGGCCAGGCGCTTGGATTAGCGCTTGGCATAGCGCATGGCTTGGCGCGTGGCTTGGCGCTTGTGTTGGCGCTTGGTTTGACGCTTGGCTTGGCGCTTGGCTTGGCGCTTGCGTTGGCGCTTGGCTTGGCGCTTGGCCAGGCGCTTGGATTAGCGCTTGGCATAGCGCTTGGCTTGGCGCGTGGCTTGGCGCTTGGCTTGGCGCTTGCGTTGGCGCTTGGCTTGGCGCTTGACTTGGCGCTTGGCTTAGCACGTGCATTGCGCTTGGCTTGGCGCTTGAATTAGCGCTTGGCATAGCGCTTGGCTTGGCGCCTTTATTGGCGTTTGGCTTGGCGCGTGGCTTGGCGCTTGGCTTGGCGCTTGCGTTGGCGCTTGGCTTGGCGCTTGGCCAGGCGCTTGGATTAGCGCTTGGCATAGCGCATGGCTTGGCGCGTAGCTTGGCGCTTGGCTTGGCGCTTGCGTTGGCGCTTGGCTTGGCGCTTGACTTGGCGCTTGGCTTAGCACGTGCATTGCGCTTGGCTTGGCGCTTGAATTAGCGCTTGGCATAGCGCTTGGCTTGGCGCCTTTATTGGCGTTTGGCTTGGCGCGTGGCTTGGCGCTTGGCTTGGCGCTTCCTTGGCGCTTGACTTGGTGCTTGGGTTGGCGCTTGGTTTGGTGATTGGTTTCGCGGTTTACTTGGCGCTTGGCTTAGCGCTTGACTTGGCGCTTGTTTTGGCGCTTGGCTGGGCGATTGGCTTGGCGCTTGACTTAGCGCTTGGGTTGGCGCTTAGCTTGGTGCGTGGCTCGGCGCTTGGTTTGTCGTTTGGCCTGGCGCTTGGCTTGGCGCTTGGCTTTGCGCTTGGTTTGGCGCTTGGCTAGGTGCTTGGTTTGGCGCTTGGTTTGGCGCTTGGCTTATCGCTTGGCTTGGATCTTGTCTTGGCTCTTGGTTTGGCGCTTGGTGTGGACCTTCACTTATCGCTTGGCTTGCCGCTTGTTTTGGCGCTTGGTTTGCAACTTGGTTTGGCGCTTGGCTTGGCGCTTGGCTTTGCACTTATCTTGGCGTTTATCTTGGCGCTTGGCTTGACGTTTGGCTTGGCGCTTGGATTGGCGCTTGCCTTGGCGTTTGGCTTGGCGCTTGGCTTGGCGCTTGGCTTGGCGCTTGGCTTGGTGCTTGGCTTGTTGCTTGAGATGGCGCTTGGCTTTGCGCTTGGTTTGGCGCTTGTCTTGGCGCTTGCCTTGGCGTTTAGCTTCGCGCATAGCCTGATGCTTGGCTTGGAGCTTGGCTTGCTGCCTGGGTTGGCGCTTGGCTTTGCGCTAGGCTTTGCGCTTGGCTTGGCGCTTGACTTGGCGCTTGGCTTTGCGCTTCGTTTAGCGCTTGGCTTGGCGCTTGGCTTTGAGCTTGGTTTAACGCTTGGCTTGGCGCTTGGCTTGGCGCTTGGCTTGGCACGTGGCTTGGCGCTTGACTTGGCGCTTGGGTTGGCGCCTGGCTTGGAGCTTGGGTTGGCATTTGACTTGGCGCTTGGTTTAGCGCTTGGCTGGGCGCTTGGCTTGGCGCTTTGTTTTCAACTTAGTTTGGCGCTTGGCTCGGCGCTTGGCTTGGCGCTTGGCTTTGCGCTTGGTTTAACGCTTGGCTTGGCGCTTGGCTTTGCACTTGGTTTGGCGCTTGGCTGGGCGCTTGGCTTGGTGCTTGGCTTGGCACATAGCTTATCGCTTGACTTGGCGCTTGGGTTGGCGCTTGGCTTCGAGCTTGGGTTGGCATTTGACTTGACGTTTGGTTTGGCGCTTGACGTAGCGCTCGGCTTGGCGCCTGGATTGGCGCTTGGCTTGGCACGTGCCTTGCGCTTGGCCAGGCGCTTGAATTAGCGCTTGGCATAGCGCATGGCTTGGCGCGTGGCTTGGCGCTTGGCTTGGCGCTTGCGTTGGCGCTTGGCTTGGCGCTTGACTTGGCGCTTGGCTTGGCGCTTGACTTGGCGCTTGGCTTGGCACGTGCCTTGCGCTTGGCCAGGCGCTTGAATTAGCGCTTGGCATAGCGCATGGCTTGGCGCGTGGCTTGGCGCTTGGCTTGGCGCTTGCGTTGGCGCTTGGCATAGCGCTTGGCTTGAGGCCTGGATTGGCGCTTGGCTTAGCGCTTGGCTTGGCGCTTGGCTTTGCGCTTGGTAAAGCGCTTGGTTTGACGCTTGGCTTGGCGCTTGGCTTGGCGCTTGCGTTGGCGCTTGGCTTGGCGCTTGACTTGGCGCTTGGCTTGGCACGTGCCTTGCGCTTGGCCAGGCGCTTGGATTAGCGCTTGGCATAGCGCATGGCTTGGCGCGTGGCTTGGCGCTTGGCTTGGCGCTTGGCTTGGCGCTTGCGTTGGCGCTTGGCTTAGCACGTGCCTTGCGCTTGGCTTGGCGCCTGGATTGCCGCTTGGCTTAGCGCTTTGCTTGGCGCATGGCTTTGCGCTTGGTAAAGCGCTTGGTTTGAAGCTTGGCTTGGCGCTTGGCTTGGCGTTTGGCTTATCGCTTGCCTTGGCGTTTGGTTTTGCGCTCGGTTTGCAGCTCTGCTTGGCGCTTGGCTTGGCGCATGACTTGGCGCTTGGCTTAGCACGTGCCTTGCGCTAGGCTTGGCGCTTGGATTAGCGCTTGGCATAGCGCTTGGCTTGGCGCCTGGATTGGCGCTTGGCTTAGCGCTTGGCTTGGCGCTTGGCTTTGCGCTTGGTAAAGCGCTTGGTTTGTCGCTTGGCTTGGCGCTTGGCTTGGCGCTTGCGCTGGCGCTTGGCTTGGCGCTTGGCTTGGCGTTTGGCTTATCGCTTCCTTGGCGCTTGGTTTTGCGCTCGGTTTGCAGCTCTGCTTGGCGCTTGGCTTAGCGCTTGGCTTAGCACGTGCCTTGCGCTTGGCTTGGCGCTTGGATTAGCGCTTGGTATAGCGCTTGGCTTGGCGCCTGGATTGGCGCTTGGCTTAGCGCTTGGCTTGGCGCTTGGCTTTGCGCTTGGTAAAGCGCTTGGTTTGACGCTTGGCTTGGCGCTTGGCTTGGCGCTTGCGTTGGCGCTTGGCTTGGCGCTTGGCCAGGCGCTTGGATTAGCGCTTGGCATAGCGCATGGCTTGGCGCGTGGCTTTACGCTTGGCTTGACGCATGGTTTTGCGCTTGTCTTCCGGCTTGACTTTGCGCTTGGTTTGGCACTTGGTTTGGCGCTTGGTTTAGCGCTTACCTTGGCGCTTATCTTTAAGCTCGGTTTACAGCTTGGCTTTGCGCTTGGCTTGTCGCATAACTTGGCACTTAGCTTGGCGATTGGATTGGCGCTTGGTTTAGCGCTTGGCTTGGCGCTTGGCTTAACGCTTGGCTTGACGCATGGCTTTGTGCTTGTCTTGCGGCTTGACTTTGCGCTTGGTTTGGCACTTGGTTTGGCGCTTGGTTTAGCGTTTGGCTTGGCGCTTGGCTTGGTGCTTGGTTTGGCGCTTAGCATGGCGTTAGGCTAGGCGCTTGGCTTGGCGCTTGTCTTGTCGCATGGCTTGGCACTTAGCTTGGCGCTTGGTTTGGCGCTTATTTTGGCGCTTGGCTTGGCGCTTGGCTTGTCGCATGACTTGGCACTTAGCTTGGCGCTTGGATTGGCGCTTGGTTTAGCGCTTGGCTTGGCGCTTGGCTTAACGCTTGGCTTGACGCGTGGCTTTGCGCTTGTCTTGCCGCTTGACTTTGCGCTTGGTTTGGCACTTGGTTTGGCGCTTGGTTTGACGTTTGGCTTGGCGCTTGGCTTGGCGCTTGGTTTAAAGTTTGGCTTTGCGCTTGGCTTGGCGTTTGGCCTGGCGCTTGGTTTGGCGTTTGGCTTGGCGCTTGTCTTGTCGCATGGCTTGGCACTTAGCTTGGCGCTTGGTTTGGCGCTTATCTTGGATCTTGGCTTGGCGCTTGGTTTGGCGCTTGGCTTAGCGCTTGGCTTGGCGCTTGGCTTGGCGCTTGGCTTCGCGCTTGTCTTTGCGCTTGGCTTAGCGCTTTACTTGACGCTTGGTTTGGCACTTGACTTGGCGCTTGGGTTGGCGCTTTACTTCGCGCTTGGTTTGGCGCTTCACTTGACGCTAGGAGTAACGCTTGGCTTGGCGCTTGGGTTGGCGCTTGGTTTGGCGCTTATCTTGGATCTTGGCTTGGCGCTTGGTTTGGCGCTTGGCTTGGCGCTTGACCTGGCGCTTGGGTTGGCGCTTTACTTGACGCTTGGTTTGGCACTTGACTTGGCGCTTGGGTTGGCGCTTACCTTGGCGCTTATCTTTAAGCTCGGTTTACAGCTTGGCTTTGCGCTTGGCTTGTCGCATAACTTGGCACTTAGCTTGGCGATTGGATTGGCGCTTGGTTTAGCGCTTGGCTTGGCGCTTGGCTTAACGTTTGGCTTGACGCATGGCTTTGTGCTTGTCTTGCGGCTTGACTTTGCGCTTGGTTTGGCACTTGGTTTGGCGCTTGGTTTAGCGTTTGGCTTGGCGCTTGGCTTGGTGCTTGGTTTGGCGCTTAGCATGGCGTTAGGCTAGGCGCTTGGCTTGGCGCTTGTCTTGTCGCATGGCTTGGCACTTAGCTTGGCGCTTGGTTTGGCGCTTATTTTGGCGCTTGGCTTGGCGCTTGGCTTGTCGCATGACTTGGCACTTAGCTTGGCGCTTGGATTGGCGCTTGGTTTAGCGCTTGGCTTGGCGCTTGGCTTAACGCTTGGCTTGACGCGTGGCTTTGCGCTTGTCTTGCCGCTTGACTTTGCGCTTGGTTTGGCACTTGGTTTGGCGCTTGGTTTGACGTTTGGCTTGGCGCTTGGCTTGGCGCTTGGTTTAAAGTTTGGCTTTGCGCTTGGCTTGGCGTTTGGCCTGGCGCTTGGCTTGGCGTTTGGCTTGGCGCTTGTCTTGTCGCATGGCTTGGCACTTAGCTTGGCGCTTGGTTTGTCGCTTATCTTGGATCTTGGCTTGGCGCTTGGTTTGGCGCTTGGCTTAGCTCTTGGCTTGGCGCTTGGCTTGGCGCTTGGCTTCGCGCTTGTTTTTGCGCTTGGCTTAGCGCTTTGCTTGACGCTTGGTTTGGCACTTGACTTTGCGCTTGGGTTGGCGCTTTACTTCGCGCTTGGTTTGGCGCTTCACTTGACGCTAGGAGTAACGCTTGGCTTGGCGCTTGGGTTGGCGCTTGGTTTGGCGCTTATCTTGGATCTTGGCTTGGCGCTTGGTTTGGCGCTTGGCTTGGCGCTTGACCTGGCGCTTGGGTTGGCGCTTCACTTGACGCTAGGAGTATCGCTTGGCTTGGCGCTTGGGTTGGCGCTTGGGGTGATTCCTGGTTTAACGCTTTACTTGGCGCTTCCTTGGCGCTTGACTTGGTGCTTGGGTTGGCGCTTGGTTTGGTGATTGGCTTCGCGGTTTACTTGGCGCTTGGCTTAGCGCTTGACTTGGCGCTTGTTTTGGCGCTTGGCTGGGCAATTGGCTTGGCGCTTGACTTAGCGCTTGGGTTGGCGCTTGGCTTGGTGCGTGGCTCGGCGCTTGGTTTGTCGTTTGGCCTGGCGCTTGGCTTGGCGCTAGGCTTTGCGCTTGGTTTGGCGCTTGGCTAGGTGCTTGGTTTGGCGCTTGGTTTGGCGCTTGGCTTATCGCTTGGCTTGGATCTTGTCTTGGCTCTTGGTTTGGCGCTTGGTGTGGACCTTCACTTATCGCTTGGCTTGCCGCTTGTTTTGGCGCTTGGTTTGCAACTTGGGTTGGCGCTTGGCTTGGCGCCTGGCTTGGTGCTTGGTTTTTTCGCTTGGATTGGCGCTTGGCTTGGCGCTTGGCTTTGCACTTATCTTGGCGTTTATCTTGGCGCTTGGCTTGGCGCTTGGGTTGGCGCTTGGCTTGGTGCTTGGTTTGGCGTTTCACTTGACGCTAGGCTTATCGCTTGGCTTGGCGCTTGGGTTGGCGTTTGGCTTGGCGCTTGTCTTGTCGCATGGCTTGGCACTTAGCTTGGCGCTTGGTTTAGCGCTTATCTTGGATCTTGGCTTGGCGCTTGGTTTGGCGCTTGGCTTAGCGCTTGGCTTGGCGCTTGGCTTGGCGCTTGGCTTCGCGCTTGTCTTTGCGCTTGGCTTAGCGCTTTACTTGACGCTTGGTTTGGCACTTGACTTGGCGCTTGGGTTGGCGCTTTACTTCGCGCTTGGTTTGGCGCTTCACTTGACGCTAGGAGTATCGCTTAACTTGGCGCTTGGCTTAGCGCTTGGCTTGGCGCTTGTCTTGCCGCTTGACTTTGCGCTTGGTTTGGCACTTGGTTTGGCGCTTGGTTTGGCGCTTGGCTTGGCTCTTGGCTTGGCGCTTGGTTTAAAGTTTGGCTTTGCGCTTGGCTTGTCTCATAACTTGGCACTTAGCTTGGCGATTGGATTGCCGCTTGGCTTAGCGCTTGGCTTGGCGCTTGGCTTAACGCTTGGCTTGACGCGTGGCTTTGCGCTTGTCTTGCCACTTGACTTTGAGCTTGGTTTGGCACTTGGTTTGGCGCTTGGTTTGGCGCTTGGCTTGGCGTTTGGCCTGGCGCTTGGCTTGGCGTTTGGCTTAGCGCTTGTCTTGTCGCATGGCTTGGCACTTAGCTTGGCGCTTGGTTTGGCGCTTATCTTGGATCTTGGCTTGGCGCTTGGTTTGGCGCTTGGCTTAGCGCTTGGCTTGGCGCTTGGCTTGGCGCTTGGCTTGGCGCTTGGCTTCGCGCTTGTCTTTGCGCTTGGCTTAGCGCTTTACTTGACGCTTGGTTTGGCACTTGATTTGGCGCTTGGTTTGGCGCTTCACTTGACGCTAGGAGTATCGCTTGGCTTGGCGCTTGGGTTGGCGCTTGGTTTGGCGCTTATCTTGGATCTTGGCTTGGCGCTTGGTTTGGCACTTGACTTGGCGCTTGGGTTGGCGCTTTACCTCGCGCTTGGTTTGGCGCTTCACTTGACGCTAGGAGTATCGCTTGGCTTGGAGCTTGGGTTGGCGCTTGGGGTGATTCTTGGTTTAACGCTTTACTTGGCGCTTCCTTGGCGCTTGACTTGGTGCTTGGGTTGGCGCTTGGTTTGGTGATTGGTTTCGCGGTTTACTTGGCGCTTGGCTTAGCGCTTGACTTGGCGCTTGTTTTGGCGCTTGGCTGGGCGATTGGCTTGGCGCTTGACTTAGCGCTTGGGTTGGCGCTTAGCTTGGTGCGTGGCTCGGCGCTTGGTTTGTCGTTTGGCCTGGCGCTTGGCTTGGCGCTTGGCTTTGCGCTTGGTTTGGCGCTTGGCTAGGTGCTTGGTTTGGCGCTTGGTTTGGCGCTTGGCTTATCGCTTGGCTTGGATCTTGTCTTGGCTCTTGGTTTGGCGCTTGGTGTGGACCTTCACTTATCGCTTGGCTTGCCGCTTGTTTTGGCGCTTGGTTTGCAACTTGGTTTGGCGCTTGGCTTGGCGCTTGGCTTTGCACTTATCTTGGCGTTTATCTTGGCGCTTGGCTTGACGTTTGGCTTGGCGCTTGGATTGGCGCTTGCCTTGGCGTTTGGCTTGGCGCTTGGCTTGGCGCTTGGCTTGGCGCTTGGCTTGGTGCTTGGCTTGTTGCTTGAGATGGCGCTTGGCTTTGCGCTTGGTTTGGCGCTTGTCTTGGCGCTTGCCTTGGCGTTTAGCTTCGCGCTTAGCCTGATGCTTGGCTTGGAGCTTGGCTTGCTGCCTGGGTTGGCGCTTGGCTTTGCGCTAGGCTTTGCGCTTGGCTTGGCGCTTGACTTGGCGCTTGGCTTTGCGCTTCGTTTAGCGCTTGGCTTGGCGCTTGGCTTTGAGCTTGGTTTAACGCTTGGCTTGGCGCTTGGCTTGGCGCTTGGCTTGGCACGTGGCTTGGCGCTTGACTTGGCGCTTGGGTTGGCGCCTGGCTTGGAGCTTGGGTTGGCATTTGACTTGGCGCTTGGTTTAGCGCTTGGCTGGGCGCTTGGCTTGGCGCTTTGTTTTCAACTTAGTTTGGCGCTTGGCTCGGCGCTTGGCTTGGCGCTTGGCTTTGCGCTTGGTTTAACGCTTGGCTTGGCGCTTGGCTTTGCACTTGGTTTGGCGCTTGGCTGGGCGCTTGGCTTGGTGCTTGGCTTGGCACATAGCTTATCGCTTGACTTGGCGCTTGGGTTGGCGCTTGGCTTCGAGCTTGGGTTGGCATTTGACTTGACGTTTGGTTTGGCGCTTGACGTAGCGCTCGGCTTGGCGCCTGGATTGGCGCTTGGCTTGGCACGTGCCTTGCGCTTGGCCAGGCGCTTGAATTAGCGCTTGGCATAGCGCATGGCTTGGCGCGTGGCTTGGCGCTTGGCTTGGCGCTTGCGTTGGCGCTTGGCTTGGCGCTTGACTTGGCGCTTGGCTTGGCGCTTGACTTGGCGCTTGGCTTGGCACGTGCCTTGCGCTTGGCCAGGCGCTTGAATTAGCGCTTGGCATAGCGCATGGCTTGGCGCGTGGCTTGGCGCTTGGCTTGGCGCTTGCGTTGGCGCTTGGCATAGCGCTTGGCTTGAGGCCTGGATTGGCGCTTGGCTTAGCGCTTGGCTTGGCGCTTGGCTTTGCGCTTGGTAAAGCGCTTGGTTTGACGCTTGGCTTGGCGCTTGGCTTGGCGCTTGCGTTGGCGCTTGGCTTGGCGCTTGACTTGGCGCTTGGCTTGGCACGTGCCTTGCGCTTGGCCAGGCGCTTGGATTAGCGCTTGGCATAGCGCATGGCTTGGCGCGTGGCTTGGCGCTTGGCTTGGCGCTTGGCTTGGCGCTTGCGTTGGCGCTTGGCTTAGCACGTGCCTTGCGCTTGGCTTGGCGCCTGGATTGCCGCTTGGCTTAGCGCTTTGCTTGGCGCATGGCTTTGCGCTTGGTAAAGCGCTTGGTTTGAAGCTTGGCTTGGCGCTTGGCTTGGCGTTTGGCTTATCGCTTGCCTTGGCGTTTGGTTTTGCGCTCGGTTTGCAGCTCTGCTTGGCGCTTGGCTTGGCGCATGACTTGGCGCTTGGCTTAGCACGTGCCTTGCGCTAGGCTTGGCGCTTGGATTAGCGCTTGGCATAGCGCTTGGCTTGGCGCCTGGATTGGCGCTTGGCTTAGCGCTTGGCTTGGCGCTTGGCTTTGCGCTTGGTAAAGCGCTTGGTTTGTCGCTTGGCTTGGCGCTTGGCTTGGCGCTTGCGCTGGCGCTTGGCTTGGCGCTTGGCTTGGCGTTTGGCTTATCGCTTCCTTGGCGCTTGGTTTTGCGCTCGGTTTGCAGCTCTGCTTGGCGCTTGGCTTAGCGCTTGGCTTAGCACGTGCCTTGCGCTTGGCTTGGCGCTTGGATTAGCGCTTGGTATAGCGCTTGGCTTGGCGCCTGGATTGGCGCTTGGCTTAGCGCTTGGCTTGGCGCTTGGCTTTGCGCTTGGTAAAGCGCTTGGTTTGACGCTTGGCTTGGCGCTTGGCTTGGCGCTTGCGTTGGCGCTTGGCTTGGCGCTTGGCCAGGCGCTTGGATTAGCGCTTGGCATAGCGCATGGCTTGGCGCGTGGCTTTACGCTTGGCTTGACGCATGGTTTTGCGCTTGTCTTCCGGCTTGACTTTGCGCTTGGTTTGGCACTTGGTTTGGCGCTTGGTTTAGCGCTTACTTTGGCGCTTATCTTTAAGCTCGGTTTACAGCTTGGCTTTGCGCTTGGCTTGTCGCATAACTTGGCACTTAGCTTGGCGATTGGATTGGCGCTTGGTTTAGCGCTTGGCTTGGCGCTTGGCTTAACGCTTGGCTTGACGCATGGCTTTGTGCTTGTCTTGCGGCTTGACTTTGCGCTTGGTTTGGCACTTGGTTTGGCGCTTGGTTTAGCGTTTGGCTTGGCGCTTGGCTTGGTGCTTGGTTTGGCGCTTAGCATGGCGTTAGGCTAGGCGCTTGGCTTGGCGCTTGTCTTGTCGCATGGCTTGGCACTTAGCTTGGCGCTTGGTTTGGCGCTTATTTTGGCGCTTGGCTTGGCGCTTGGCTTGTCGCATGACTTGGCACTTAGCTTGGCGCTTGGATTGGCGCTTGGTTTAGCGCTTGGCTTGGCGCTTGGCTTAACGCTTGGCTTGACGCGTGGCTTTGCGCTTGTCTTGCCGCTTGACTTTGCGCTTGGTTTGGCACTTGGTTTGGCGCTTGGTTTGACGTTTGGCTTGGCGCTTGGCTTGGCGCTTGGTTTAAAGTTTGGCTTTGCGCTTGGCTTGGCGTTTGGCCTGGCGCTTGGTTTGGCGTTTGGCTTGGCGCTTGTCTTGTCGCATGGCTTGGCACTTAGCTTGGCGCTTGGTTTGGCGCTTATCTTGGATCTTGGCTTGGCGCTTGGTTTGGCGCTTGGCTTAGCGCTTGGCTTGGCGCTTGGCTTGGCGCTTGGCTTCGCGCTTGTCTTTGCGCTTGGCTTAGCGCTTTACTTGACGCTTGGTTTGGCACTTGACTTGGCGCTTGGGTTGGCGCTTTACTTCGCGCTTGGTTTGGCGCTTCACTTGACGCTAGGAGTAACGCTTGGCTTGGCGCTTGGGTTGGCGCTTGGTTTGGCGCTTATCTTGGATCTTGGCTTGGCGCTTGGTTTGGCGCTTGGCTTGGCGCTTGACCTGGCGCTTGGGTTGGCGCTTTACTTGACGCTTGGTTTGGCACTTGACTTGGCGCTTGGGTTGGCGCTTACCTTGGCGCTTATCTTTAAGCTCGGTTTACAGCTTGGCTTTGCGCTTGGCTTGTCGCATAACTTGGCACTTAGCTTGGCGATTGGATTGGCGCTTGGTTTAGCGCTTGGCTTGGCGCTTGGCTTAACGTTTGGCTTGACGCATGGCTTTGTGCTTGTCTTGCGGCTTGACTTTGCGCTTGGTTTGGCACTTGGTTTGGCGCTTGGTTTAGCGTTTGGCTTGGCGCTTGGCTTGGTGCTTGGTTTGGCGCTTAGCATGGCGTTAGGCTAGGCGCTTGGCTTGGCGCTTGTCTTGTCGCATGGCTTGGCACTTAGCTTGGCGCTTGGTTTGGCGCTTATTTTGGCGCTTGGCTTGGCGCTTGGCTTGTCGCATGACTTGGCACTTAGCTTGGCGCTTGGATTGGCGCTTGGTTTAGCGCTTGGCTTGGCGCTTGGCTTAACACTTGGCTTGACGCGTGGCTTTGCGCTTGTCTTGCCGCTTGACTTTGCGCTTGGTTTGGCACTTGGTTTGGCGCTTGGTTTGACGTTTGGCTTGGCGCTTGGCTTGGCGCTTGGTTTAAAGTTTGGCTTTGCGCTTGGCTTGGCGTTTGGCCTGGCGCTTGGCTTGGCGTTTGTCTTGGCGCTTGTCTTGTCGCATGGCTTGGCACTTAGCTTGGCGCTTGGTTTGGCGCTTATCTTGGATCTTGGCTTGGCGCTTGGTTTGGCGCTTGGCTTAGCTCTTGGCTTGGCGCTTGGCTTGGCGCTTGGCTTCGCGCTTGTTTTTGCGCTTGGCTTAGCGCTTTGCTTGACGCTTGGTTTGGCACTTGACTTTGCGCTTGGGTTGGCGCTTTACTTCGCGCTTGGTTTGGCGCTTCACTTGACGCTAGGAGTAACGCTTGGCTTGGCGCTTGGGTTGGCGCTTGGTTTGGCGCTTATCTTGGATCTTGGCTTGGCGCTTGGTTTGGCGCTTGGCTTGGCGCTTGACCTGGCGCTTGGGTTGGCGCTTCACTTGACGCTAGGAGTATCGCTTGGCTTGGCGCTTGGGTTGGCGCTTGGGGTGATTCCTGGTTTAACGCTTTACTTGGCGCTTCCTTGGCGCTTGACTTGGTGCTTGGGTTGGCGCTTGGTTTGGTGATTGGTTTCGCGGTTTACTTGGCGCTTGGCTTAGCGCTTGACTTGGCGCTTGTTTTGGCGCTTGGCTGGGCAATTGGCTTGGCGCTTGACTTAGCGCTTGGGTTGGCGCTTGGCTTGGTGCGTGGCTCGGCGCTTGGTTTGTCGTTTGGCCTGGCGCTTGGCTTGGCGCTAGGCTTTGCGCTTGGTTTGGCGCTTGGCTAGGTGCTTGGTTTGGCGCTTGGTTTGGCGCTTGGCTTATCGCTTGGCTTGGATCTTGTCTTGGCTCTTGGTTTGGCGCTTGGTGTGGACCTTCACTTATCGCTTGGCTTGCCGCTTGTTTTGGCGCTTGGTTTGCAACTTGGGTTGGCGCTTGGCTTGGCGCCTGGCTTGGTGCTTGGTTTTTTCGCTTGGATTGGCGCTTGGCTTGGCGCTTGGCTTTGCACTTATCTTGGCGTTTATCTTGGCGCTTGGCTTGGCGCTTGGGTTGGCGCTTGGCTTGGTGCTTGGTTTGGCGTTTCACTTGACGCTAGGCTTATCGCTTGGCTTGGCGCTTGGGTTGGCGTTTGGCTTGGCGCTTGTCTTGTCGCATGGCTTGGCACTTAGCTTGGCGCTTGGTTTAGCGCTTATCTTGGATCTTGGCTTGGCGCTTGGTTTGGCGCTTGGCTTAGCGCTTGGCTTGGCGCTTGGCTTGGCGCTTGGCTTCGCGCTTGTCTTTGCGCTTGGCTTAGCGCTTTACTTGACGCTTGGTTTGGCACTTGACTTGGCGCTTGGGTTGGCGCTTTACTTCGCGCTTGGTTTGGCGCTTCACTTGACGCTAGGAGTATCGCTTAACTTGGCGCTTGGGTTGGCGCTTGGTTTGGCGCTTATCTTGGATCTTGGCTTGGCGCTTGGTTTGGCGCTTGGCTTGGCGCTTGACCTGGCGCTTGGGTTGGCGCTTTACTTGACGCTTGGTTTGGCACTTGACTTGGCGCTTGGGTTGGCGCTTTACTTCGCGCTTGGTTTGGCGCTTCACTTGACGCTAGGAGTATCGCTTGGCTTGGCGCTTGGGTTGGCGCTTGGGGTGATTCTTGGTTTAACGCTTTACTTGGCGCTTCCTTGGCGCTTGACTTGGTGCTTGGGTTGGCGCTTGGTTTGGTGATTGGTTTTCCGGTTTACTTGGCGCTTGGCTTAGCGCTTGACTTGGCGCTTGTTTTGGCGCTTGGCTGGGCAATTGGCTTGGCGCTTGACTTAGCGCTTGGGTTGGCACTTGGCTTGGTGCGTGGCTCGGCGCTTGGTTTGTCGTTTGGCCTGGCGCTTGGCTTGGCGCTAGGCTTTGCGCTTGGTTTGGCGCTTGGCTAGGTGCTTGGTTTGGCGCTTGATTTGGCGCTTGGCTTATCGCTTGGCTTGGATCTTGTCTTGGCTCTTGGTTTGGCGCTTGGTGTGGACCTTCACTTATCGCTTGGCTTGCCGCTTGTTTTGGCGCTTGGTTTGCAACTTGGGTTGGCGCTTGGCTTGGCGCCTGGCTTGGTGCTTGGTTTTTTCGCTTGGATTGGCGCTTGGCTTGGCGCTTGGCTTTGCACTTATCTTGGCGTTTATCTTGGCGCTTGGCTTGGCGCTTGGGTTGGCGCTTGGCTTGGTGCTTGGTTTGGCGTTTCACTTGACGCTAGGCTTATCGCTTGGCTTGGCGCTTGGGTTGGCGCTTGGATTGGCGATTGGGTTGGCCCTTTACTTGGCGCTTGGCTTGGCGCTTGACTTGGCGCTTGGCTTGGCGTTTGGTTTGGCGCTTGGCTTGGCGCTTGCCTTGGCGTTTGGCTTGGCGCTTGGCTTGGCGCTTAGCTTCGAGCTTGGCTTGCTGCCTGGGTTGGCGCTTGGCTTTGCGCTTGGTTTGGCGCTTGGCTTGGCGCTTGCTTTGGCGTTTGGCTTGGCGCTTAGTTTGGCGCTTGGCTTGGAGCTTGGCTTGCTGCCTGGGTTGATGCTTGGCTTGGCGCTTGACTTGGCGCTTGTTTTTACGCTTGGCTTGGCGTTTGGCTTGGCGCTTGACTTGGCGCTTGGCTTGGCGTTTTGCTTGGCGCTTGACTTAGCGCTTGTGTCTGCGCCTGGCTTGGTGCGTGGCTCGGCGCTTGGTTTGTCGTTTGGCTTGGCGCTTGGCTTGGTGCTTGGTTTTATACTTGGTTTGGCGCTTGGCTAGGTGCTTGGTTTGGCGCTTGGTTTGGCGCTTGCCTTATCGCTTGGCTTGGATCTTGTCTTGGCTATTGGTTTGGCGCTTGGCGTGGACTTCCACTTATCGTTTGGCTTGCCGCTTGTTTTGGGGCTAGGTTTGCAACTTGGGTTGGCGCTTGGCTTGTCGCCTGGCTTGGTGCTTGGTTTTTTCGCTTGGTTTGGCGCTTGGCTTGGCGCTTGGCTTTGCACTTGGCTTGGCGCTTATCTTGGCGCTTGGCTTGGCGTTTGGCTTGGCGCTTATCTTGGCGTTTGGCTTGGCGCTTGCCTTGGCGTTTGGCTTGGCGCTTGGCTTGGCGCTTGTCTTGGAGCTTGGCTTGCTGCCTGGGTTGGCGCTTGGCTTTGCGCTTGCCTTGGCGTTTGGATTGGCGCTTAGCTTGGGCGCTTGGCTTGGAGCTTGGCTTGCTGCCTGGGTTGGCGCTTGGCTTTGCGCTTGGCTTTGCGCTTGGCTTGGCGCTTGACTTGGCGCTTGGATTTGAGCTTTGTTTAGCGCTTGGCTTGGCGCTTGGCTTTGCGCTTGGCTTAACGCTTTGCTTGGCGCTTGGTTTTGCACTTGGTTTGGCGCTTGGCTTGGCACGTGGCTTGGCGCTTGACTTGGCGCTTGGGTTGGCACTTGGCTTGGAGCTTAGGTTGGCATTTGACTTGGCGCTTGGATTGGCGCTTGTCTTGACACGTATCTTGGCGCTTGGCTTGGAGCTTGGCTTGCTGCCTGGGTTGGCGCTTGGCTTTGCGCTTGGTTTGGCGCTTGACTTGGCGCTTGACTTGGCGCTTGGTTTTGAACTTTGTTTAGCGCTTGGCTTGGCGCTTGGCTTGGAGCTTGGCTTGCTGCCTGGGTTGGCGCTTGGCTTTGCGCTTGGCTTTGCGCTTGGCTGGGCGCTTGGCTTGGCGCTTGGCTTGGCACGTGGCTTGGCGCTTGTCTTGGCGCTTGGGTTGGCGCTTGGCTTAGAGCTTAGGTTGTCATTTGACTTGGTGCTTGTTTTGGCGCTTGGCTTGGCGCTTGCTTTGGCGTTTGGCTTGGCGCTTAGCTTGGCGCTTGGCTTTTCGCTTGGTTTGGCGCTTGGCTTGGCGCTTGGCTTCGCGCTTGGCTTGGCGCTTGGTTTGGCGATTAGCTTTGCGCCTGGTTTGGCGCTTGGCTTGGCGCTTGGATTGGCATTTGAGTTGGCGCTTTACTTGGCGCTTGTTTTGGCGCTTGGCTTGGCGCTTGCTTTGGCGTTTGGCTTGGCGCTTAGCTTGGCGCTTGGCTTGGAGCTTGGTTTTGCGCTCGGTTTGCAGCTTTGCTTGGCGCTTGGCTTAGCGCTTTGTTTGGCGCTTGGCTTGGCGCTTGGCTTAGCATTTGACTTAACGCGTGGCTTGCCGCTTGGCTTGCCGCTTGCGTTGGCGCTTAACTTGGCGCTTGGATTGGCACTTGGCATAGCATTTGACTTAACGCGTGGCTTGCCGCTTGGCTTGGCGCTTGGCTTAGCACGTGCCTTGCGCTTAGCTTGGCACTTGGATTGGCACTTGGCATAGCATTTGACTTAACGCGTGGCTTGCCGCTTGGCTTGGCGCTTGCGTTGGCGCTTAACTTGGCGCTTAACCTAGCGCTTTGCTTGGTGCCTTGCTTGGCGCTTGGCTTGGCGCGTGGCTTGACGCTTAACCTAGCGCTCTGCTTGGCGCCTTGCTTGGCGCTTGGCTTAGCACGTGGGTTGGCGCTAGGTGCTTGGCTTGGCACTTGGTTTTGCGCTTGGATTGGCGCATAGCTAGGTGCTTGGTTTGGCGCTTGGTTTGGCGCTTGGGTTATCGCTTGGTTTGGATCTTGTCTTAGCTATTCGCTTGGCTAGGTGCTTGGTTTAGCCCTTGGCTTGGCGCTTGGCTTGGAGCTCGACTTGGCGCTTGGCTTGGAGCTTGGTTTTGCGCTCGGTTTGCAGCTTTGCTTGGCGCTTGCTAAGCGCTTTGTTTGGCGCTTGCTTTGGCGCTTAGTTTAACGCCTGTGTTTGCGCTTGGCTTGATGCCTAGCTTGGGACTTGAGTTTGCGCTTGGTTTGGCGCTTAGTTTAACGCCTGGGTTTGCGCTTGGCTTGGCGCTTAGCTTGGGGCTTGTCTTTGCGCTTGGTTAGGCTCTTGACTTGACGTTTATTTTGGCGCTTGACTTGGCGCTTGGCTTGGCGCTTGGCTTGGCGCTTGGTTTGGCGCTTGGCTTATCGCTTGGCTTGGATCTTGTCTTGGCTATTAGCTTGGCGCTTGGCTAAGTGCTTGGCTTAACGCTTGGCTTGGCGCTTGGCTTGGCGCTTGGGTTTGCGCTTGGCTTGGCGCTTGGCTTTGCGCTTTGTTTGGCGCTTGGCTTGGCGCTTGGCTTTGCGCTTGGCTTGGCGCTTGGCTTGGCGCTTGGCTTGGCGCTTGGCTTTGCGGTTGGCTTGGCGCTTGGCTTGGCACTTGGTTTTGCGCTTCGTTTGGCGCTTGGCTTAGGGCTTGGCTTTACGCTTGGCTTAACGCTTGGCTTGGCGCTTGGCTTTTCGCTTCGTTTGGCGCTTGGCTTGGCGCTTGGCTTTGCGCTTGGCTTGGCGCTTGGCTTTTCGCTTCGTTTGGCGCTTGGGTTATCGCTTGGCTTGGATCTTGTCTTGGCTATTAGCTTGGCACTTGGCTAAGTGCTTGCTTTAGCGCTTGGCTTGGGGCTTGGCTTTACGCTTGGCTTAACGCTTGGCTTGGCGCTTGGCTTGGCGCTTGGCTTGGCGCTTGGCTTTGCGCTTGGCTTGGCGCTTGGCTTGGCGCTTGGCTTTGCGCTTGGCTTGGCGCTTGACTTTTCGCTTCGTTTGGGCTTGGCTTTGCGCTTGGCTAGGCGCTTGACTTGGCGCTTCGTTTGGCGCTTGGCTCGGGGCTTGGCTTTACGCTTGGCTTAACGCTTGGCTTGGCGCTTGGATTTTCGCTTCGTTTGGCGCTTGGCTTAGCGCTTGGCTTTGCGCTTGGCTTGGCGCTTGGCTTTGCGCTTGGCTTGGCGCTTGGCTTTGCGCTTGGTTTGGCGCTTGGCTTCGCGCTTGGCTTGGCGCTTGGCTTTGCGTTTGGCTTGGCGCTTGGCTTGGCGCTTGGCTTGGCGCTTGGCTAGGCCCTTGACTTGACGTTTATTTTGGCGCTTGGCTTGGCGCTTGGCTTTGCGTTTGGCTTGGCGCTTGGCTTGGCGCTTGGCTTCGCGTTTGGCTTGGCGCTTGGCTTTGCGTTTGGCTAGGTGCTTGGTGTGGCGCTTGGTTTAGTGCTTGGCTTATCGCGTGGCTTGGATCTTGTCTTGGCTATTAGCTTGGCGCTTGGCTAAGTGCTTGGTTTAGCGCTTGGATTGGGGCTTGGCTTTACGCTTGGCTTAACGCTTGGCTTGGCGCTTGGGTTTGCGCTTGGCTTGGCGCTTGGCTTTGCGCTTCGTTTGGCGCTTGGCTTGGCGCTTGGCTTTGCGCTTGGCTTGGCGCTTGGCTTAGCGCTTGGCTTGGCGCTTGGCTTTGCGGTTGGCTTGGCGCTTGGCTTGGCGCTTGGTTTTGCGCTTGGCTTTTCGCTTCGTTTGGCGCTTGGCTTGGCGCTTGGCTTGGCGCTTGGCTTTGCGCTTGGCTTGGCGCTTGGCTTTTCGCTTCGTTTGGCGCTTGGCTTTGCGCTTGGCTAGGCGCTTGACTTGGCGCTTAGTTTGGCGCTTGGCTTATCGCTTGGTTTAGCGCTTGGCTTGGGGCTTGGCTTTACGCTTATCTTAACGCTTGGCTTGGCGCTTGGCTTGGCGCTTGGCTTGGCGCTTGGCTTGGCGCTTGGCTTTGCGCTTGGCTTGGCGCTTGGCTTTTCGCTTCGTTTGGCGCTTGGCTTTGCGCTTGGCTAGGCGCTTGAACTGGCGCTTCCTTTGGCGCTTGGCTCGGGGCTTGGCTTTACGCTTGGCTTAACGCTTGGCTTGGCGCTTGGCTTTTCGCTTCGTTTGGCGTTTGGCTTGGCGCTTGGCTTTGCGCTTGGCTTGGCGCTTGGCTTTGCGCTTGGCTTGGCGCTTGGCTTTGCGCTTGGTTTGGCGCTTGGATTGGCGCTTGGCTTGGCGCTTGGTTTTGCGCTTGGCTTGGCGCTTGGCTTGGCGCCTGGCTTGGCGCATGGGTTTGCGCTTGGTTTGGCGCTTAGTTTGGCGCCTGGCTTTGCGCTTGGCTTGGCGCCTAGCTTTGGGCTTGGCTTTGCGCTTGGCTAAGCGCTTGACTTGGCGCTTAGTTTGGCGCTTGACTTGGTGCTTGGTTTGGCGCTTGGTTAGGGGCTTGGCTTGGCGCTTGGCTTGGCACGTGGCTTGGCGCTTGACTTGGAGCTTGGTTTGGCATTTGATTTGACGCTTGGTTCGGCGCTTGGCTGAGCGCTTAGCTTGGCGCTTGGCGCTTGGCTTGGCGCTTAACCTGGCGCTTAGCGTTGCGCTTGGCTTGGCGCGTGTCTTGGATCTTGGCTTGGCGCTTGCGTTGACGCTTAACTTTGCGCTTGGTTTGACGCTTGACCTAGCGCTCGGCTTGGCGCCTGGCTTGGCGCTTTCTTGGCGCTTGGCTTTGCGCTTGGCTTGGTGCTAGGTCTGGCACTTTACTTGGCGCTTGGCTTGGCGCTTGACTTGGCGCTTGGGTTGGCGCTTGACTTGAAGCTTGATTTGGCGCTTTACTCTGCGCTTGGGTTGGCGCTTGGCTTGGTGCTTGGTTTGGCGCTTTAATTAGCGTTTGGCTTGGCGCTTGACTTGGCGCTTGTTTTGGCGCTTGGCTTAACGCTTGGCTTGGCGCTTGACTTAGCGCTTTGCTTGGCGCTTGACTTAGCGCTGAGGTTGGCGCTTGACTTGGCTTTTGGCTTGGCGCTTGGCTTGGTGCTTGGTTTGGCGTTTGGCTTGGCGTTCGGGTTGTCACGTGGTTTGGCGCTTGGCTTGGCGTGCGGCTTAGCGCGTGACTTGGCGTTTGGCTTGGCGCTTGGTTTCGCGATTGGCTTAGCGCGTAGCTTGGCGTTTGACTTAGCGCTTGCTTTGGCGCTTGCCTGGGAGCTTGGCTTGGCGCTTGGCTTGGCGCGTGGCTTGGCGCGTGGCTTGGCGCTTAATGCTTGGTTTGGCGCTTGGTTTGGCGCTTGGCTTATCGCTTAAATTGGATCTTGTCTTGTCTATTAGCTTGACGCTTGGCTAGGTGCTTGGTTTAGCGCTTGGCTTAGCGCTTGGCTTGGAGCTGGGGTTGGCGCTTGGCTTGGCGCTCGGCTTTGCGCTTGATTTGGCGCTTGGAGTGGACCTTCACTTATCGCTTGCCTTGCCGCTTGTTTTGGCGCTTGGTTTGCAACTTGGCTTGGCGCTTGGTTTGGCGCCTGGCTTGGTGCTTGGTTTTTGCGCTTGGTTTGGCAATTGGCTTGGCGCTTGGCTTTATACTTGGATTGGCGCTTATCTTGGCGCTTGACTTGGCGCTTGACTTGGTGTTTGGCTTGGCGCTTGTCTTGGCGCTTGGCTTGGAGCTTGGCTTTAGCCTGGGTTAGCGCTTGGCTTTGTGCTTGGTTTGGCGCTTGGCTTGGCGCTTGGCTTGGCGCATGGCTTTGCGCTTCGTCTGGCGCTTGGCTTGGCGCTTGGCTTGGCGCTTGGCTTGGCGCTTGGCTTGGCGCTTGCCTTGGCGCTTAACCTTGCGTTTGGTTTGGTGCTTGACCTAGCGCTCGGCTTGGCGCCTGGCTTGGCGCCTGGCTTGGCGCTTGGCTTGGCGCTTGACTTGGCGGTTGGCTTGGTGCTTATCTTTGCGCTCGGTTTACAGCTTGGCTTGGCGCTTAACTTGGCGCTTGGCTTGGCGCATGGCTTGGCACTTAGCTTGGCACTTGGTTTGGCGTTTGGCTTAGCGCTTGGCTTGGCGCTTGGCTTAACGCTTGGCTTGGCGCATGGCTTGGCGCTTGTCTTGCTGCTTGGCTTTGAGCTTCGTTTGGCACTTGGCTTGGCGTTTGGCTTGGCGCTTGGCTTGGTGCTGGGCTTTGCGCTTGGATTGGCGCTTAGCTAGGTGCTTGGTTTGGCGCTTGGTTTGGCGCTTGGCTTATCGCTTGGTTTGAATCTTGTCTTAGCTATTCGCTTGGCTAGGTGCTTGGTTTAGCTCTTGGCTTGGCGCTTGGCTTAGAGCTCGACTTGGCGCTTGGCTTGGAGCTTGGTTTTGCGCTCGGTTTGCAGCTTTGCTTGGCGCTTGGCTTAGCGCTTTGTTTGGCGCTTGGTTTGGCGCTTAGTTTAACGCCTGGGTTTGCGCATGGCTTGATGCCTAGCTTGGGGCTTGAGTTTGCGCTTGGTTTGGCGCTTGGATTGGCGCTTGGCATAGCGCTTGGCTTGGCGCGTGGCTTGGCGCTTGGCTAGGTGCTTGGTTTAGCGCTTGGCTTAGCGCTTGGCTTGGAGCTGGGGTTGGCGCTTGGTTTGGCGCTTGTCGTGGACCTTCACTTATCGCTTGCCTTGCCGCTTGTTTTGGCGCTTGGTTTGCAACTTGGCTTGGCGCTTGGCTTGGCGCCTGGCTTGGTGCTTGGTTTTTGCGCTTGGTTTGGCGATTGGCTTGGCGCTTGGCCTTATACTTGGATTGGCGCTTATCTTGGCGCTTGGCTTGGCGCTTGACTTGGTGTTTGGCTTGGCGCTTGTCTTGGCGCTTGGCTTGGAGCTTCTCTTGCTGCCTGGGTTAGCGCTTGGCTTTGTGCTTGGTTTGGCGCTTGGCTTGGCGCTTGGCTTGGCGCATGGCTTTGCGCTTCGTCTGGCGCTTGGCTTGGCGCTTGGCTTGGCGCTTGGCTTGGCGCTTGCCTTGGCGCTTAACCTTGCGTTTGGTTTGGTGCTTGACCTAGCGCTCGGCTTGGCGCCTGGCTTGGCGCCTGGCTTGGCGCTTGGCTTGGCGCTTGACTTGGCGGTTGGCTTGGTGCTTATCTTTGCGCTCGGTTTACAGCTTGGCTTGGCGCTTAACTTGGCGCTTGGCTTGGCGCATGGCTTGGCACTTAGCTTGGCACTTAATTTGGCGCTTGGCTTAGCGCTTGGCTTGGCGCTTGGCTTAACGCTTGGCTTGGCGCATGGCTTGGCGCTTGTCTTGCTGCTTGGCTTTGAGCTTCGTTTGGCACTTGGCTTGGCGTTTGGCTTGGCGCTTGGCTTGGTGCTGGGCTTTGCGCTTGGATTGGCGCTTAGCTAGGTGCTTGGTTTGGCGCTTGGTTTGGCGCTTGGCTTATCGCTTGGTTTGAATTTTGTCTTAGCTATTCGCTTGGCTAGGTGCTTGGTTTAGCTCTTGGCTTGGCGCTTGGCTTGGAGCTCGACTTGGCGCTTGGCTTAGAGCTTGGTTTTGCGCTCGGTTTGCAGCTTTGCTTCGCGCTTGGCTTAGCGCTTTGTTTGGCGCTTGGTTTGGCGCTTAGTTTAACGCCTGGGTTTGCGCTTGGCTTGATGCCTAGCTTGGGGCTTGAGTTTGCGCTTGGTTTGGCGCTTAGTTTAACGCCTGGGTTTGCGCTTGGCTTGGCGCTTGGATTGGCGCTTAGCATAGCGCTTGGCTTGGCGCGTGGCTTGCCGCTTGGCTTGGCGCTTGCGTTGGCGCTTAGCTTGGCGCTTAACCTAGCGCTCGGCTTGGCGCCTTGCTTGGCGATTGGCTTGGCGCTTGCTTTGGCGCTTGCGTGGGAGCTTGGCTTGGCGCTTGACTTAGCACGTGGGTTGGCGCTTAGTGCTTGGCTTGCAGCTTGGCTTTGCGTTTAGCTTGGCGGTTGGCTAGGTGCTTGGTTTGGCGCTTGGTTTGGCGCTTGGCTTATCGCTTGTCTTGGATTTTGTCTTAGCTATTAGCTTGGCGCTTGGCTAGGTGCTTGGGTTAGCTCTTAGCTTGGCGCTTGGCTTGGAGCTGGGGTTGGCGCTTGGATTGGGGCTCGACTTTGCGTTTGGTTTGGCGCTTGGCGTGGACCTTCACTTATCGCTTGGCTTGCCGCTTGTTTTGGCGCTTGGTTTGCCACTTGGCTTGGCGCTTGGCTTGGCGCCTGGCTTGGTGCTTGGTTTTCTCGCTTGGTTTGGCGCTTGGCTTTCCGCTCTGTTTGGCGCTTGGCTTTGCGCTTGGTTTGGCGCTTGGCTTTTCGCTTGGCTTTGCGCTTCGTTTGGCGCTTGGCTTGGCGCTTGGCTTTACGCTTGGCTTAACGTTTGGCTTGGCGCTTGGCTTTGCGCTTGGTTTGGCGCTTAGTTTAACGCCTGGGTTTGCGCTTGGCTTGATGCCTAGCTTGGGGCTTGGGTTTGCGCTTGGTTTGGCGCTTAGTTTAACGCCTAGGTTTGCGTTTGGCTTGGCGCCCAGCTTGGGGCTTGGTTTGGCGCTTTACTTGACGCTAGGCTTATCGCTAGGCTTGGCGCTTGGGTTGGCGCTTGGGGTGGTGCTTGGTTTGACGCTTTACTTGGTGCTTCACTTGACGCTAGGCTTATCGCTTGGCTTGGCGCTTGGCTTGGCGTTTGGTTTGGCGCTTGGCTTGGCGCTTGGCTTGGCACCTGGTTTGGCGCTTGGCTTAGCGATTGGCTTTGCGCTGGGTTTGTCGCATGGCTTGGCATTTAGCTTGGCGCTTGGTTTAGCGCTTGGCTTAGCGCTTGATTTGGCGCTTGGCTTGGCGCTTAGTTTGGCGCTTAGTTTAACGCCCGGGTTTGCGCTTGGCTTGATGCCTAGCTTGGGGCTTGGGTTTACGCTTGGTTTGGCGCTTAGTTTAACGCCTGGGTTTGCGCTTGGCTTGGCGCCTAGCTTGGGGCTTCGTTTGGCGCTTCACTTGACGCTAGGCTTATCGCTTGGCTTGGCGCTTGGCTTGGCGTTTGGGTTGGCGCTTGGTTTGTCGCATGGCTTGGCACTTAGCTTGGCGCTTGGTTTGGCGCTTGGCTTGGCGCTTGGCTTGGCACCTGGTTTGGCGCTTGGCTTAGCGATTGGCTTTGCGCTGGGTTTGTCGCATGGCTTGGCATTTAGCTTGGCGCTTGGTTTAGCGCTTGGCTTAGCGCTTGATTTGGCGCTTGGCTTGGCGCTTAGTTTGGCGCTTAGTTTAACGCCCGGGTTTGCGCTTGGCTTGATGCCTAGCTTGGGGCTTGGGTTTACGCTTGGTTTGGCGCTTAGTTTAACGCCTGGGTTTGCGCTTGGCTTGGCGCCTAGCTTGGGGCTTCGTTTGGCGCTTCACTTGACGCTAGGCTTATCGCTTGGCTTGGCGCTTGGCTTGGCGTTTGGGTTGGCGCGTGGTTTGGCGCTTGGCTTGTCGCATGGCTTGGCACTTAGCTTGGCGCTTGGTTTGGCGCTTGGCTTGGCGTTTGGGTTGGCGCGTGGTTTGGCGCTTGGTTTGTCGCATGGCTTGGCACTTACTTGGAGCTTGGTTTGGCGCTTGGCTTGGCGCTTGATTTGGCACTTGGTTTGGCGCTTGGCTTAGCGATTGGCTTTGTGCTGGGCTTGTCGCATGGTTTGGTACTTAGCTTGGCGCTTGGTTTGGCGCTTGGCTTAGCGCTTGATTTGGCGCTTGGCTTGGCGCTTGGTTTGGCGCTTGGCTTGGCGCGTGGATTGGCGCTTAGGTTGGAGCTTTACTTGGCGCTTGGGTTGGCGCTTTGTTTGGCGCTTGGCTTGGCGCTTGGCTTTGCGCTTGGCTTGGCGCTTAGCTTGGCGCTTGGCTTGGCGCTTGGCTTTGCGGTTGGCTTGGCGCTTGGCTTGGCACTTGGCTTTGCGCTTCGTTTGGCGCTTGGCTTAGGGCTTGGCTTTACGCTTGGCTTAACGCTTGGCTTGGCGCTTGGCTTTTCGCTTCGTTTGGCGCTTGGCTTGGCGCTTGGCTTTGCGCTTGGCTTGGCGCTTGGCTTTTCGCTTCGTTTGGCGCTTGGCTTTGCGCTTGGCTAGGCGCTTGATTTGGCGCTTAGTTTGGCGCTTGGCTTATCGCTTGGCTTGGATCTTGTCTTGGCTATTAGCTTGGCACTTGGCTAAGTGCTTGCTTTAGCGCTTGGCTTGGGGCTTGGCTTTACGCTTGGCTTAACGCTTGGCTTGGCGCTTGGCTAGGCGCTTGACTTGGCTCTTCGTTTGGCGCTTGGCTCGGGGCTTGGCTTTACGCTTGGCTTAACGCTTGGCTTGGCGCTTGGATTTTCGCTTCGTTTGGCGCTTAACTTAGCGCTTGGCTTTGCGCTTGGCTTGGCGCTTGGCTTTGCGCTTGGCTTGGCGCTTGGCTTGGCACTTGGTTTGGCGCTTGGCTTAGCGATTGGCTTTGCGCTGGGTTTGTCGCATGGCTTGGCATTTAGCTTGGCGCTTGGTTTAGCGCTTGGCTTAGCGCTTGATTTGGCGCTTGGCTTGGCGCTTGGTTTGGCGCTTAGTTTAACGCCCGGGTTTGCGCTTGGCTTGATGCCTAGCTTGCGGCTTGGGTTTACGCTTGGTTTGGCGCTTAGTTTAACGCCTGGGTTTGCGCTTGGCTTGGCGCCTAGCTTGGGGCTTGGTTTGGCGCTTCACTTGACGCTAGGCTTATCGCTTGGCTTGGCGCTTGGCTTGGCGTTTGGGTTGGCGCGTGGTTTGGCGCTTGGCTTGTCGCATGGCTTGGCACTTAGCTTGGCGCTTGGTTTGGCGCTTGGCTTGGCGTTTGGGTTGGCGCGTGGTTTGGTGCTTGGCTTGTCGCATGGCTTGGTACTTAACTTGGCGCTTGGTTTGGCGCTTGGCTTGGCGCTTGATTTGGCACTTGGTTTGGCGCTTGGCTTAGCGATTGGCTTTGCGCTGGGCTTGTCGCATGGTTTGGTACTTAGCTTGGCGCTTGGTTTGGCGCTTGGCTTAGCGCTTGATTTGGAGCTTGGCTTGGCGCTTGGCTTCGCGCTTGGCTTGGCGCTTGGCTTGGCGATTAGCTTTGCGCCTGATTTATTGCTTGGCTTGGCGCTTGGATTGGCGCTTAGGTTGGCCCTTTACTTGGCGCTTGGGTTGGCGCTTGGCTTGGTGCTTGGTTTGGCGTTTCACTTGACGCTAGGCTTATCGCTTGGCTTGGCGCTTGGGTTGCCGCTTGGATTGGCGCTTGGGTTGGCCATTTACTTGGCGCTTGGCTTGGCGCTTATCTTGGCACTTGGCTTGGCGTTTGGCTTGGCGCTTGGCTTGGCGCTTGCCTTGGCGTTTGGCTTGGCGCTTGGCTTGGCGCTTATCTTGGCACTTGGCTTGGCGTTTGGCTTGGCGCTTGGCTTGGCGCTTGCCTTGGCGTTTGGCTTGGCGCTTGGCTTGGCGCTTAGCTTCGAGCTTGGCTTGCTGCCAGGGTTGGCGCTTGGCTTTGCGCTTGGTTTGGCGCTTGGCTTGGCGCTTGGCTTGGCGCTTGCCTTGGCGTTTGGCTTGGCGCTTGGCTTGGCGCTTAGCTTCGAGCTTGGCTTGCTGCCTGGGTTGGCGCTTGGCTTTGCGCTTGGTTTAGCGCTTGGATTGGGGCTTGGCTTTACGCTTGGCTTAACGCTTGGCTTGGAGCTTGGCTTGGCGCTTGGGTTTGCGCTTGGCTTGGCGCTTGGCTTTGCGCTTTGTTTGGCGCTTGCCTTGGCGCTTGGCTTTGCGCTTGGCTTGGCGCTTGGCTTGGCGCTTGGCTTGGCGCTTGGCTTTGCGGTTGGCTTGGCGCTTGGCTTGGCACTTGGCTTTGCGCTTCGTTTGGCGCTTGGCTTAGGACTTGGCTTTACGCTTGGCTTAACGCTTGGCTTGGCGCTTGGCTTTTCGCTTCGTTTGGCGCTTGGCTTGGCGCTTGGCTTTGCGCTTGGCTTGGCGCTTGGCTTTGCGCTTGGCTTGGCGCTTGGCTTTTCGCTTCGTTTGGCGCTTGGCTTTGCGCTTGGCTAGGCGCTTGACTTGGCGCTTTGTTTGGCGCTTGGCTTATCGCTTGGCTTGGATCTTGTCTTGGCTATTAGCTTGGCACTTGGCTAAGTGCTTGCTTTAGCGCTTGGCTTGGGGCTTGGCTTTACGCTTGGCTTAACGCTTGGCTTGGTGCTTGGCTTGGCGCTTGGCTTGGCGCTTGGCTTTGCGCTTGGCTTGGCGCTTGGCTTGGCGCTTGGCTTTGCGCTTGGCTTTGCGCTTGGCTTTTCGCTTCGTTTGGCGCTTGGCTTTGCGCTTGGCTAGGCGCTTGACTTGGCGCTTCGTTTGGCGCTTGGCTCGGGGCTTGGCTTTACGCTTGGCTTAACGCTTGGCTTGGCGCTTGGATTTTCCCTTCGTTTGGCGCTTGGCTTAGCGCTTGGCTTGGCGCTTGGCTTTGCGCTTGGTTTGGCGCTTGGCTTCGCGCTTGGCTTGGCGCTTGGCTCTGCGTTTGGCTTGCCGCTTGTCTTGGCGCTTGGCTTGGCGTTTGGCTAGGCGCTTGACTTGACGTTTATTTTGGCGCTTGACTTGACGCTTGGCTTGGCGCTTGGATTTTCGCTTTGTTTGGCGCTTGGCTTAGCGCTTGGCTTTGCGCTTGGCTTGGCGCTTGGCTTTGCGCTTGGCTTGGAGCTTGGCTTTGCGCTTGGTTTGGCGCTTGGCTTCGCGCTTGGCTTGGCGCTTGGCTCTGCGTTTGGCTTGGCGCTTGGCTTGGCGCTTGGCTTGGCTCTTGGCTAGGCGCTTGACTTGACGTTTATTTTGGCGCTTGACTTGACGCTTGGCTTGGCGCTTTCTTGGCGCGTGGCTTGTCGCTTGGCTTAGCGCTTTTAATGGCGCGTGACTTGGTGCGTGGCTTGGCGCTTGGCTGGGCGTTTAGCTTGGCGCTTGGCTTGGCACATGGCTTGGCGCTTTCCTTGGCGCGTGGCTTGGCGCTTGGCTGGGCGCTTGGCTTGGCGCTTGGCTTGGCGCGTGGCTTGGCGCTTTTCTTGGAGCGTGGCTTGGCGCGTGGCTTGGCGCTTGGCTGGGCGCTTGGCTTGGCGCTTAGCTTGACGCTTGGATTGGCGCTTTCCTTGGCGTTTTTTTTGGCGCGCAGTTTAGCGCTTGGCTTGGCGCTTGCCTTAACGCATGGCTTGACGCTTTCCTTGGCGCGTAGCTTGGCGCTCTCCTTGGCGCGTGGCTTAGCGCTTGGCTTGGCGCTTGGCTTGGCGCTTGGCTTGGCGTGTGGCTTGGCGCTTGGTTTGGCGTGTGGCTTGGTGCTTAGGTTAGCGCCTATTTTGACGCTTGGCTTGGCGCATGGTTTGGCGTTTGGTTTGGAACTTGACTTGGCGCTTGGCTTGACGCTTGGCATGGTGCTTGCTTTGGCGCTTGGCTTGGCGCGTGGTTTGGCGTTTGGCTTGGTGCTTGGTTGGGGGCTTGGCTTGGCGCTTGCCCTGGCGCTTGACTTGGCGCTTGGCTTGGCGCTTGGCATGGTGCTTGCTTTAACGCTTGGCTTGGCGCTTGACTTGGCGCTTGGTTTGGCGCTTGATTTGGCGCTTGGCTTGGCGCTTGGTTTGGCGCTTGGCTTGGCGCTTGACTTAGCGCTTGCCCTGGCGCTTGGCTTGGTGATTTCTTTGGCGCTTGGCTTGGTGCTCGATTTGGCGCTTGGCTTGGCGCTTGGTTTGGCGCTTCGCTTGTCGCTTGGCTTAGCGCTTGCCCTGGCGCTTGACTTGGTGATTTTTTTGGCGCTTGGCTTGGTGCTCGATTTGGCGCTTGGCTTGGCGCTTGGCTTTGCGCTTGGCTTGGCGCTTGGCTTGGCGCATAGCTTGGCGCTCTCCTTGGCGCGTGGCTTGGCGCTAGGGTGGGCGATTGGCTTGGCGCTTGGCTTAGCGCTTGGCTTGACGCTTTTTTTGGAGCGTGGCTTGGCGCGTGGTTTGGCGCTTGGCTTAGCGTTTTTCTTGGCGCGTGGCTTGGCGTTTGGCTTGCTGCTTAGCTTGGGGCTTAGCTTGGCGCTTGGCTAGACGCTTGGCTTGGCGCTTTCTTGGCGCGTGGCTTGTCGTTTAACTTGGCGCTTTCTTGGAGCGTGGCTTGGCACTTGGTTAGGCGCTTGGCTTGGCGCTTGGCTTGGCGCTTTTTTTGGCGGGTTGCTTGGCGCTTGGCTGAGCGCTTGGCTTGGCATTTGGATTGGCGCTTGGTTTGGCGATCTCCTTGGAGCGTGGCTTAGCGCTTGGCTTAGCGCTTGGCTTGGCGCTTGGCTTGGCGTTTTTCTTGGCGCGTGGCTTGGCATTTGGCTTGGCGCTTGGCTTGGCGCTTGGCTTGGCGTTTTTCTTGGCGCGTGGCTTGGCATTTGGCTTGGCGCTTGGCTTGGCGCTTGGTTTGGCGCTTTTGTTGGCGCGTTGCTTGGCGCTTGGCTGAGCGCTTGGCTTGGCATTTGGATTGGCGCTTGGTTTGGCGATCTCCTTGGAGCGTGGCTTAGCGCTTGGCTTAGCGCTTGGCTTGGCGCTTGGCTTGGCGTTTTTCTTGGCGCGTGGCTTGGCATTTGGATTGGCGCTTGGCTTGGCGCTTGGCTTGGCGTTTTTCTTGGCGCGTGGCTTGGCATTTGGTTTGGCGCTTTTGTTGGCGCTTCGCTTGTCGCTTGGCTTAGCGCTTGCCCTGGCGCTTGACTTGGTGATTTTTTTGGCGCTTGGCTTGGTGCTCGATTTGGCGCTTGGCTTGGCGCTTGGCTTTGCGCTTGGCTTGGCGCTTGGCTTGGCGCATAGCTTGGCGCTCTCCTTGGCGCGTGGCTTGGCGCTTGGGTGGGCGATTGGCTTGGCGCTTGGCTTAGCGCTTGGCTTGACGCTTTTTTTGGAGCGTGGCTTGGCGCGTGGTTTGGCGCTTGGCTTAGCGTTTTTCTTGGCGCGTGGCTTGGCGTTTGGCTTGCTGCTTAGCTTGGGGCTTAGCTTGGCGCTTGGCTAGACGCTTGGCTTGGCGCTTTCTTGGCGCGTGGCTTGTCGTTTAACTTGGCGCTTTCTTGGAGCGTGGCTTGGCACTTGGTTAGGCGCTTGGCTTGGCGCTTGGCTTGGCGCTTTTTTTGGCGGGTTGCTTGGCGCTTGGCTGAGCGCTTGGCTTGGCATTTGGATTGGCGCTTGGTTTGGCGATCTCCTTGGAGCGTGGCTTAGCGCTTGGCTTGGCGCGTGGCTTGGCGTTTTTCTTGGCGCGTGGCTTGGCATTTGGCTTGGCGCTTGGCTTGGCGCTTGGTTTGGCGCTTTTGTTGGCGCGTTGCTTGGCGCTTGGCTGAGCGCTTGGCTTGGCGTTTAGATAGGCGCTTTTCTTATCGCGTGGTTTGTCGCTTGGCTTGGTGCTTTTTTTGGCATGTGGCTTGGCGCACGGCTTGGCGCTTTTCTTGGCGCGTGGTTTTGCGCCTGGCTTGGCGTTTGGCTTGGCGCTTGGCTTGGCGCATGGCTTGGCGTTCTCCTTGGCGCGTTGCTTGGCGCTTGGCTGGGCGTTTATTTTTGGCGCTTGGCTTGGCGCTTATCTTATCGCTTAGATTGGCGCTTGGCCTGGCGCATAGCTTGGCGTTTTGCTTGGCGTTTTAAGCCTGGCTTGGCGCTTGGCTTGGCGCTTGGCTGGACGCTTGGCTTGGCGCTTGGCTTGACGCTTTTCTTGGCGCGTGACTTGGCGCGTGGCTTGGCGCTTGGCTTGGCGCTTGGTTTGGCGCTTGGCTTGGCGCATGGCTTGGCGCTTGGCTTGGCGCTTGGCTTGGCGCTTGGCTTGGCGCTTGGCTTGGCGCTTGGCTTGACGCTTTTCTTGGCGCTTCTCTTGGCGCGTGGCTTGTCGCTTGGCTTTGCGCTTTTCTTGGCGCGTAGTTTGGCACTTGGCTTGGCGCTTGGTTTGGCGCTTGCTTGGCGCATGGCTTGGCGCTTGGCTTGGCGCTTGGCTTGGTGATTTTTTTCGCGCTTGCCCTGGCGCTTGGCTTGGTGATTTCTTTAACGCTTGGCTTGGCGCTTGGCTTGGCGCTTGGCTTGGCGCTTTTCTTGGCGAGTGGCTAGTCGCTTGGCTTGGCGCATGGCGTGGCGCTTTTTTTGGCGCGTGGCTTGGCGCTTGGCTTGGCGCTTGGCTTGGCGCTGGGCTTGGCGCTTTTCTTGGCGCGTGGCTTGGCGCGTGGTTTGTCGATTGGTTTGGCGCTTTTTTTGGCGCGTGGCTTGGCGCTTGAGTTGGCGCGTGGCTTGGCGCTTGGCTTGGCGCTTTTTTTGGCGCGTGGCTTGTCGCTTGGCTTGGCGCTTTTCTTTGCGCGTGGCATGGCGCTGGGCTTGGCGCTCTTCTTGGCGCGTGGCTTGGCGCGTGGCTTGGCGCTTGGCTGGGCGCTTGGCTTGGCGCTGGCCTTGGCGCTTTCTTTTCGAAAGGCTTGTCGCTTGGTTTAGCGCTTTTCTTGGCGGGTGGCTTGGCACTTGGCTTGGCGCTTGGCTTGGCGCGTGGCTTGGCGCTTTTTTTGGACCGTGGCTTGGCGCGTGGCTTGGCGCTTGGCTGCTCGCTTGGCTTGGCGCTTTCCTTGGCTTTTTTTTTTGGCGCGCAGCTTAGCGCTTGGCTTGGCGCTTGGCTTGGCGTTTGGGTTGGCGCGTGGTTTGGCGCTTGGCTTGTCGCATGGCTTGGCACTTAGCTTGGCGCTTGGTTTGGCGCTTGGCTTGGCGTTTGGGTTGGCGCGTGGTTTGGCGCTTGGTTTGTCGCATGGCTTGGCACTTACTTGGAGCTTGGTTTGGCGCTTGGCTTGGCGCTTGATTTGGCACTTGGTTTGGCGCTTGGCTTAGCGATTGGCTTTGTGCTGGGCTTGTCGCATGGTTTGGTACTTAGCTTGGCGCTTGGTTTGGCGCTTGGCTTAGCGCTTGATTTGGCGCTTGGCTTGGCGCTTGGTTTGGCGCTTGGCTTGGCGCTTGGATTGGCGCTTAGGTTGGAGCTTTACTTGGCGCTTGGGTTGGCGCTTTGTTTGGCGCTTGGCTTGGCGCTTGGCTTTGCGCTTGGCTTGGCGCTTAGCTTGGCGCTTGGCTTGGCGCTTGGCTTTGCGGTTGGCTTGGCGCTTGGCTTGGCACTTGGCTTTGCGCTTCGTTTGGCGCTTGGCTTAGGGCTTGGCTTTACGCTTGGCTTAACGCTTGGCTTGGCGCTTGGCTTTTCGCTTCGTTTGGCGCTTGGCTTGGCGCTTGGCTTTGCGCTTGGCTTGGCGCTTGGCTTTTCGCTTCGTTTGGCGCTTGGCTTTGCGCTTGGCTAGGCGCTTGATTTGGCGCTTAGTTTGGCGCTTGGCTTATCGCTTGGCTTGGATCTTGTCTTGGCTATTAGCTTGGCACTTGGCTAAGTGCTTGCTTTAGCGCTTGGCTTGGGGCTTGGCTTTACGCTTGGCTTAACGCTTGGCTTGGCGCTTGGCTAGGCGCTTGACTTGGCTCTTCGTTTGGCGCTTGGCTCGGGGCTTGGCTTTACGCTTGGCTTAACGCTTGGCTTGGCGCTTGGATTTTCGCTTCGTTTGGCGCTTAACTTAGCGCTTGGCTTTGCGCTTGGCTTGGCGCTTGGCTTTGCGCTTGGCTTGGCGCTTGGCTTGGCACTTGGTTTGGCGCTTGGCTTAGCGATTGGCTTTGCGCTGGGTTTGTCGCATGGCTTGGCATTTAGCTTGGCGCTTGGTTTAGCGCTTGGCTTAGCGCTTGATTTGGCGCTTGGCTTGGCGCTTGGTTTGGCGCTTAGTTTAACGCCCGGGTTTGCGCTTGGCTTGATGCCTAGCTTGCGGCTTGGGTTTACGCTTGGTTTGGCGCTTAGTTTAACGCCTGGGTTTGCGCTTGGCTTGGCGCCTAGCTTGGGGCTTGGTTTGGCGCTTCACTTGACGCTAGGCTTATCGCTTGGCTTGGCGCTTGGCTTGGCGTTTGGGTTGGCGCGTGGTTTGGCGCTTGGCTTGTCGCATGGCTTGGCACTTAGCTTGGCGCTTGGTTTGGCGCTTGGCTTGGCGTTTGGGTTGGCGCGTGGTTTGGTGCTTGGCTTGTCGCATGGCTTGGTACTTAACTTGGCGCTTGGTTTGGCGCTTGGCTTGGCGCTTGATTTGGCACTTGGTTTGGCGCTTGGCTTAGCGATTGGCTTTGCGCTGGGCTTGTCGCATGGTTTGGTACTTAGCTTGGCGCTTGGTTTGGCGCTTGGCTTAGCGCTTGATTTGGCGCTTGGCTTGGCGCTTGGCTTCGCGCTTGGCTTGGCGCTTGGCTTGGCGATTAGCTTTGCGCCTGATTTATTGCTTGGCTTGGCGCTTGGATTGGCGCTTAGGTTGGCCCTTTACTTGGCGCTTGGGTTGGCGCTTGGCTTGGTGCTTGGTTTGGCGTTTCACTTGACGCTAGGCTTATCGCTTGGCTTGGCGCTTGGGTTGCCGCTTGGATTGGCGCTTGGGTTGGCCATTTACTTGGCGCTTGGCTTGGCGCTTATCTTGGCACTTGGCTTGGCGTTTGGCTTGGCGCTTGGCTTGGCGCTTGCCTTGGCGTTTGGCTTGGCGCTTGGCTTGGCGCTTATCTTGGCACTTGGCTTGGCGTTTGGCTTGGCGCTTGGCTTGGCGCTTGCCTTGGCGTTTGGCTTGGCGCTTGGCTTGGCGCTTAGCTTCGAGCTTGTCTTGCTGCCAGGGTTGGCGCTTGGCTTTGCGCTTGGTTTGGCGCTTGGCTTGGCGCTTGGCTTGGCGCTTGCCTTGGCGTTTGGCTTGGCGCTTGGCTTGGCGCTTAGCTTCGAGCTTGGCTTGCTGCCTGGGTTGGCGCTTGGCTTTGCGCTTGGTTTAGCGCTTGGATTGGGGCTTGGCTTTACGCTTGGCTTAACGCTTGGCTTGGAGCTTGGCTTGGCGCTTGGGTTTGCGCTTGGCTTGGCGCTTGGCTTTGCGCTTTGTTTGGCGCTTGCCTTGGCGCTTGGCTTTGCGCTTGGCTTGGCGCTTGGCTTGGCGCTTGGCTTGGCGCTTGGCTTTGCGGTTGGCTTGGCGCTTGGCTTGGCACTTGGCTTTGCGCTTCGTTTGGCGCTTGGCTTAGGACTTGGCTTTACGCTTGGCTTAACGCTTGGCTTGGCGCTTGGCTTTTCGCTTCGTTTGGCGCTTGGCTTGGCGCTTGGCTTTGCGCTTGGCTTGGCGCTTGGCTTTTCGCTTCGTTTGGCGCTTGGCTTTGCGCTTGGCTAGGCGCTTGACTTGGCGCTTTGTTTGGCGCTTGGCTTATCGCTTGGCTTGGATCTTGTCTTGGCTATTAGCTTGGCACTTGGCTAAGTGCTTGCTTTAGCGCTTGGCTTGGGGCTTGGCTTTACGCTTGGCTTAACGCTTGGCTTGGCGCTTGGCTTGGCGCTTGGCTTGGCGCTTGGCTTTGCGCTTGGCTTGGCGCTTGGCTTGGCGCTTGGCTTTGCGCTTGGCTTTGCGCTTGGCTTTTCGCTTCGTTTGGCGCTTGGCTTTGCGCTTGGCTAGGCGCTTGACTTGGCGCTTCGTTTGGCGCTTGGCTCGGGGCTTGGCTTTACGCTTGGCTTAACGCTTGGCTTGGCGCTTGGATTTTCCCTTCGTTTGGCGCTTGGCTTAGCGCTTGGCTTGGCGCTTGGCTTTGCGCTTGGTTTGGCGCTTGGCTTCGCGCTTGGCTTGGCGCTTGGCTCTGCGTTTGGCTTGCCGCTTGTCTTGGCGCTTGGCTTGGCGTTTGGCTAGGCGCTTGACTTGACGTTTATTTTGGCGCTTGACTTGACGCTTGGCTTGGCGCTTGGATTTTCGCTTTGTTTGGCGCTTGGCTTAGCGCTTGGCTTTGCGCTTGGCTTGGCGCTTGGCTTTGCGCTTGGCTTGGAGCTTGGCTTTGCGCTTGGTTTGGCGCTTGGCTTCGCGCTTGGCTTGGCGCTTGGCTCTGCGTTTGGCTTGGCGCTTGGCTTGGCGCTTGGCTTGGCTCTTGGCTAGGCGCTTGACTTGACGTTTATTTTGGCGCTTGACTTGACGCTTGGCTTGGCGCTTTCTTGGCGCGTGGCTTGTCGCTTGGCTTAGCGCTTTTAATGGCGCGTGACTTGGTGCGTGGCTTGGCGCTTGGCTGGGCGTTTAGCTTGGCGCTTGGCTTGGCACATGGCTTGGCGCTTTCCTTGGCGCGTGGCTTGGCGCTTGGCTGGGCGCTTGGCTTGGCGCTTGGCTTGGCGCGTGGCTTGGCGCTTTTCTTGGAGCGTGGCTTGGCGCGTGGCTTGGCGCTTGGCTGGGCGCTTGGCTTGGCGCTTAGCTTGACGCTTGGATTGGCGCTTTCCTTGGCGTTTTTTTTGGCGCGCAGTTTAGCGCTTGGCTTGGCGCTTGCCTTAACGCATGGCTTGACGCTTTCCTTGGCGCGTAGCTTGGCGCTCTCCTTGGCGCGTGGCTTAGCGCTTGGCTTGGCGCTTGGCTTGGCGCTTGGCTTGGCGTGTGGCTTGGCGCTTGGTTTGGCGTGTGGCTTGGTGCTTAGGTTAGCGCCTATTTTGACGCTTGGCTTGGCGCATGGTTTGGCGTTTGGTTTGGAACTTGACTTGGCGCTTGGCTTGACGCTTGGCATGGTGCTTGCTTTGGCGCTTGGCTTGGCGCGTGGTTTGGCGTTTGGCTTGGTGCTTGGTTGGGGGCTTGGCTTGGCGCTTGCCCTGGCGCTTGACTTGGCGCTTGGCTTGGCGCTTGGCATGGTGCTTGCTTTAACGCTTGGCTTGGCGCTTGACTTGGCGCTTGGTTTGGCGCTTGATTTGGCGCTTGGCTTGGCGCTTGGTTTGGCGCTTGGCTTGGCGCTTGACTTAGCGCTTGCCCTGGCGCTTGGCTTGGTGATTTCTTTGGCGCTTGGCTTGGTGCTCGATTTGGCGCTTGGCTTGGCGCTTGGTTTGGCGCTTCGCTTGTCGCTTGGCTTAGCGCTTGCCCTGGCGCTTGACTTGGTGATTTTTTTGGCGCTTGGCTTGGTGCTCGATTTGGCGCTTGGCTTGGCGCTTGGCTTTGCGCTTGGCTTGGCGCTTGGCTTGGCGCATAGCTTGGCGCTCTCCTTGGCGCGTGGCTTGGCGCTAGGGTGGGCGATTGGCTTGGCGCTTGGCTTAGCGCTTGGCTTGACGCTTTTTTTGGAGCGTGGCTTGGCGCGTGGTTTGGCGCTTGGCTTAGCGTTTTTCTTGGCGCGTGGCTTGGCGTTTGGCTTGCTGCTTAGCTTGGGGCTTAGCTTGGCGCTTGGCTAGACGCTTGGCTTGGCGCTTTCTTGGCGCGTGGCTTGTCGTTTAACTTGGCGCTTTCTTGGAGCGTGGCTTGGCACTTGGTTAGGCGCTTGGCTTGGCGCTTGGCTTGGCGCTTTTTTTGGCGGGTTGCTTGGCGCTTGGCTGAGCGCTTGGCTTGGCATTTGGATTGGCGCTTGGTTTGGCGATCTCCTTGGAGCGTGGCTTAGCGCTTGGCTTAGCGCTTGGCTTGGCGCTTGGCTTGGCGTTTTTCTTGGCGCGTGGCTTGGCATTTGGCTTGGCGCTTGGCTTGGCGCTTGGCTTGGCGTTTTTCTTGGCGCGTGGCTTGGCATTTGGCTTGGCGCTTGGCTTGGCGCTTGGTTTGGCGCTTTTGTTGGCGCGTTGCTTGGCGCTTGGCTGAGCGCTTGGCTTGGCATTTGGATTGGCGCTTGGTTTGGCGATCTCCTTGGAGCGTGGCTTAGCGCTTGGCTTAGCGCTTGGCTTGGCGCTTGGCTTGGCGTTTTTCTTGGCGCGTGGCTTGGCATTTGGATTGGCGCTTGGCTTGGCGCTTGGCTTGGCGTTTTTCTTGGCGCGTGGCTTGGCATTTGGTTTGGCGCTTTTGTTGGCGCTTCGCTTGTCGCTTGGCTTAGCGCTTGCCCTGGCGCTTGACTTGGTGATTTTTTTGGCGCTTGGCTTGGTGCTCGATTTGGCGCTTGGCTTGGCGCTTGGCTTTGCGCTTGGCTTGGCGCTTGGCTTGGCGCATAGCTTGGCGCTCTCCTTGGCGCGTGGCTTGGCGCTTGGGTGGGCGATTGGCTTGGCGCTTGGCTTAGCGCTTGGCTTGACGCTTTTTTTGGAGCGTGGCTTGGCGCGTGGTTTGGCGCTTGGCTTAGCGTTTTTCTTGGCGCGTGGCTTGGCGTTTGGCTTGCTGCTTAGCTTGGGGCTTAGCTTGGCGCTTGGCTAGACGCTTGGCTTGGCGCTTTCTTGGCGCGTGGCTTGTCGTTTAACTTGGCGCTTTCTTGGAGCGTGGCTTGGCACTTGGTTAGGCGCTTGGCTTGGCGCTTGGCTTGGCGCTTTTTTTGGCGGGTTGCTTGGCGCTTGGCTGAGCGCTTGGCTTGGCATTTGGATTGGCGCTTGGTTTGGCGATCTCCTTGGAGCGTGGCTTAGCGCTTGGCTTGGCGCGTGGCTTGGCGTTTTTCTTGGCGCGTGGCTTGGCATTTGGCTTGGCGCTTGGCTTGGCGCTTGGTTTGGCGCTTTTGTTGGCGCGTTGCTTGGCGCTTGGCTGAGCGCTTGGCTTGGCGTTTAGATAGGCGCTTTTCTTATCGCGTGGTTTGTCGCTTGGCTTGGTGCTTTTTTTGGCATGTGGCTTGGCGCACGGCTTGGCGCTTTTCTTGGCGCGTGGTTTTGCGCCTGGCTTGGCGTTTGGCTTGGCGCTTGGCTTGGCGCATGGCTTGGCGTTCTCCTTGGCGCGTTGCTTGGCGCTTGGCTGGGCGTTTATTTTTGGCGCTTGGCTTGGCGCTTATCTTATCGCTTAGATTGGCGCTTGGCCTGGCGCATAGCTTGGCGTTTTGCTTGGCGTTTTAAGCCTGGCTTGGCGCTTGGCTTGGCGCTTGGCTGGACGCTTGGCTTGGCGCTTGGCTTGACGCTTTTCTTGGCGCGTGACTTGGCGCGTGGCTTGGCGCTTGGCTTGGCGCTTGGTTTGGCGCTTGGCTTGGCGCATGGCTTGGCGCTTGGCTTGGCGCTTGGCTTGGCGCTTGGCTTGGCGCTTGGCTTGGCGCTTGGCTTGACGCTTTTCTTGGCGCTTCTCTTGGCGCGTGGCTTGTCGCTTGGCTTTGCGCTTTTCTTGGCGCGTAGTTTGGCACTTGGCTTGGCGCTTGGTTTGGCGCTTGGCTTGGCGCATGGCTTGGCGCTTGGCTTGGCGCTTGGCTTGGTGATTTTTTTCGCGCTTGCCCTGGCGCTTGGCTTGGTGATTTCTTTAACGCTTGGCTTGGCGCTTGGCTTGGCGCTTGGCTTGGCGCTTTTCTTGGCGAGTGGCTAGTCGCTTGGCTTGGCGCATGGCGTGGCGCTTTTTTTGGCGCGTGGCTTGGCGCTTGGCTTGGCGCTTGGCTTGGCGCTGGGCTTGGCGCTTTTCTTGGCGCGTGGCTTGGCGCGTGGTTTGTCGATTGGTTTGGCGCTTTTTTTGGCGCGTGGCTTGGCGCTTGACTTGGCGCGTGGCTTGGCGCTTGGCTTGGCGCTTTTTTTGGCGCGTGGCTTGTCGCTTGGCTTGGCGCTTTTCTTTGCGCGTGGCATGGCGCTGGGCTTGGCGCTCTTCTTGGCGCGTGGCTTGGCGCGTGGCTTGGCGCTTGGCTGGGCGATTGGCTTGGCGCTGGGCTTGGCGCTTTCTTTTCGAAAGGCTTGTCGCTTGGTTTAGCGCTTTTCTTGGCGGGTGGCTTGGCACTTGGCTTGGCGCTTGGCTTGGCGCGTGGCTTGGCGCTTTTTTTGGACCGTGGCTTGGCGCGTGGCTTGGCGCTTGGCTGCTCGCTTGGCTTGGCGCTTTCCTTGGCTTTTTTTTTTGGCGCGCAGCTTAGCGCTTGGCTTGGCGCTTGCCTTAACGCATGGCTTGACGCTCTCCTTGGCGCGTAGCTTGGCGCGTGGCTTGGCGCTTGGCTTGGCGCTTGGTTAGGCGCTTGGCTTGGCGCTTGGCTTGGCGCTTGGCTTGGCGCTTTTCTTGGAGCGTGGCTTGGCGCGTGGCTTGGCACTTGGTTTGGCGCTTGTCTTAACGCATGGCTTAACGCTTTCTTTGGCGCGTAGCTTGGCGCTCTCCTTGGCGCGTGGTTTGGCGCTTGTCTTAACGCATGGCTTGGCGCTTTCTTTGGCGCGTGGCTCGGCACTTGGCTTGGCGCTTGGCTTGGCGCTTGGCTTGGTGCTTCTCTTGCCGCTTGGTTTTTCGAATGGCTTAGCGCTTCCCTTGGCGCGTGGCTTGGCGCTTGGCTGGGCGCTTGGCTTGGCGTGTGGCTTGGCGCTTGGTTTGGCGTGTGGCTTGGTGCTTAGGTTAGCGCCTATTTTGACGCTTGGCTTGGCGCTTGGCTTGGCGCTTGCTTTGGCGCTTGGCTTGGTGATTTTTTTCGCGCTTGCCCTGGCGCTTGGCTTGGTGATTTCTTTAACGCTTGGCTTGGCGCTTGGCTTGGCGCTTGGCTTGGCGCTTTTCTTGGCGAGTGGCTAGTCGCTTGGCTTGGCGCATGGCGTGGCGCTTTTTTTGGCGCGTGGCTTGGCGCTTGGCTTGGCGCTTGGCTTGGCGCTGAGCTTGGCGCTTTTCTTGGCGCGTGGCTTGGCGCGTTGTTTGTCGATTGGTTTGGCGCTTTTTTTGGCGCGTGGCTTGGCGCTTGACTTGGCGCGTGGCTTGGCGCTTGGCTTGGCGCTTTTCCTGGCGCGTGGCTTGTCGCTTGGCTTGGCGCTTTTCTTTGCGCGTGGCTTGGCGCTGAGCTTGGCGCTTTTCTTGGCGCGTGGCTTGGCGCGTTGTTTGTCGATTGGTTTGGCGCTTTTTTTGGCGCGTGGCTTGGCGCTTGACTTGGCGGGTGGCTTAGCACTTGGCTTGGCGCTTGGCTTGGCGCGTGGCTGGGCGCTTTTCTTGGAGCGTGGCTTGGCGCGTGGCTTGGCGCTTGGCTGCTCGCTTGGCTTGGCGCTTACCTTGGCGTTTTTTTTTTGACGCGCAGCTTAGCGCTTGGCTTGGCGCTTGCCTTAACGCATGGCTTGACGCTCTCCTTGGCGCGTAGCTTGGCGCTCTCCTTGGCGCGTGGCTTGGCGCTTGGCTTGGCGCTTGGTTAGGCGCTTGGCTTGGCGCTTGGCTTGGCGTGTGGCTTGGCGCTTTTCTTGGAGCGTGGCTTGGCGCGTGGCTTGGCACTTGGTTTGGCGCTTGTCTTAACGCATGGCTTGACGCTTTCTTTGGCGCGTGGCTCGGCACTTGGCTTGGCGCTTGGCTTGGCGCTTGGCTTGGTGCTTCTCTTGCCGCTTGGCTTTTCGAATGGCTTAGCGCTCCCCTTGGCGCGTGGCTTGGCGCTTGGCTTGGCGCTTGGTTAGGCCCTTGGCTTGGCGCTTGGCTTGGCGTGTGGCTTGGCGCTTTTCTTGGAGCGTGGCTTGGCGCGTGGCTTGGCACTTGGTTTGGCGCTTGTCTTAACGCATGGCTTGACGCTTTCTTTGGCGCGTGGCTTGGCACTTGGTTTGGCGCTTGTCTTAACGCATGGCTTGACGCTTTCATTGGCGCGTGGCTCGGCACTTGGCTTGGCGCTTGGCTTGGCGCTTGGCTTGGTGCTTCTCTTGCCGCTTGGCTTTTCGAATGGCTTGGCGCTCTTCTTGGCGCGTGGCTTGGCGCGTGGCTTGGCGCTTGGCTTGGCGCTTGGTTAGGCGCTTGGCTTGGCGCTTGGCTTGGCGTGTGGCTTGGCGCTTTTCTTGGAGCGTGGCTTGGCGCTCTCCTTGGCGCGTGGTTTGGCGCTTGTCTTAACGCATGGCTTGGCGCTTTCTTTGGCGCGTGGCTCGGCACTTGGCTTGGCGCTTGGCTTGGCGCTTGGCTTGGTGCTTCTCTTGCCGCTTGGCTTTTCGAATGGCTTAGCGCTCCCCTTGGCGCGTGGCTTGGCGCTTGGCTGGGCGCTTGGCTTGGCGTGTGGCTTGGCGCTTGGTTTGGCGTGTGGCTTGGTGCTTAGGTTAGCGCCTATTTTGACGCTTGGCTTGGCGCTTGGTTTGGCGCTTGACTTGGCGCTTGGCTTGACGCTTGCATGGTGGTTGCTTTGGCGCTTGGCTTGGCGCTTGGTTTGGCGCTTGACTTGACGTTTACTTTGGCGCTTGATTTGGCGCTTGGCTTGGCGCTTGGTTTGGCGCTTGTTTTGGCGCTTGGCTTATCGCTTGGCTTGGATTTTGTTTTGGCTATTAGCTTGGCACTTGGCTAAGTGCTTGCTTTAGCGCTTGGCTTGGGGCTTGGCTTTACGCTTGGCTTAACGCTTGGCTTGGCGCTTGGCTAGGCGCTTAATTTGGCGCTTGGCTTTGCGCTTGGCTTGGCGCTTGGCTTTGCGCTTGGCTTGGCGCTTGGCTTTGCGCTTGGTTTGGCGCTTGGCTTCGCGCTTGGCTTGGCGCTTAACTTTGCGTTTGGCTTGGCGCTTGGCTTGGCGCTTGGCTTGGCGCTTGGCTAGGCGCTTGACTTGACGTTTATTTTGGCGCTTGACTTGACGCTTGGCTTGGCGCTTGGCTAGGTGCTTGGTTTGGCGCTTGGTTTGGCGCTTGGCTTATCGCTTGGCTTGGATCTTGTCTTGGCTATTAGCTTGGCGCCTGGCTAAGTGCTTGGTTTAGCGCTTGGATTGGGGCTTGGCTTTACGCTTGGCTTAACGCTTGGCTTGGCGCTTGGGTTTGCGCTTGGCTTGGCGCTTGGCTTTGCGCTTCGTTTGGCGCTTGGCTTGGCGCTTGGCTTTGCGCTTGGCTTGGCGCTTCTCTTGGCGCTTGGCTTGGCGCTTGGCTTGGCGCTTGGCTTTGCGGTTGGCTTGGCGCTTGGCTTGGCGCTTGGCTTTGCGCTTCGTTTGGCGCTTGGCTTAGGGCTTGGCTCTACGCTTGGCTTAACGATTGGTTTGGCGCTTGGCTTTTCGCTTCGTTTGGCGCTTGGCTTGGCGCTTGGCTTGGCGCTTGGCTTTGCGCTTGGCTTGGCGCTTGGCTTTGCGCTTGGCTAGGCGCTTGACTTGGCGCTTAGTTTGGCGCTTGGCTTATCGCTTGGTTTAGCGCTTGCCTTGGGGCTTGGCTTTACGCTTATCTTAACGCTTGGCTTGGCGCTTGGCTTGGCGCTTGGCTTGGCGCTTGCCTTTGCGCTTGGCTTGGCGCTTGGCTTGGCGCTTGGCTTTGCGCTTGGCTTGGCGCTTGGCTTTTCGCTTCGTTTGGCGCTTGGCTTTGCGCTTGGCTAGGCGCTTGAACTGGCGCTTCGTTTGGCGCTTGGCTCGGGGCTTGGCTTTACGCTTGGCTTAACGCTTGGCTTGGCGCTTTGCTTTTCGCTTCGTTTGGCGCTTGGCTTTTCGCTTGGCTTTGCGCTTGGCTTGGCGCTTGGCTTTGCGTTTGGCTTGGCGCTTGGCTTTGCGCTTGGTTTGGCGCTTGGCTTAACGCTTGGTTTGGCGCTTGGCTTGGCGCATGGCTTGGCGCTTGGCTTGGCGCTTGGCTTGGTGATTTTTTTCGCGCTTGCCCTGGCGCTTGGCTTGGTGATTTCTTTAACGCTTGGCTTGGCGCTTGGCTTGGCGCTTGGCTTTGCGCTTTTCTTGGCGCGTAGTTTGGCACTTGGCTTGGCGCTTGGTTTGGCGCTTGGCTTGGCGCATGGCTTGGCGCTTGGCTTGGCGCTTGGCTTGGTGATTTTTTTCGCGCTTGCCCTGGCGCTTGGCTTGGTGATTTCTTTAACGCTTGGCTTGGCGCTTGGCTTGGCGCTTGGCTTGGCGCTTGGCTTGGCGCTTTTCTTGGCGAGTGGCTAGTCGCTTGGCTTGGCGCATGGCGTAGCGCTTTTTTTGGCGCGTGGCTTGGCGCTTGGCTTGGCGCTTGGCTTGGCGCTTGGCTTGGCGCTGGGCTTGGCGCTTTTCTTGGCGCGTGGCTTGGCGCGTGGTTTGTCGATTGGTTTGGCGCTTTTTTTGGCGCGTGGCTTGGCGCTTGACTTGGCGCGTGGCTTGGCGCTTGGCTTGGCGCTTTCCTTGGCGCGTGGCTTGTCGCTTGGCTTGGCGCTTTTCTTTGCGCGTGGCTTGGCGCTGGGCTTGGCGCTCTTCTTGGCGCGTGGCTTGGCGCGTGGCTTGGCGCTTGGCTGGGCGCTTGGCTTGGCGCTGGGCTTGGCGCTTTCTTGGCGAAAGGCTTGTCGCTTGGTTTAGCGCTTTTCTTGGCGCGTGGCTTGTCGCTTGGCGCTTTTCTTTGCGCGTGGCTTGGCGCTGGGCTTGGCGCTCTTCTTGGCGCGTGGCTTGGCGCGTGGCTTGGCGCTTGGCTGGGCGCTTGGTTTGGCGCTTGGCTTATCGCTTAAATTGGATCTTGTCTTGTCTATTAGCTTGGCGCTTGGCTAGGTGCTTGGTTTAGCGCTTGGCTTAGCGCTTGGCTTGGAACTGGGGTTGGCGCTTGGCTTGGCGCTCGGCTTTGCGCTTGGTTTGGCGCTTGGCGTGGACCTTCACTTATCGCTTGCCTTGCCGCTTGTTTTGGCGCTTGGTTTGCAACTCGGCTTGGCGCTTGGCTTGGCGCCTGGCTTGGTGCTTGGTTTTTGCGCTTGGTTTGGCGATTGGCTTGGCGCTTGGCTTTATACTTGGATTGGCGCTTATCTTGGCGCTTGGCTTGGCGCTTGACTTGGTGTTTGGCTTGGCGCTTGTCTTGGCGCTTGGCTTGGAGCTTGGCTTGCTGCCTGGGTTAGCGCTTGGCTTTGTGCTTGGTTTGGCGCTTGGCTTGGCGCTTGGCTTGGCGCATGGCTTTGCGCTTCGTCTGGCGCTTGGCTTGGCGCTTTGCTTGGCGCTTGGCTTGGCGCTTGCCTTGGCGCTTAACCTTGCGTTTGGCTTGGTGCTTGACCTAGCGCTCGGCTTGGCGCTTGGCTTGGCGCTTGACTTGGCGGTTGGCTTGGTGCTTGGCTTAACGATTGGCTTGGCGCATGGCTTGGCGTTTGTCTTGCTGCTTGGCTTTGAGCTTCGTTTGGCACTTGGCTTGGCGTTTGGCTTGGCGCTTGGCTTGGTGCTGGGCTTTGCGCTTGGATTGGCGCTTAGCTAGGTGCTTGGTTTGGCGCTTGGTTTGGCGCTTGGCTTATCGCTTGGTTTGAATCTTGTCTTAGCTATTCGCTTGGCTAGGTGCTTGGTTTAGCTCTTAACTTGGCGCTTGGCTTGGAGCTCGACTTGGCGCTTGGCTTGGAGCTTGGTTTTGCGCTCGGTTTGCAGCTTTGCTTGGCGCTTGGCTTAGCGCTTTGTTTGGCGCTTGGTTTGGCGCTTAGTTTAACGCCTGGGTTTGCGCTTGGCTTGATGCCTAGCTTGGGGCTTGAGTTTGCGCTTGGTTTGGCGCTTAGTTTAACGCCTGGGTTTGCGCTTGGCTTGGCGCTTGGATTGGCGCTTGGCTTGGTGCTGGGCTTTGCGCTTGGATTGGCGCTTAGCTAGGTGCTTGGTTTGGCGCTTGGTTTGGCGCTTGGCTTATCGCTTGGTTTGAATCTTGTCTTAGCTATTCGCTTGGCTAGGTGCTTGGTTTAGCTCTTAACTTGGCGCTTGGCTTGGAGCTCGACTTGGCGCTTGGCTTGGAGCTTGGTTTTGCGCTCGGTTTGCAGCTTTGCTTGGCGCTTGGCTTGGCGCTTGGATTGGCGCTTGGCATAGCGCTTGGCTTGGCGCGTGGCTTGGCGATTGGCTTGGCGCTTGCTTTGGCGCTTGCGTGGGAGCTTGGCTTGGCCCTTGGCTTAGCACGTGGGTTGGCGCTTAGTGCTTGGCTTGTAGCTTGGCTTTGCGCTTAGCTTGGCGGTTGGTTAGGTGCTTGGTTTGGCGCTTGGTTTGGCGCTTGGCTTATCGCTTGTCTTGGATCTTGTCTTAGCTATTAGCTTGGCGCTTGGCTAGGTGCTTGGGTTAGCTCTTAGCTTGGCGCTTGGCTTGGAGCTGGGGTTGGCGCTTGGATTGGGGCTCGACTTTGCGTTTGGTTTGGCGCTTGGCGTGGACCTTCACTTATCGCTTGGCTTGCCGCTTGTTTTGGCGCTTGGTTTGCCACTTGGCTTGGCGCTTGGCTTGGCGCCTGGCTTAGTACTTGGGTTTTTCGCTTGGTTTGGCGCTTGGCTTTGCGCTCTGTTTGGCGCTTGGCTTGGCGCTTTTCTTGGCGCCTTTTTTAGCGCGTGGCTTGGGGCTTGGCTTGCCGCTTGGCTTGGCGCTTTTCTTGGCGCCTTTTTTAGCGCGTGGCTTGGCGCTTGGCTTAACGACTGTCTTGGCGCATGGCTTGGCGCTCTCCTTGGCGTTTGGCTTGGCGCGTGGTTTGTCGCTTAGCTTGGCGCTCACTTTGGCGCATGGCTTGGCGCTTAGCTTGGCGCGTAGCTTGGCGCTTGGCTTAGCGTTTTTCTTGGCGCGTGGCTTAGAGCTTGGCTTGGCGCTTGGCTTGCCGCTTGGCTTGGCGCTTTTCTTGGCGCGTGGTTTGGCGCGTGGCTTGTCGCTTGGCTTGGCTCTCTCCTTGGCGCGTGGCTTGGCGCTTTTCTTGGCGCCTTTTTTAGAGCGTGGCTTGGCGCTTGGCTTAACGACTGTCTTGGCGCATGGCTTGGCGCTCTCCTTGGCGTTTGGCTTGGCGCGTGGCTTGTCGCTTAGCTTGGCGCTTACTTTGGCGCGTGGCTTGGCGCTTAGCTTGGCGCGTAGCTTGGCGCTTGGCTTAGCGTTTTTCTTGGCGCGTGGCTTAGAGCTTGGCTTGGCGCTTGGCTTGCCGCTTGGCTTGGCGCTTTTCTTGGCGCGTGGTTTGGCGCGTGGCTTGTCGCTTGCCTTGGCCCTCTCCTTGGTGCATGAGGTGACGCTTTTCTTGGCGCGTGGCTTGCCGCCTGGCTTGGCGCTTTTCTTGGCGGGTGGCTTGGCGCTTGGCTTGGCTCGTAGTTTGGCACTTGGCTTGGCGCACAATTTGGCGCGTGGCTTGTCGCTTGGCTTGGCGCTCTCTTTGGTGCATGGGGTGACGCTTTTCTTGGCACGTGGCTTGTCGCCTGGATTGGCGCTTTTCTTTGCGAGTGTCTTGGCGCTTGGCTTGGCGCTTGGCTTGGCGCTGGGCTTGGACCTTTTCTTGGCGCGTGGCTTGGCGCGTAACTTGGCGCTTGGCTGGGCGCTTGGCTGGGCGCTTGGCTGGGCGCTTGGTTTGGCGCTTGGCGCTTGGTTTGGCGCTCAATTTGGCGCGTGGCTTGCCGCGTGGCTTGTCGCTTGGCTTGGCGCTCTCTTTGATGCATGGGGTGACGCTTTTCTTAGCGCGTGGCTTGTCGCCTGGCTTGGCGCTTTTCTTGGCGGGTGGCTTGGCGCTTGGCTTGGCGCTTGGCTTGGCGCTGGGCTTGGACCTTTTCTTGGTGTTAAACATGGCGCTTGGCTTGGCGCGTGGCTTGGCGCGTGGCTTGGCGCGTGGCTTGGAGCGTGGCTTGTCGCTTGGCTTTTCGCTCTCTTTGGTGCATGGGGTGACGCTTTTCTTGGCGCGTGGCTTGTCGCCTGGCTTGGCGCTTCTCTTGGCGGGTGGCTTAGCACTTAGCTTGTTGCGTGGCTTGGCGCTTGGCTGGGCATTTGGCTTGGCGTTTGGCTCGGCGCTTGGCTTGACGCTTTTCTTGGCGCGTGGTTTGGCGCGTAACTGAGCCGCTTGGCTGGGCGCTTGGCTTGGCGCTGGGCTTGGACCTTTTCTTGGTGTTAGACATGGCGCTTGGCTTGGCGCGTGGCTTGGTGCGTGGCTTGGCGCGGGGCTTGGAGCGTGGCTTGGCGCTTGGCTGGGCATTTGGCTTGGCGTTTGGCTCGGCGCTTGGCTTGACGCTTTTCTTGGCGCGTGGTTTGGCGCGTAACTGAGCCGCTTGGCTGGGCGCTTGGCTTGGCGCTGGGCTTGGACCTTTTCTTAGTGTTAGACATGGCGCTTGGCTAGGCGCGTGGTTTGGCGCGTGGCTTGGAGCGTGGCTTGTCGCTTGGCTTGGCGCTCTCTTTGGTGCATGGGGTGACGCTTTTATTGGCGCGGGGCTTGTCGCCTGGCTTGGCGCTTTTCTTGGCGGGTGGCTTAGCACTTAGCTTGTTGCGTGGCTTGGCGCTTGGCTGGGCATTTGGCTTGGCGTTTGTCTCGGCGCTTGGCTTGGCGCTTTTCTTGGCGCGTGGTTTGGCGCTTCTCTTAGCGGGTGGCTTAGCACTTAGCTTGTTGCGTGGCTTGGCGCTTGGCTGGGCATTTGGCTTGGCGTTTGGCTCGGCGCTTGGCTTGGCGCTTTTCTTGGCGCGTGGTTTGGCGCGTAACTGGGCCGCTTGGCTGGGCGCTTGGCTTGGCGCTGGGCTTGGACCTTTTCTTGGTGTTAGACATGGCGCTTGGCTTGGCGCGTGGCTTGGTGCGTGGCTTGGCGCGGGGCTTGGAGCGTGGCTTGTCGCTTGGCTTGGCGCTGGGCTTGGACCTTTTCTTAGTGTTAGACATGGCGCTTGGCTAGGCGCGTGGTTTGGCGCGTGGCTTGGCGCGTGGCTTGGAGCGTGGCTTGTCGCTTGGCTTGGCGCTCTCTTTGGTGCATGGGGTGACGCTTTTATTGGCGCGTGGCTTGTCGCCTGGCTTGGCGCTTTTCTTGGCGGGTGGCTTAGCACTTAGCTTGTTGCGTGGCTTGGCGCTTGGCTGGGCATTTGGCTTGGCGTTTGTCTCGGCGCTTGGCTTGGCGCTTTTCTTGGCGCGTGGTTTGGCGCGTAATTTAGGCGCTTGGCTAAGCGCTTGGCTTGGCTCTTGGCTTGGCGCTTGGTTTGGCGCTCTTCTTTGCGCGTGGCTGGGCAATTGCCTTGGCGCTTGACTTGGCGCTTGGCTTGGCGCCTTTCTTGGCGCATGGCTTGGCACTCTCCTTGGCGTTTGGCTTGGCGTTTGGCTTGTCGCTTGTCTTGGCGCGTGGCTTGTCGCTTGGCGGGCGCTCTCCTTGGCGCGTGGCTTGCCGCTTGGCTTGGCGCTTGCGTTGGGGCTTAGCTTGGCGCTTAACCTAGCGCTTGGCTTGGCGCGTGGCTTGGCGATTGGCTTGGCGCTTGCTTTGGCGCTTGCGTGGGAGCTTGGCTTGGCCCTTGGCTTAGCACGTGGGTTGGCGCTTAGTGCTTGGCTTGTAGCTTGGCTTTGCGCTTAGCTTGGCGGTTGGTTAGGTGCTTGGTTTGGCGCTTGGTTTGGCGCTTGGCTTATCGCTTGTCTTGGATCTTGTCTTAGCTATTAGCTTGGCGCTTGGCTAGGTGCTTGGGTTAGCTCTTAGCTTGGCGCTTGGCTTGGAGCTGGGGTTGGCGCTTGGATTGGGGCTCGACTTTGCGTTTGGTTTGGCGCTTGGCGTGGACCTTCACTTATCGCTTGGCTTGCCGCTTGTTTTGGCGCTTGGTTTGCCACTTGGCTTGGCGCTTGGCTTGGCGCCTGGCTTAGTGCTTGGGTTTTTCGCTTGGTTTGGCGCTTGGCTTTGCGCTCTGTTTGGCGCTTGGCTTGGCGCTTTTCTTGGCGCCTTTTTTAGCGCGTGGCTTGGGGCTTGGCTTGCCGCTTGGCTTGGCGCTTTTCTTGGCGCCTTTTTTAGCGCGTGGCTTGGCGCTTGGCTTAACGACTGTCTTGGCGCATGGCTTGGCGCTCTCCTTGGCGTTTGGCTTGGCGCGTGGCTTGTCGCTTAGTTTGGCGCTCACTTTGGCGCGTGGCTTGGCGCTTAGCTTGGCGCGTAGCTTGGCGCTTGGCTTAGCGTTTTTCTTGGCGCGTGGCTTAGAGCTTGGCTTGGCGCTTGGCTTGCCGCTTGGCTTGGCGCTTTTCTTGGCGCGTGGTTTGGCGCGTGGCTTGTCGCTTGGCTTGGTTCTCTCCTTGGCGCGTGGCTTGGCGCTTTTCTTGGCGCCTTTTTTAGAGCGTGGCTTGGCGCTTGGCTTAACGACTGTCTTGGCGCATGGCTTGGCGCTCTCCTTGGCGTTTGGCTTGGCGCGTGGCTTGTCGCTTAGCTTGGCGCTCACTTTGGCGCGTGGCTTGGCGCTTAGCTTGGCGCGTAGCTTGGCGCTTGGCTTAGCGTTTTTCTTGGCGCGTGGCTTAGAGCTTGGCTTGGCGCTTGGCTTGCCGCTTGGCTTGGCGCTTTTCTTGGCGCGTGGTTTGGCGCGTGGCTTGTCGCTTGCCTTGGCCCTCTCCTTGGTGCATGAGGTGACGCTTTTCTTAGCGCGTGGCTTGCCGCCTGGCTTGGCGCTTTTCTTGGCGGGTGGCTTGGCGCTTGGCTTGGCTCGTAGTTTGGCACTTGGCTTGGCGCACAATTTGGCGCGTGGCTTGTCGCTTGGCTTGGCGCTCTCTTTGGTGCATGGGGTGACGCTTTTCTTGGCACGTGGCTTGTCGCCTGGATTGGCGCTTTTCTTTGCGAGTGTCTTGGCGCTTGGCTTGGCGCTTGGCTTGGCGCTGGGCTTGGACCTTTTCTTGGCGCGTGGCTTGGCGCGTAACTTGGCGCTTGGCTGGGCGCTTGGCTGGGCGCTTGGCTGGGCGCTTGGTTTGGCGCTTGGCGCTTGGTTTGGCGCTTGGCGCTTGGTTTGGCGCTCAATTTGGCGCGTGGCTTGCCGCGTGGCTTGTCGCTTGGCTTGGCGCTCTCTTTGATGCATGGGGTGACGCTTTTCTTAGCGCGTGGCTTGTCGCCTGGCTTGGCGCTTTTCTTGGCGGGTGGCTTGGCGCTTGGCTTGGCGCTTGGCTTGGCGCTGGGCTTGGACCTTTTCTTGGTGTTAAACATGGCGCTTGGCTTGGCGCGTGGCTTGGCGCGTGGCTTGGCGCGTGGCTTGGAGCGTGGCTTGTCGCTTGGCTTTTCGCTCTCTTTGGTGCATGGGGTGACGCTTTTCTTGGCGCGTGGCTTGTCGCCTGGCTTGGCGCTTCTCTTGGCGGGTGGCTTAGCACTTAGCTTGTTGCGTGGCTTGGCGCTTGGCTGGGCATTTGGCTTGGCGTTTGGCTCGGCGCTTGGCTTGGCGCTTTTCTTGGCGCGTGGTTTGGCGCGTAACTGGGCCGCTTGGCTGGGCGCTTGGCTTGGCGCTGGGCTTGGACCTTTTCTTGGTGTTAGACATGGCGCTTGGCTTGGCGCGTGGCTTGGTGCGTGGCTTGGCGCGGGGCTTGGAGCGTGGCTTGTCGCTTGGCTTGGCGCTGGGCTTGGACCTTTTCTTAGTGTTAGACATGGCGCTTGGCTAGGCGCGTGGTTTGGCGCGTGGCTTGGCGCGTGGCTTGGAGCGTGGCTTGTCGCTTGGCTTGGCGCTCTCTTTGGTGCATGGGGTGACGCTTTTATTGGCGCGTGGCTTGTCGCCTGGCTTGGCGCTTTTCTTGGCGGGTGGCTTAGCACTTAGCTTGTTGCGTGGCTTGGCGCTTGGCTGGGCATTTGGCTTGGCGTTTGTCTCGGCGCTTGGCTTGGCGCTTTTCTTGGCGCGTGGTTTGGCGCGTAACTTGGGCGCTTGGCTAAGCGCTTGGCTTGGCTCTTGGCTTGGCGCTTGGTTTGGCGCTCTTCTTTGCGCGTGGCTGGGCAATTGCCTTGGCGCTTGACTTGGCGCTTGGCTTGGCGCCTTTCTTGGCGCATGGCTTGACACTCTCCTTGGCGTTTGGCTTGGCGTTTGGCTTGTCGCTTGTCTTGGCGCGTGGCTTGTCGCTTGGCGGGCGCTCTCCTTGGCGCGTGGCTTGGCGCTTAGCTTGGCGTTTGGCTCGGCGCTTGGCTTGGCGCTTTTCTTGGCGCGTGGTTTGGCGCGTAACTGGGCCGCTTGGCTGGGCGCTTGGCTTGGCGCTGGGCTTGGACCTTTTCTTGGTGTTAGACATGGCGCTTGGCTTGGCGCGTGGCTTGGTGCGTGGCTTGGCGCGGGGCTTGGAGCGTGGCTTGTCGCTTGGCTTGGCGCTGGGCTTGGACCTTTTCTTAGTGTTAGACATGGCGCTTGGCTAGGCGCGTGGTTTGGCGCGTGGCTTGGCGCGTGGCTTGGAGCGTGGCTTGTCGCTTGGCTTGGCGCTCTCTTTGGTGCATGGGGTGACGCTTTTATTGGCGCGTGGCTTGTCGCCTGGCTTGGCGCTTTTCTTGGCGGGTGGCTTAGCACTTAGCTTGTTGCGTGGCTTGGCGCTTGGCTGGGCATTTGGCTTGGCGTTTGTCTCGGCGCTTGGCTTGGCGCTTTTCTTGGCGCGTGGTTTGGCGCATAACTTGGGCGCTTGGCTGGGCGCTTGGCTTGGCTCTTGGCTTGGCGCTTGGTTTGGCGCTCTTCTTTGCGCGTGGCTGGGCAATTGCCTTGGCGCTTGACTTGGCGCTTGGCTTGGCGCCTTTCTTGGCGCATGGCTTGGCACTCTCCTTGGCGTTTGGCTTGGCGTTTGGCTTGTCGCTTGTCTTGGCGCGTGGCTTGTCGCTTGGCGGGCGCTCTCCTTGGCGCGTGGCTTGGCGCTTAGCTTGGCGCGTGGCTTGTCGCTTGGCTTGGCGCTCTCCTTGGAGCATGTCTTGGCGCTTGGCTTGGCGCTTGGTTTGGCGTTTTTCTTGGTGCGTGGCTTGTTGCTTGGCTTGGCGCTTTTATTGGCGCGTGGCTTGGCACTTAGCTTGGCGCGTGGCTTGGCGCTTGGCTGGGCATTTGGCTTGGCGTTTGTCTCGGCGCTTGGCTTGGCGCTTTTCTTGGCGCGTGGCTTGGCGCGTAACTGGGGCGCTTGGCTTGGCGCTTGGCTTGGCGCTTAGTTTGGCGCGTTTCTTAGCGAGTGGCTGGGCGCTTGGCTTGGCGCTTTTGTTCGCGCGTTGCTTGGCGCTTGCTTTGCCGCTTGGCTTGGGGCTTGGCATGGCTATTTTCTTAGCGCTTTCCTTGGCGCGTGGCTTGGCGCTTGGCTTTCCGGTTGACTTGGCGCTCTCCTTGTCGCGTGGTGTGTTGCTTCGCTTGGCGCATTTCTTGGCGTGTGGCTTGGCACTTGTCTTGGCGCTTAACTTGGCGCTTGGCTTGGCGCACGGCTTGGCGCTTGACTTGGCGCTTGGCTGTAGGCTTGGCTTCACGCTTTGCTTGAAGATTGGCTTGGCGCATGTTTTGGCGCTTTCCTTGGCGCGTGGTTTGGCACTTTTCTTGGCGCGTGGCTTGGCGTTTGGCTTGCTGCTTGGCCTGGCGCTTGGCTTGGCGCTTGGCTTGGCGCTTTTCTTAGCGATTTTTTTGGCGCGTGGTTTAGCGCTTGGCTTGGCGCGTGGCTTGGTGCTTGACTTGGCGCTTGGCTTGGCGTTTTTCTTAACACTTTTCGTGGCACGTGATTTTGCGCTTGGCTTGGCGCCTGGCTTGACGCTTTTCTTGGCGCCTTTTTTAGCGCGTGGCTTGGGGCTTGGCTTGCCGCTTGGCTTGGCGCTTTTCTTGGCGCCTTTTTTAGCGCGTGGCTTGGCGCTTGGCTTAACGACTGTCTTGGCGCATGGCTTGGCGCTCTCCTTGGCGTTTGGCTTGGCGCGTGGCTTGTCGCTTAGTTTGGCGCTCACTTTGGCGCGTGGCTTGGCGCTTAGCTTGGCGCGTAGCTTGGCGCTTGGCTTAGCGTTTTTCTTGGCGCGTGGCTTAGAGCTTGGCTTGGCGCTTGGCTTGCCGCTTGGCTTGGCGCTTTTCTTGGCGCGTGGTTTGGCGCGTGGCTTGTCGCTTGGCTTGGCTCTCTCCTTGGCGCGTGGCTTGGCGCTTTTCTTGGCGCCTTTTTTAGAGCGTGGCTTGGCGCTTGGCTTAACGACTGTCTTGGCGCATGGCTTGGCGCTCTCCTTGGCGTTTGGCTTGGCGCGTGGCTTGTCGCTTAGCTTGGCGCTCACTTTGGCGCGTGGCTTGGCGCTTAGCTTGGCGCGTAGCTTGGCGCTTGGCTTAGCGTTTTTCTTGGCGCGTGGCTTAGAGCTTGGCTTGGCGCTTGGCTTGCCGCTTGGCTTGGCGCTTTTTTTGGCGCGTGGTTTGGCGCGTGGCTTGTCGCTTGCCTTGGCCCTCTCCTTGGTGCATGAGGTGACGCTTTTCTTAGCGCGTGGTTTGCCGCCTGGCTTGGCGCTTTTCTTGGCGGGTGGCTTGGCGCTTGGCTTGGCTCGTAGTTTGGCACTTGGCTTGGCGCACAATTTGGCGCGTGGCTTGTCGCTTGGCTTGGCGCTCTCTTTGGTGCATGGGGTGACGCTTTTCTTGGCACGTGGCTTGTCGCCTGGATTGGCGCTTTTCTTTGCGAGTGTCTTGGCGCTTGGCTTGGCGCTTGGCTTGGCGCTGGGCTTGGACCTTTTCTTGGCGCGTGGCTTGGCGCGTAACTTGGCGCTTGGCTGGGCGCTTGGCTGGGCGCTTGGCTGGGCGCTTGGTTTGGCGCTTGGCGCTTGGTTTGGCGCTCAATTTGGCGCGTGGCTTGCCGCGTGGCTTGTCGCTTGGCTTGGCGCTCTCTTTGATGCATGGGGTGACGCTTTTCTTAGCGCGTGGCTTGTCGCCTGGCTTGGCGCTTTTCTTGGCGGGTGGCTTGGCGCTTGGCTTGGCGCTTGGCTTGGCGCTGGGCTTGGACCTTTTCTTGGTGTTAAACATGGCGCTTGGCTTGGCGCGTGGCTTGGCGCGTGGCTTGGCGCGTGGCTTGGAGCGTGGCTTGTCGCTTGGCTTTTCGCTTCTCTTGGCGGGTGGCTTAGCACTTAGCTTGTTGCGTGGCTTGGCGCTTGGCTGGGCATTTGGCTTGGCGTTTGGCTCGGCGCTTGGCTTGGCGCTTTTCTTGGCGCGTGGTTTGGCGCGTAACTGGGCCGCTTGGCTGGGCGCTTGGCTTGGCGCTGGGCTTGGACCTTTTCTTGGTGTTAGACATGGCGCTTGGCTTGGCGCGTGGCTTGGTGCGTGGCTTGGCGCGGGGCTTGGAGCGTGGCTTGTCGCTTGGCTTGGCGCTGGGCTTGGACCTTTTCTTAGTGTTAGACATGGCGCTTGGCTAGGCGCGTGGTTTGGCGCGTGGCTTGGCGCGTGGCTTGGAGCGTGGCTTGTCGCTTGGCTTGGCGCTCTCTTTGGTGCATGGGGTGACGCTTTTATTGGCGCGTGGCTTGTCGCCTGGCTTGGCGCTTTTCTTGGCGGGTGGCTTAGCACTTAGCTTGTTGCGTGGCTTGGCGCTTGGCTGGGCATTTGGCTTGGCGTTTGTCTCGGCGCTTGGCTTGGCGCTTTTCTTGGCGCGTGGTTTGGCGCGTAACTTGGGCGCTTGGCTAAGCGCTTGGCTTGGCTCTTGGCTTGGCGCTTGGTTTGGCGCTCTTCTTTGCGCGTGGCTGGGCAATTGCCTTGGCGCTTGACTTGGCGCTTGGCTTGGCGCCTTTCTTGGCGCATGGCTTGGCACTCTCCTTGGCGTTTGGCTTGGCGTTTGGCTTGTCGCTTGTCTTGGCGCGTGGCTTGTCGCTTGGCGGGCGCTCTCCTTGGCGCGTGGCTTGGCGCTTAGCTTGGCGTTTGGCTCGGCGCTTGGCTTGGCGCTTTTCTTGGCGCGTGGTTTGGCGCGTAACTGGGCCGCTTGGCTGGGCGCTTGGCTTGGCGCTGGGCTTGGACCTTTTCTTGGTGTTAGACATGGCGCTTGGCTTGGCGCGTGGCTTGGTGCGTGGCTTGGCGCGGGGCTTGGAGCGTGGCTTGTCGCTTGGCTTGGCGCTGGGCTTGGACCTTTTCTTAGTGTTAGACATGGCGCTTGGCTAGGCGCGTGGTTTGGCGCGTGGCTTGGCGCGTGGCTTGGAGCGTGGCTTGTCGCTTGGTTTGGCGCTCTCTTTGGTGCATGGGGTGACGCTTTTATTGGCGCGTGGCTTGTCGCCTGGCTTGGCGCTTTTCTTGGCGGGTGGCTTAGCACTTAGCTTGTTGCGTGGCTTGGCGCTTGGCTGGGCATTTGGCTTGGCGTTTGTCTCGGCGCTTGGCTTGGCGCTTTTCTTGGCGCGTGGTTTGGCGCATAACTTGGGCGCTTGGCTGGGCGCTTGGCTTGGCTCTTGGCTTGGCGCTTGGTTTGGCGCTCTTCTTTGCGCGTGGCTGGGCAATTGCCTTGGCGCTTGACTTGGCGCTTGGCTTGGCGCCTTTCTTGGCGCATGGCTTGGCACTCTCCTTGGCGTTTGGCTTGGCGTTTGGCTTGTCGCTTGTCTTGGCGCGTGGCTTGTCGCTTGGCGGGCGCTCTCCTTGGCGCGTGGCTTGGCGCTTAGCTTGGCGCGTGGCTTGTCGCTTGGCTTGGCGCTCTCCTTGGAGCATGTCTTGGCGCTTGGCTTGGCGCTTGGTTTGGCGTTTTTCTTGGTGCGTGGCTTGTTGCTTGGCTTGGCGCTTTTATTGGCGCGTGGCTTGGCACTTAGCTTGGCGCGTGGCTTGGCGCTTGGCTGGGCATTTGGCTTGGCGTTTGTCTCGACGCTTGGCTTGGCGCTTTTCTTGGCGCGTGGCTTGGCGCGTAACTGGGGCGCTTGGCTTGGCGCTTGGCTTGGCGCTTAGTTTGGCGCGTTTCTTAGCGAGTGGCTGGGCGCTTGGCTTGGCGCTTTTGTTCGCGCGTTGCTTGGCGCTTGCTTTGCCGCTTGGCTTGGGGCTTGGCATGGCTATTTTCTTAGCGCTTTCCTTGGCGCGTGGCTTGGCGCTTGGCTTTCCGGTTGACTTGGCGCTCTCCTTGTCGCGTGGTGTGTTGCTTCGCTTGGCGCATTTCTTGGCGTGTGGCTTGGCACTTGTCTTGGCGCTTAACTTGGCGCTTGGCTTGGCGCACGGCTTGGCGCTTGACTTGGCGCTTGGCTGTAGGCTTGGCTTCACGCTTTGCTTGAAGATTGGCCTGGCGCATGTCTTGGCGCTTTCCTTGGCGCGTGGTTTGGCACTTTTCTTGGCGCGTGGCTTGGCGTTTGGCTTGCTGCTTGGCCTGGCGCTTGGCTTGGCGCTTGGCTTGGCGCTTTTCTTAGCGATTTTTTTGGCGCGTGGTTTAGCGCTTGGCTTGGCGCGTGGCTTGGTGCTTGACTTGGCGCTTGGCTTGGCGTTTTTCTTAACACTTTTCGTGGCACGTGATTTTGCGCTTGGCTTGGCGCCTGGCTTGACGCTTTTCTTGGCGCGTGGTTTGGCGCGTGGTTTGGCGCTTTTCTGGGCGCTTGGCTTGGCGCTTGGCTTGGCGCTTGGCTTGGCGCTTGGCTTGGCGTTTGGCTTGGCGCTTAGCTTGGCGCTTTTCTTGGCGCGTGGCTTGGCGTTTGGCTTGCTGCTTGGCTTGGCGCTTGGCTTGGCGCTTTTCTTAGAGCTTTTCTTGGCGCGTAGTTCGGCGCTTGGCTTGGCGCGTGGCTTGGTGCTTCGCTTGGCGCTTGGCTTGGCGCTTTTCTTAACGCGTGGTTTGGCGCTTGGCTTGGCGCTTTTCTTGGCGCGTGGCTTGGCGCTTGGCTTGGCGCTTGGCTTGGCGCTGGGCTTGGCGCTTTTCTTGGCGCGTGGTTTGGCGCGTGGTTTGTCGCTTAGCTTGGCGCTCTCCTTGGCGCGTGGCCGAGCGCTTGGCTTGGCGCGTGGCTTGGCGCTTGGCTTGGCGCTTTTCTTGGCGCGTGGCTTGTCGCTTGGCTTAGCGCTCTTCTTGGTGCATGGGATGGCGCTTTACTTATCGCGTGGCTTGGCGCTTGGCTTGGCGTTTAACTTGGCGCTTGTCTTGGCGCGTGGCTTGGCGCGTGATTTGTCGCTTGGTTTGGCGCTTTCCTTGGAGCATAGCTTGGTGCTTGGCTAAGCGCGTGGCTTGGCGCTTGGCTTAGCGCTTATCTAGGCGCGTGGCTTGGCGCGTGGCTTGTCGCTTGGCTTGGCGCTCTCCTTGGTGCATGGGATGGCACTTTTCTTGGCGCGTGGCGTGGCGCTTGGCTTGGCGCTTTTCTTGGCGCGTGGTTTGGCGTTTGGCTTGCTGCTTGGCTTGGCGCTTGGCTTGGCGCTTTTCTTGGAGCTTTTCTTGGCGCGTGGTTTGGCGCTTGGCTTGGCGCTTCTCTTGGCACGTGTTTGTCGCTTAGCTTGGCGCCCTCCTTGGCGCGTGGCTTGGCGCTTGGCTGAGCGGTTGGCTTGGCGCTTGGTTAGACGCTTGGCTTGGCACTTGGCTCTGCGCTAGGCATGACGTTTGGCTTGGCGCATGCCTTGGCGCTTTCCTTGGCGCGTGGCTTTTCGTTTGGCTGGGCGTTTGGCTTGGTGCTTGTCTCGGCGCTTGGCTTGGAGCTTTTATTGGCGCGTGGCTTGGCGCGTAGCTTGGCGCGTGGCTTGGCTTTTGGCTGGGCGTTTGGGTTATCGCTGGGCTTAACGCTTGGCTTGGCACTTGGCTTGGCGCTTGGCTTGACGCTTGACTTGAAGCATGCCTTGGCGTTCTCCGTGGCGTGTGGCTTGGCGCTTGGCTTGGCGGTTGGCTTGGCGCTCTCCTTGGTTCGTGGCTTAGCGCTTGTCTGGGCGCTTCGCTTGGCGTTTGGCTTGGTGCTTTTCTTGGCGCGTGGTTTGTCGCTTAGCTCGGCGCTTTTCTTGGCGTGTGACTTGGCACTTGGCTTGGCGCTTAACTTGGCGCTTGGCTTGGCGCACGGATTGGCGCTATCCTTGGGGCTTAATTGGAGCTTGGTGTGGGGCTTTTCTTGGCGCGTGGTTTGGGGCTTGGTTTGGCGTTGGGATTGGCGCTTTTCTTGGCGCGTGGCTTAGCGCGTGGCTTGGCGCGTGGTTTGTCGCTTGGCTTAGCGCTCTCCTTGGAGCGTGGCTTGGCGCTTGGCTTGGCGCGTGGCTTGGCGCTTGGCTTGGCGTTTTTCTTGACGCGTGGCTTGTCGCTTGGCTTGGCGCTTTTCTTGGCGGGTGGCTTGGCGCTTGGCTTGGCGTTTGGCTTGGCGCATTGCTTGGCGCTCTTCTTGGCGCGTGGTTTGGCGTTTGTCTGGGCGCTAGGCTTGGCGCTTGGCTTGGCTCTTGGCTTGGCGCTTGGCTTGGCGCCTTCTTGGCGCGTAGCTTGTCGCCTAACTTGGCGCTTTTCTTGGCGGGTGGCTTGGCACTTGGGTTGGCGCTTGGCTTGGCGGGTGGCTTGGCGCTTTTCTTCGCGCGTTGTTTGGCGCGTAGCTTGGCGCTTGGCTGTCTAAGCGCTTGGCTTAGCGCTTGGCTTGACGCTTGGCTTGGTGCTTGGCTTGGCGCTTGGCTTTCAGCTTTTCTTGGCGCTTTTCTTGGGGCGTGGTTTGGCGCTTGGCTTGGCGCTTCGCTTGGTGCTTGTCCTGGCGCATGGCTTAACGCTTTCCTTGGCGCGTGGCTTGGCGCTTGACTGGGCGCTTGGCTTGGCGCTTGTCTTGGCGCTTTTTCTGGCGCGTAGCTTGTCGCTTGGCTTGGTGCTTTTCCTGGCGCGTGGCTTTGCACTTGGCATGGCGCTTGGCTTAGCGCTTGGTTTGGCGCTTGGCTTGGCGCTTGGTTTGGCGCATGGCTTGGCGCTCTCTTTGGCGCGTGGCTTGGCGCTTGGCTGGTCGCTTGGCTTGGCGCTTGGCTTGGCGCTTGGCTTGGTGCTTTTTTTGGCGCTTGACTTGGCGCTTGGCTTAGCGCCTGGCTTGGCGCTTTTCTTAACCCTTTTCTTGGCACGTGATTTTGCGCTTGGTTTGGCGCTTGGCTTGACGCTTTTCTTGGCGCGTGGTTTGGCGCGTGGTTTGGCGCTTGGCTTGGCGCTTGGCTTGGCGCTTGGCTTATCGTTTGGCTTGGCGCTTAGCTTGGCGTTTTTCTTGGCGCGTGGCTTGGCGCTTGGCTTGGCGCGTGGCTTGGTGCTTCGCTTGGCGCTTGGTTTGGCGCTTTTCTTGGCGCTTTTCTTGGCGCTTGGCTGGGCGCTTGGCTTTACGCTTGGCTTAACGCTTAACTTGGCACTTGGCTTTGCGTTTGGTTTGGCGCTTGGCTTGGCGCTTGGCTTAGCGCTTTTCTTGGCGCTTTTCTTGGCGCTTGGCTGGGCGCTTGGCTTTACGCTTGGCTTAACGCTTAACTTGGCACTTGGCTTTGCGCTTGGTTTGGCGCTTGACCTAGAGCTCGGCTTGGCGTCTGGCTTGGCGCCTGGCTTAGCGCTTGGCTTGGCGCTTGGCTTGGCGCTTAGCTTTGCGCTTGGTGAAGCGCTTGGTTTGACGCTTGGCTTGGCGCACGGTTTGCAGCTTTGCTTGGCGCTTGGCTTGGCGCTTGACTTGGTGCTTGGTTTCTCGCTTGGCGCTTGTTTTGGCGTTTGGCTTAGCGCTTGGCTTGGCACTTGGCTTAGCAGGTGGCTTGCGCTTGGCTTGGCGTTTGGCTTGGCGCTTGGCTCGGCGCTTGGCTTGGTGCTTGGTTTTGGCGCTTGCTTTGACGCTTAAATTCGCGCTTGGCTTGTCGCTTGGCTTTGCGCTTGGCTTGGATCGTGGCTTGCGCTTGGCTTGGCGCTTGCCTTGGCGCTTGGCTTGGTGCTCGGCTTTGCGTTTGGTGTAGCGCTTGGCTTGGCGCTTGGTTTGGCGCTTGGTTTGGCGCTTGGCTTAGCGCTTGCCTTGGCGCTTATCTTTGCGCTAGGTTTACAGCTTGGCTTGGCGCTTGGCATTGCGCTTGGATTGGCGCGTGGCTAAGCGCTTGGCTTGGCGCTTGCCTTGGCGCTTAACCTTGCACTCGGTTTGGCGCTTGACCTAGAGCTCGGCTTGGGGCCTAGCTTGGCGGCTGGTTAAACGCTTGGCTTGGCGCTTGGTTTGGCGCTTGGCTTAACGCTTGGCTTGACGCATGGCTTGGCGCTTGTCTTGCCGCTTAACTTTGCGCTTGGTTTGGCACTTGGCTTGGCGCTTGGTTTGGCCCTTGGCTTGGCGCTTGGCTTGGCCCTTGGTTTAAAGCTTGGCTTTGCGCTTGGCTTGGCGCTTGGCTTGTCGCATTGTAACGCTAGCTCCCGTTTGAATCCGATTAATTCAATATTAAATAATATTTGCTGATTTAAACGTCGCCGACCTCTAGCGTTATCAAAGGCCGCGGTGTGTTCCAGGCGAGATAAGATAGCGCAGCCGAAGTTCCGCCCGTGAAAACAGCTCAAACAAAGGTATGACGCGCGCCGTTTCTCCCCACCTAACAGCATTTCAAAGCATATAAAAGGGCTTGCAGACAGAGATTCCAGAGAGATTTCCAAGAGATACCTGATACTCCTCCAGCAAACACCTAGTTCCCAAATCCTTCATCCTGCCCTGTCCAGAGAGTCTCTCCGCTGATTCTACTAGTACCTGGGGATCCGTCCCGAACCTGAGTTTAAGTTAGTGGTTGTATATCAACGCCTGACACTCAGCATAATTATTCCGAAACTCCCTAATAACCTGAGTTTAAGTTAGTGGTTGTATATCAACGCCTGACACTCAACATTATTTTCCCGAACCTTCCGAACCTGAGTTTAAGTTAGTGGTTGTATATCAACGCCTGACACTCAGCATAATTATTCCGAAACTCCCTAATAAGCCGAGTTTAAGTTAGTGGTTGTACATCAACGCCTGACACTCCGGCAATGTTTTCCTTGTAAAAATCCTACACCGAAAACCGCTTGTAAGTCAGTAATAATTAACTTGCATTTCAAATTCACCGCCTTGCTATTCAAGCAGAATTAGAAGTTTCAAGCTGTCTAAGTAGAATTTACCTGAATTAATCCGTGAGAATTGTAGCGGCCGTTTTGCTTGAGAACTCTGTGGGCTGCACTTATAGTTTCGCCAAAGAGTTCTCCTGCAGGTGTCGGGGATTGTTAACCTCAAAAGTCACGCCGATCCGGAATTTCGCTCTTCAAGTGAAGCCCCGCCGGGCGGCGAATTCCTCGAAGTATTTCACCACCGAACTATATTTACACGTATAGGGTGAAAACCCGCATTAGCAGTTTTAATTGTTATTTGCTTACAGAAATCAGAAACCGCAAACCGGCAAATTCTGACAGGCCGCCCGGCGTTGCATTCAGCGCGCAGCTCGTCCCGATGCGCGACGAAGTAGCGGTCCGGCCGATCACGACGTCTTCAAGCGAATCGCACACCAGGTCGCGCCCGCTACAACCAGGAAGCGGCTACCGTGGTAGAATCCATCTCCGCTAAAACCAGGGAGTCGCGTTTTTATACTATCGTTTCAATTTGAGCAATTTATCTCGTTCAATTAATTACACAACAATTTGCTTATGTATGATAGATATAAATAATAAATGTTATACAGGATACTCCGTTAGTGTGTTTTGCTTATTTATGGTATATCTGAGCTAACGTTTGAACCTATCTCCGATCTAATGAGCTAACCCGTGGTAAATAAAATATTTCAACCCCTAGAAAGAGGGGCGGATATTACAGCATGGCTTGGCACTTAGCTTGCCGCATGTCTTGCCACTTGACTTTACGGTTGGTTTGGCACTTGGCTTGGCGCTTGGTTTGGCGCTTGGCTTGACGCTTGGATTGGCGCTTGGTTTAAAGCTTGGCTTAACGCTTGGCTTGGCGGTTGGTTTGTCGCATGGCTTGGCACTTAGCTTGGCACTTGGTTTGGCGCTTGGCTTAGCGCTTCGCTTGGCGCTTGGATTAACGCTTGGCTTGACGCATGGCTTGGCGCTTGTTTTGCCGCTTGACTTTGCGCTTGGTTTGGCACTTGGCTTGGCGTTTGGGCTGGCGCTTGGCTTAACGCTTGGCTTGGTGCTTGGTTTGGCGCTTAGCATGGCGTTAGGCTAGGCATACAGCCTGGCGCTTGGCTTGGCGCTTGGCTTGGCGCTTGGCTTGGCGCTTGGCTTGGCGCTTGGCTTGGCGCTTGGCTTGGCGCTTGGCTTGGCGCTTGGCTTAGCGCTTGCCTTGGCGCTTATCTTTGCGCTCGGTTTACAGCTTAGCTTGGCGCTTAGCTTGGCCCTTGGTTTAAAGCTTGGCTTTGCGCTTGGCTTGGCACTTAGCTTGCCGCATGTCTTGCCACTTGACTTTACGGTTGGTTTGGCACTTGGCTTGGCGCTTGGTTTGGCGCTTGGCTTGGCGCTTGGATTGGCGCTTGGTTTAAAGCTTGGCTTGGCGCTTGGCTTGGCGGTTGGTTTGTCGCATGGCTTGGCACTTAGCTTGGCACTTGGTTTGGCGCTTGGCTTAGCGCTTCGCTTGGCGCTTGGCTTAACGCTTGGCTTGACGCATGGCTTGGCGCTTGTCTTGCCGCTTGACTTTGCGCTTGGTTTGGCACTTGGCTTGGCGTTTGGGCTGGCGCTTGGCTTAACGCTTGGCTTGGTGCTTGGTTTGGCGCTTAGCATGGCGTTAGGCTAGGCATACAGCCTGGCGCTTGGCTTGGCGCTTGGCTTGGCGCTTGGCTTGGCGCTTGGCTTGGCGCTTGGCTTGGCGCTTGGCTTGGCGCTTGGCTTGGCGCTTGGCTTGGCGCTTGGCTTAGTGCTTGCCTTGGCGCTTATCTTTGCGCTCGGTTTACAGCTTAGCTTGGCGCTTAGCTTGGCCCTTGGTTTAAAGCTTGGCTTTGCGCTTGGCTTGGCGCTTGGCTTGTCGCATGGCTTTTTCACTTAGCTTGGCGCATGCCTTGCCGCTTGACTTTGCGGTTGGTTTGGCGCTTGGCTTGGCGCTTGGTTTAAAGCTTGGCTTGGCGCTTGGCTTGGCGCTTGATTTGTCGCATTGCCTGGCACTTAGCTTGGCACTTGGTTTGGCGCTTGGCTTAGCGCTTGGCTTGGCGCTTGGCTTAACGCTTGGCTTGGTGCTTGGTTTGGCGCTTAGCATGGCGTTAGGCTAGGCGTTTGGCTTGGCGCTTGGCTTGGCGCTTGGCTTGGCGCTTGGCTTGGCGCTTGACTTGGCGCTTGGTTTAGCGCTTGCCTTGGCGCTTATCTTTGCGCTCGGTTTACAGCTTGGCTTGGCGCTTGGCTTGGCGCTTGGCTTGGCGCTTGGTTTGTCGCATCTCTTGGCACTTAGCTTGGCGCTTGGTTTGGCGCTTGGCGTAACGCTTGGCTTGGCGCTTGGCTTTACGCTTGGCTTAACGCTTGGCCTGGCGCTTGGCTTTGCGCTTGGTTTGGCGCTTGTCTTGGCGCTTGGCTTAGCGCCTGGCTTGGCGCTTGGCTTTGCGCTTGGTTTGGCGCTTGGCTTGGCGCTTGGCTTCGCGCTTTGTTTGGCGCTTGGCTTGGCGCTTGGCTTTACGCTTGGCTTAACGCTTGGCCTGGCGCTTGGCTTTGCGCTTGGTTTGGCGCTTGTCTTGGCGCTTGGCTTAGCGCCTGGCTTGGCGCTTGGCTTTACGCTTGGTTTGGCGCTTGGCTTGTCGCTTGGCTTAGCGCCTGGCTTGGCGCTTTTGTTTGCGCTTGGTTTGGGGCTTAGTTTAACGCCTGGGTTTGCGCTTGGCTTGGCGAATAGCTTGGGGCTTGGCTTTGCGCTTGGCTAGGCGCTTGACTTGGCGCTTATTTTGGCGCTTAGTAGATAACCAAAACCGGTTCGGCCTCAGGTAGTGACGTCATTTTGGCGGGAAATTCAAATTCGCGCAGTCTGTCAGACTGCAAAGTGGCACTTCCGGTGAACTGATTTCAGTCTGTCAGACTGCAAAGTACACTTCCGGTGATAGCACGTGAGGCCGAGAATCGGCATGTCGGTACGGGGCCATATGTGTTCGGGGGTAGTAGCCGGGGGGCGGAGCCCTGGTATCTGCACCGGGGGTCGGAAGCCGGGAACTGTGACCTGAAGCCGGGGGCCGGAAGCAGGGTGGCTCAAATATTTGTATAGGGGTTGCATCTCGTAAACGGGTGGGAAAAACGGAAAACGGGTAAAAAAATGGCACCCCCTATAACCTCATAGCCAGCAAATAAAACCATCTATAACATAGTAGATATTTGAAGTGCCTTTGTAGCAATTTCGATATTGTAAGCCAGAAATGAGCACATAGCGATAAGCTGATAAGAAACCGCAAGAGTTGATAAGGACTTAGCGAGCGAGAGTAACCACAGATAAGCGACAAGCGGTACAGGATATGCCATCTATCGGTTAAAATGTTTATAGTAATCTGTAGGGGGGCGACATCTACTAACAACCACAAAATAATTTAAACAAAAAACGATTGCATGTATGTGAGATACGGGGACGCCAGATAACCTCAACGGATGTGTTAAAGGATAAACCAAGCACGCTATCGACTGCAACAACAAATTTGTACCTCGATTTATGATACAATGTGATTTCAACTACTAAAAATGATCAATCATTCATATTTATTTAACACTAGAGCAAATCAATGCACAGCGAAATCCTAGACACCGCGACAACAAAAGATAAATAATGTTTCAACATAGTAGTAGCTACATATTAGGGCGGATGAACTGTATTGATATCTAAATAAATAAATAAAAAGAATTTGAGCTATGAAAGTAATCTGATAGCTGTATTCACATAGTTTGAGTAGTTTAGTAGATGGGCAGTGCCGGTTCTGGCTCACTTTAAGCATAGGGAAACTCAAAACATAACCTCACTTCTGAACTGGATGGCATGTCCATCCAAAGCATGACGTAATCACCCCTTAGAGAGCAAGTTAAGGTGACTGAAGAGTTTCTTGTAGGAAAAGAAGTATTTTTTATGTCAACAATAACCAGAAGGTCGTTGTAGGGTTGGTATTGCATCATTGCCCAGTAGGTATAACCGGAAGTGGTGTCGGGAGCCGGAGACTGAGGGCTGAGGCCAGGGGCTGAAGCCGAGAACAGGAAGCAGGAGGCTGGGGGCTGAGGCCGGGGGCTGAGGGCTGGAGGCCGCTGAGGGTTCAAATAGACGATTAAATATTAAAAAAAGAAAAAAGGGGCTGTATCTCGTAAACGGGTGGGAAAAACGAAAAACGGGTGAAAAAATCACACCCCCTAAAACCGACACCTGCAATTGAAGCCATCTATAACATACTAAAAATTGGAAGCGTCCTTATGACATTTTTGAAAATTATATTTTGGATCCGCAAAAACCGATAAGCCTCCAAACAGTACATGATGCGTCATCTAGCGATAATACATCGGAATTAATTAATGTAATCAAACATTACACACCATCTGTATCCATACTCTAAAACTATCCGTAATCTAATTAGAAGTATACATCTGACCAAATATCCGCTAGCAATTTATCGTGTTGGAAACCATAAACAGAAATCTCAACCGAGCATCCTGTTGCTAATATCGCAAAGCAAAACCTAGATAGTACTAATTAACCGAGTATCCTGTTGCAAATATCTCGCAGGAAAACCATAATCTTGCGACTAAACCGAGAATCCGTTTCACGCTATCAAAGAAAATTTAATTCATTTTTGTGGTGAAGAAGCTGGTGATAAGCATTTAGTATATAAACAAACACGGAAAATTATTATTTTAATCCAGTTTTCGAGCTCTCCACGTGTGTATAGTGCTTCGAGTATCAACATCAGTTTACTTCAAGTGCTAATAAAAAGTATCAACATCAGTTTACTTCAAGTGTTAGCAAAAAGAGCGCCAACATCAATTTACTTTTGGACAAACAGATGGATTTAAATGCAGTGAATGCCGCCGTATTTTAAGCTTAATTCATAATATTTTAATATATCTTATACAATTAGTGTTATTATTTTACGTCAACAGACAGTCGATATTAATTTAAATTTTGCGCAATTACATTGCTGGGTGAACAAACTAAAAGTTTTAGTATAGTCTATATTCCTACAAGGCAAAGATTGACATACAGAATATTTTAAGATTTTAATGGTGATGAATACATTTGTTTATAAGATAAAGATTAATATATAGGAGAGCCATTCGTTATCGTAGAGGAGAAGAGAGCTGACCGGCTTAACGCAACCCGCATCAGTTTACTTCTGCACAAACAATAAAGATGGATTTAAACCAGGTGAATTCCGCTGGAACGATGGCGGGTAACAAGGAGTTACAGCAGACGGGTGGTGCGATGTTAAAAATAGTGCAAAATACGTATAAAAACATTATGGAGGTTGGTGTGCAGCGCAGAAAACTGGAAAAACTATTAAAACAATGTAAATTAATTTTCCGGCTGTTAAAGAAAGCTATTCGTGCGGAAAATGTAAATATTGGTGAAAAACGTCATCTGGAAACCATATGCGGACACATGAAACGGTATGAAAAAATTATATGTGCCCATCTTGTCAACAAAACAGGTGCAGGGGTGAGAAAAGAAGCGCGAAGTGCTCGAATAGTGTGGGAGGAGATGGAGAATGCGTATAAATGCAGACTTCGGACCGGAGTGATTGTAAATTTAAAACATAAGGACCCCAAACCGTTTTTACAAGATGCATTTCATTTATTTGCTCCGCGTATAAAGAATGTGCATAAGAAACTTCAAACCGCTATGAAAGTGAACACCACCTTTTGCGGGGAGTTTGTTAAAGAAACCAAGGACAATGTTATAACCGACTTGAAATATTTTAATACAAAAAACAATTTAATTCTTCAAGAACATGTGGAAAATCGCGCAAACTTAAATCAGTGGTATTTCGATAACGTGCAAGATTCCATTTTAAATCAAATAAGTGAATTTGAAGAACAAGAAAGTGGATGGGCGTTATCGGAGATTATATCGTTAGCTGTAAATATAAACAGTTGTACTGTGTTTCATGCATCTTCGTACATCGAACTACCGCAATATATATAAAAAGAAGCATGCGTGTGTCAACGTGAAAAATGATGATCAAGCCTGTTTTGCTTGGGCAATTGTATCCGCCCTGCATCCGGCCAACATCAACAGCGATAGAGTTTCCAAGTACCCCCATTATTCGGATGTGTTAAATTGTGAAGGATTAGACTTCCCAGTGAAAATTCTGCAAATTCCGAGGTTTGAAAAAAACAATCCAAACATTTCCGTCAATGTGTATGTGTTAAACAGAAGCAACAAAAGAGGAATTAGTTTATGCCCCGCGTATCTATCTTCCGACAAGAAACAGAATCATGTGAACCTACTAATGTTTACCGACCCCGCGAATATGATAGACGCAGATCTCGATGAACTGTCTGATTTAAACCCCGGTACAGTAATTAGGGATCCCGAGCCCGAAGTAAATTACCACTACTGCTGGATTAAAAATTTAAGTAGGTTAGTAAGCATGCAGTTAAGTAAACATAATCATAAATGTTATATATGCGATAGATGTCTGCATTATTTTTATAGCCGACAAAAGTTAAACGCTCACGAAATTGATTGCAAAAAATTAAACGAGTGTAAAATTAATCTCCCTCGGCCGGGCGAAAAACTAACCTTCGCTAATTATAAATATCAACAAACAGTACCATTTATTTTATATAGCGATATAGAATCTACATTAAATCCTGTAAGTGAAAGCGTCGGAAAAAATACTGTAAAGTATCAAAAACATGAAGCCTGCAGCATAGGTTATTATTTGCAATGTTCATATGATGATTCACTTTCACATTATAAATCATATACGGGTGCGGATTGCATGGAATGGTTCGGAAAGGAATTACATAAAATTGGATTGGATTTGAGTTGCCATTTTGAAAATATAGTTCCCATGATAATGCTAAACGAATTGGAAGAACGCGAATATCGAGAAGCAGCACATTGTTATATTTGCGAGAAGCCTTTTGTGGAGGATGATATCAAGGTAAAAGATCATTGTCACTTCACAGGCAAGTATAGGGGTCCGGCACATCAAAGCTGTAACCTAAATTATAAAGTAGATCGTGTAATACCGGTTGTTTATCATAACCTTAGTGGTTATGACAGTCATTTCTTGATAAAAGATGTCGTTACAGCTTTTCCGGGTAACATTTATGTTTTGCCCCAGAATAAAGAGAGATACATTTCATTTACAAAAACCCACAGTGATGCCAATAGTTTAAAATTCAGATTTATCGATTCATTTAGATTTATGAGTTCGGGATTAGATAAATTGTCCTCCTATTTAAACAAAGAAGATTTCAAAATTCTCCAGTCACAAAACAAAGAGCTAAACAAACATCAATTATCTCTGTTAACACGAAAAGGTGTATTTCCCTACGACTATATAACTTCCCTTGGCGTTTTAACGGAACGTAAATTACCGCCAAAAGAAAAATTTTATAGTAAATTAAAAGATTCCTATATTTCGGATAAAGATTCTGCACACGCGGTTGAAGTGTGGAATGCATTCAATTGCCAAACAATACTGGATTATACAATGTTATATTTAAAAACAGATATTTTGTTGTTAGTAGATATTTTTGAAAATTTTCGAGCGAGTTGTCATAGAACTTACGGATTAGATCCTGCCCACTATTATACATTACCTGGATATACCTGGGACGCCATGCTAAAATATACAAAAATAGAACTGGCACTCATATCCGATATAGATATGTTGCTATTTGTTGAGCGAGGTATCCGCGGGGGTATTAGCCAGTGTTTTAAACGATATTCTAAAGCAAACAATAAATACTATTCCGCAGACTATAATCCAACGCAACCCTCAAAGTATATCGTTTATTACGACGTGAATAATTTGTATGGATGGGCAATGATGCAATACCTACCCTACAACACTTTTCGATTTTTATCACTTACAGAAATGAGCTGCGTTGATGTTAATAGTATCGACGATGAGTCTGCAAAAGGGTACATTTTAGAAGTAGATATTGAGTATCCAAACGATATCACGCTACATAATCTTTACGCAGATATGCCAATGTGTGCCGAACACTCTGTTCCCCCAAATTCAAAATTACCAAAACTAATGACAATGTTGAATAAAAAAGAACGATATGTTGTTCATTATAGGAATCTGAAACAAGCTATAGCTGCAGGTTTACGTGTTACCAAAGTACATCGCATACTATCGTTCGATCAAGCTCCATGGTTAAAATCATACATTGAGCTAAACACTCAACTTAGAACAAACGCGAAAAACGAATTTGAGAAAAACCTGTTCAAATTAATGAATAACGCGGTTTTCGGTAAAACCATGGAGAATGTTCGTAAACACAAAATAGTTAAATTAGTAACACGCTGGGGTGGTCGATATGGAGCTAACCACTACATATCTCAACCTAATTTTCACAGCCGAACATTATTTAATGAAAATCTTGTAGCCATAGAATTATCAAAGCTTGAAATAATGTTTAAGAAACCAATATATGTAGGTATGTCCATATTAGATATAAGTAAAACGTGTTTGTACGATTTCCACTACAATTATATGTTACGCAATTTTAGTTATAAGGATTGTAAACTGTTGTATTCAGATACGGATAGTTTTTTGTATGAGATAACGTGCGACGATATTTATGATATTATGAAACGAGACATTAATATGTTTGATACAAGCGATTACCCCAAAGACAATATCTACAACATCCCATTGGTGAACAAGAAAGTTCCTGGACTTATGAAAGACGAGTGCAACGGTAAAATAATCACAGAATTTATTGGTTTGTGATCGAAAATGTACAGTGTGAGGGTTGAAATTAAAGATACGGTTAAAAAGGCTAAAGGTGTACTAGAAAATGTAGTTAAAAATACAATTTCTTTTGACGATTATGTAGCATGTTTGTTTGATAATAAGGATGCTGTAAGAAATCAAAACCTAATTACAGCTAAACGCCATGGTGTACATAGTGTAAGTCAAGATAAAGTAGCTCTTACTAGCGCAGATGATAAGAGATACATTTGTGAAAATAAAATAGATACCCTTCCTTGGGGACATTGTTCGCTTTAATATGTATGCTTTTGACGCAATAAATGTATTAAATGCACTCTGTGTTTTATTTTACAACAAAGACTGATACAGATATAGTATTAACATATATATGTAATATGTACAGCTATATTGGACTGCTATGGCACTGCTATGGCACTGCTATGGCACTGATATGGACTGCTTTGAACAGCTTTGGACTGCTATGATCTGGTTTTTGGACAGCTATGAACTGGTTTTGGACTGCTATGGTACTGCTTTGGACTGGTTAACAGGCTGTCCATTACCTGTTCATAACAGTCTAAAAACCTGTCTGCCTGTCTGTAGGTCTATCTGTCTGTCTATCTGTCTGCTTGTTTGTCTGTCTGTCCGTCTACCTGTCAGCCTGTCAGTCTGTCTGTACACCTATTCAGACTTGTTGAAACGCGTAGCGAGCCAGACCGCTTCCGCTAAAATAATTTCATCTTATCACTTCTATTTATACACGTCAGATTAGCCGAGTGAGACACCTTACATTCAACACAGTGATAGTGATCTTTTATCCTTTTCAAGATGCATTCAACGGAAACATATGGAATCGCCTCTTCGGGCAACAATGGAGGGTGCCGATGATTGCAGAAACATCTCGATTACAGAAGGCTTATTAAGCATATTTCATATGGGTATAACAAAGACAGATACAGGTATAGTATTAACATATATAATATGTACAGCTATATTGAACAGATATGACACAGCTATGGCACAGCTATGATACTGCTCTGTTGCTTATGGCCATCTGTTCATAACAGTCTAAAAACCAGCCCAAAGCAGTCCAAAAACCAGTTCATAGCAGTCCAAAGCAGGTCATAGCAGTAACTCGAAAGGTAAATTATAGTTAACTTAACTTAGACTGCGGCGACAGGAAGTGACGTCATTTTGACGAGAAATTCAAATTTAGCAGTGCCATAGCAGCGCCATCAGCAGTGCCATATAGCTGTACCTCTGTTACATTAGGCTCGCCTTCTGTAATCGAGATGTTCCTGCAATCATCGGCACCCTCCATTGTTGCCCGAAGAGGCGATTCCATATGTTTCCGTTGAATGCATCTTGAAAAGGATAAAAGATCACTATCACTGTGTTGAATGTGAGGTGTCTCACTCGGCTAATCTGACGTGTATAAATAGGAGTGATAAGGTGAAATTATTTTAGCGGAAGCGGTCTGGCTTGCTACGCGTTTCAACAAGTCTGAATAGGTGTACAGACAGACTGACAGGCTGACAGGTAGACGGACAGACAGACAGACAAGCAGACAGATAGACAGACAGATAGACCTACAGACAGGCAGACAGGTTTTTAGACTGTTATGAACAGGTAATGGACAGCCTGTTAACCAGTCCACAGCAGTACCATAGCAGTCCAAAACCAGTTCATAGCTGTCCAAAAACCAGTTCATAGCAGTCCAAAGCTGTTCAAAGCAGTCCATATCAGTGCCATAGCAGTGCTATAGCAGTCCAATATAGCTGTTCATATTACATATATATGTTAATACTATATCTGTATCAGTCTTTGTTGTAAAATAAAACACAGAGTGCATTTAATACATTTATTGCGTCAAAAGCATACATATTAAAGCGAACAATGTCCCCAAGGAAGGGTATCTATTTTATTTTCACAAATGTATCTCTTATCATCTGCGCTAGTAAGAGCTACTTTATCTTGACTTACACTATGTACACCATGGCGTTTAGCTGTAATTAGGTTTTGATTTCTTACAGCATCCTTATTATCAAACAAACATGCTACATAGTCGTCAAAACAAATTGTATTTTTAACTACATTTTCTAGTACACCTTTAGCCTTTTTAACCGTATCTTTACCTTCAACCCTCACACTGTACATTTTCGATCTCAAACCAATAAATTCTGTGATTATTTTACCGTTGCACTCGTCTTTCATAAGTCCAGGAACTTTCTTGTTCACCAATGGGATGTTGTATATTGCAATGGTCTTTAGCCCTCAAATCGGCTCTGATTGCAGTACAAGCAAATAACAAATTAAATCACTAAAGCACAGAGTTGTAATAATGCAAGCATCTGAGAAAATTCACATAAATTGCCAAATCATAATAACACTGGTATAATTCGCCAATGACATTGATTGTATTTGAATAGGCACAGAAGTATGGAAGCTCAAATTCCGTGTACTGGGTTTAGCAATGTAATTTTAATCGTAATATAATAGATTTGCACAAACTAGAAGCCGAATCTAAAATTAATTAAGAACTGGCACAAAAAGTTCAAGTTAGACACAGCCTAGAAAAGGAAGCGTAGAAAGTAAAGTCATTAGAGAATGAATAGCAAATGAACATTTTTAATAAAGGTGAGAACAAGAATGACTAGAAAAATAAGGCAAAGAACATAGAAAAGCCAGGCAAGTCATTTATGACATGAAAATACAAGACTTGGGGTTTTGAAGAGATTGAAATAGCAAGAAATTAGATGGAATTCAAATAAACAAGAAATTAGACAATGTTGGTGGATTAAAAGCTTAGTCAGTGTAGTGATAAACAATGGGCATTTAAGTGTTATAAAAATCAAGTGAGTGGCGCATTAAAGAACATTGAGAAATAAACAATTCCAAAAGACGATAATTTTAGTACATAAGAGTTTGTAAATAACTGATAACATTTGTTAAATTAGATTATAAGTTATGTTTTTGTACCTGGTTGATTTCCTACAATTCAAATCTGTAGACAGTGTTTTGTCAATAACGACAAGGGATAGCTTTTGTTCTGAATAAATTGGTGAAAGTGCTTGGTTTTTACTCTATCTTAATTTCAAGATTTTTCATAGAAAGCATAAATTTACATAAAAATAAATAGCACCATCGTAATCAGCGAATTCGAGTGTATCAGCACGAATAAAGGCAGGTTTTTCTACGACCAAAAGTGAAATTTCCTCCGACTGCCTTCGACGATCCCAACGGTGGCTGTTCCGAACATTACGACAACCATCATATGAGGGGTTCAAGGCATGCCAGCAGTTCAACGGGGTTAGCAGAGGGAAGCACGAGCCGTCAGCCAGCGTTGCAGCATCCAGAGGGCCTTGCAGCAAGCTAGGAACGCCGAGGGGCCCCAACGAAGCCCAGCTACGACAACCAAAGTGAGGTTAGTAGTGTAAAATTTTGATCTCCGCGAACGGCGTGAAAATTTGAGCATACCTTATTTACGACCTGGAGAACACGAAAACCATAACAGTTCCCGTGGAAGGCGAGATGTTTTCCCAGGATTTTCAATTAAAATTATCAGTTGGAGGCACCAAGAAACAAGTGCGAATACGGCGTCCTTTTTAAAATGCACCAATAACGATCTGGAAAACAAAGGAATACATAGACGCCACTTGAAGGCAATTATTAAAAATCTTACCGTAAAATTTGTTCATTTAATTTACTTGATAAATCAATTCCAAACGCGAGCTGAGAAAACTTGATCTTGGTGTGATAGATTTGACATTTCAGTTTAACAACGGCACATCACGCCTACATTTTAGACATTCTGCCTACAGTTCAGAGGCGTACCATAAAATTTTAACTAGGAAAGTTTAGGAACCCAACACCTGAGATTTTGAGTTTTATTTTCATGTCTCTGTTAAAAATTGAGCTAGCAAAACTAGTAAATCAGATGAATGGAGTAGAAAAAGGGCAAACTACCATAAGAGTAATTCTCAATTTTGGCGTACCCAACGAAATAAATTAATCAGTTAGTTTGATCTTAGCAAGTGGTAGAACTAAATTAAATATTGTGTGGTGACTCTTTTTATTTATTACACTAATTATAAACATACAAATATTATTGGTATAGGGTCATTGCAATATATTGTCTTTGGGGTAATCGCTTGTATCAAACATATTAATGTCTCGTTTCATAATATCATAAATATCGTCGCACGTTATCTCATACAAAAGACTATCCGTATCTGAATACAACAGTTTACAATCCTTATAACTAAAATTGCGTAACATATAATTGTAGTGGGAATCGTACAAACACGTTTTACTTATATCTAATATGGACATACCTACATATATTGGTTTCTTAAACATTATTTCAAGCTTTGATAATTCTATGGCTACAAGATTTTCATTAAATAATGTTCGGCTCTGAAAATTAGGTTGAGATATGTAGTGGTTAGCTCCATATCGACCACCCCAGAGTGTTACTAATTTAACTATTTTGTGTTTACGAACATTCTCCATGGTTTTACCGAAAACCGCGTTATTCATTAATTTGAACAGGTTTTTCTCAAATTCGTTTTTCGCGTTTGTTCTAAGTTGAGTGTTTAGCTCAATGTATGATTTTAACCATGGAGCTTGATCGAACGATAGTATGCGATGTACTTTGGTAACACGTAAACCTGCAGCTATAGCTTGTTTCAGATTCCTATAATGAACCACATATCGTTCTTTTTTATTCAACATTGTCATTAGTTTTGGTAATTTTGAATTTGGGGGAACAGAGTGTTCGGCACACATTGGCATATCTGCGTGAAGATTATGTAGCGTGATATCGTTTGGATACTCAATATCTACTTCTAAAATGTACCCTTTTGCAGACTCATCGTCGATACTATTAACATCAACGCAGCTCATTTCTGTAAGTGATAAAAATCGAAAAGTGTTGTAGGGTAGGTATTGCATCATTGCCCATCCATACAAATTATTCACGTCGTAATAAACGATATACTTTGAGGGTTGCGTTGGATTATAGTCTGCGGAATAGTATTTATTGTTTGCTTTAGAATATCGTTTAGAACACTGGCTAATACCCCCGCGGATACCTCGCTCAACAAATAGCAACATATCTATATCGGATATGAGTGCCAGTTCTATTTTTGTATATTTTAGCATGGCGTCCCAGGTATATCCAGGTAATGTATAATAGTGGGCAGGATCTAATCCGTAAGTTCTATGACAACTCGCTCGAAAATTTTCAAAAATATCTACTAACAACAAAATATCTGTTTTTAAATATAACATTGTATAATCCAGTATTGTTTGGCAATTGAATGCATTCCACACTTCAACCGCGTGTGCATAATCTTTATCCGAAATATAGGAATCTTTTAATTTACTATAAAATTTTTCTTTTGGCGGTAATTTACGTTCCGTTAAAACGCCAAGGGAAGTTATATAGTCGTAGGGAAATACACCTTTTCGTGTTAACAGAGATAATTGATGTTCGTTTAGCTCTTTGTTTTGTGACTGGAGAATTTTGAAATCTTCTTTGTTTAAATAGGAGGACAATTTATCTAATCCCGAACTCATAAATCTAAATGAATCGATAAATCTGAATTTTAAACTATTGGCATCACTGTGGGTTTTTGTAAATGAAATGTATCTCTCTTTATTCTGGGGCAAAACATAAATGTTACCCGGAAAAGCTGTAACGACATCTTTTATCAAGAAATGACTGTCATAACCACTAAAGTTATGATAAACAACCGGTATTACACGATCTACTTTACATTTAGGTTACAGCTTTGATGTGCCGGACCCCTATACTTGCCTGTGAAGTGACAATGATCTTTTACCTTGATATCATCCTCCACAAAAGGCTTCTCGCAAATATAACAATGTGCTGCTTCTCGATATTCGCGTTCTTCCAATTCGTTTAGCATTATCATGGGAACTATATTTTCAAAATGGCAACTCAAATCCAATCCAATTTTATGTAATTCCTTTCCGAACCATTCCATGCAATCCGCACCCGTATATGATTTATAATGTGAGAGTGAATCATCATATGAACATTGCAAATAATAACCTATGCTGCAGGCTTAATGTTTTTGATACTTTACAGTATTTTTTCCGACGCTTTCACTTACAGGATTTAATGTACATTCTACATCGCTATATAAAATAAATGGTACTGTTTGTTGATATTTATAATTAGCGAAGGTTAGTTTTTCGCCCGGCCGAGGGAGATTAATCTTACACTCGTTTAATTTTTTGCAATCAATTTCGTGAGCGTTTAACTTTTGTCGGCTATAAAAATAATGCAGACATCTATCGCATATATAACATTTATGATTATGTTTACTTAACTGCATGCTTACTAACCTACTTAAATTTTTAATCCAGCAGTAGTGGTAATTTACTTCGGGCTCGGGATCCCTAATTACTGTACCGGGGTTTAAATCAGACAGTTCATCGAGATCTGCGTCCATCATATTCGCGGGGTCGGTAAACATTAGTAGGTTCACATGATTCTGTTTCTTGTCGGAAGATAGATACGCGGGGCATACACTAATTCCTCTTTCGTTGCTTCTGTTTAACACATACACATTGACGGAAATGTTTGGATTGTTTTTTTCAAACCTCGGAATTTGCAGAATTTTCACTGGGAAGTCTAATCCTTCATAATTTAACACATCCGAATAATGGGGGTACTTGAAAACTCTATCGCTGTTGATGTTGGCCGGATGCAGGGCGGATACAATTGCCCAAGCAAAACAGGCTTGATCATCATTTTTCACGTTGACACACGCATGCTTCTTTTTTATATATTGCGGTAGTTCGATGTACGAGGATGCATGAAACACAGTACAACTGTTTATATTTACAGCTAACGATATAATCTCCGATAACGCCCATCCACTTTCTTGTTCTTCAAATTCACTTATTTGATTTAAAATGGAATCTTGCACGTTATCGAAATACCACTGATTTAAGTTTGCGCGATTTTCCACATGTTCTTGGAGAATTAAATTGTTTTTTGTATTAAAATATTTCAAGTCGGTTATAACATTGTCCTTGGTTTCTTTAACAAACTCCCCGCAAAAGGTGGTGTTCACTTTCATAGCGGTTTGAAGTTTCTTATGCACATTCTTTATACGCGGAGCAAATAAATGAAATGCATCTTGTAAAAACGGTTTGGGGTCCTTATGTTTTAAATTTACAACCACTCCGGTCCGAAGTCTGCATTTATACGCATTCTCCATCTCCTCCCACACTATTCGAGCACTTCGCGCTTCTTTTCTCACCCCTGCACCTGTTTTGTTGACAAGATGGGCACATATATTTTTTCATACCGTTTCATGTGTCCCCATATGGTTTCCAGATGACGTTTTTCACCAATATTTACATTTTCCGCACGAATAGCTTTCTTTAACAGCCGGCAAATTAATTTACATTGTTTTAATAGTTTTTCCAGTTTTCTGCGCTGCACACCAACCTCCATAATGTTTTTATACGTATCTTGCACTATTTTTAACATCGCACCACCCGTCTGCTGTAACTCCTTGTTACCCGCCATCGTTCCAGCGGAATTCACCTGGTTTAAATCCATCTTTATTGTTTGTGCAGAAGTAAACTGATGCGGGTTGCGTTAAGCCGGTCAGCTCTCTTCTCCTCTACGATAACGAATGGCTCTCCTATATATTAATCTTTATCTTATAAACAAATGTATTCATCACCATTAAAATCTTAAAATATTCTGTATGTCAATCTTTGCCTTGTAGGAATATAGACTATACTAAAACTTATAGTTTGTTCACCCAGCAATGTAATTGCGCAAAATTTAAATTAATATCGACTGTCTGTTGACGTAAAATAATAACACTAATTGTATAAGATATATTAAAATATTATGAATTAAGCTTAAAATACGGCGGCATTCACTGCATTTAAATCCATCTGTTTGTCCAGAAGTAAATTGATGTTGGCGCTCTTTTTGCTAACACTTGAAGTAAACTGATGTTGATACTTTTTATTAGCACTTGAAGTAAACTGATGTTGATACTCGAAGCACTATACACACGTGGAGAGCTCGAAAACTGGATTAAAATAATAATTTTCCGTGTTTGTTTATATACTAAATGCTTATCACCAGCTTCTTCACCACAAAAACGAATTAAATTTTCTTTGATAGCGTGAAACGGATTCTCGGTTTAGTCGCAAGATTATGGTTTTCCTGCGAGATATTTGCAACAGGATACTCGGTTAATTAGTACTATCTAGGTTTTGCTTTGCGATATTAGCAACAGGATGCTCGGTTGAGATTTCTGTTTATGGTTTCCAACACGATAAATTGCTAGCGGATATTTGGTCAGATGTATACTTCTAATTAGATTACGGATAGTTTCAGAGTATGGATACAGATGGTGTGTAATGTTTGATTACATTGTTACATCAACAATTGCCGATGGTAAATCGGAACATGCTCGCACTAACTCAGGAAAAGGGTCGTGGGCAACTTACCTCCCAAAAAAACTAAAGATCGAACGGATAAGGGCGCCAAGGGGTTTGCAGCCTATGTTCCACTCGTTCATTTAAGCGACAAACCACTAAGTTCGCTCAAGATAGCAATGCAACGTACACAATAAAACAAAACCCACAGAGTAATAAATCGTATAATATTTCCAATAGATAATGGATCGGATAACAGGGAGGCATAAAATTGTTTTGTAATTACTGGCATAAAGTACACAGACAAGACTAGTACAAAATAAATATGTATCACAGTAGGCAAATATATATCACATTATTACTTATTTCACAGATTCAATCGGGTGCATCCGAAATCGCAGCTAGGCTGACGGCCTCGTAACTAATTTCTAAATGGACTTACTTTCAGCACTAAATTTGGCCAAAACACATTGATTAATAGCAAACCGAAGGCTAAGAGAATGTCACCATTGTACTGCGTTCCACTTTTTAGTATGTATCAAGTTAATAATTTACGGATACCCACGTAAGCAATCAGATCTGTCTGCCCTATGGAAATAAGCACTGCTGAATACTGTTCCAGCTATTTTAATTAATCCGAAGGAGCATGGAACTATCGCAACTAGGTTTGCCACTCGCTCAGCGAAATGTCAATCCAAAATGAGCTTCGGCGAATTTACTTTAAAATAAGCACAGCGAAAGCTCGCACTTCGTGTGACCCTTGATTACAACAATTACTTGCGGTGAAGCCGCTAATAACAGGACCCTATATGAATTGCTAAACAAGATAACGCAGGCAATTGAAAATTCCAGTGCATCTTAGCAGTTAACGAACATAATACTATGCCGCACAACGAAATCGTTTGAGAGTTCGTATAACAAAATGCAAAATAATCGAGGTAGGTTTCAAACCAGACTCGGCTTCACGACGTCACTCCAAACACCAGGGGGCTGCTCCTGAGGGAAGCTGTGAGCCACCGAGAACTGGGGACTCTGCCTCAAATCTCTCCGAGGGGTGTGCGAGGAACCACAGCCATCGACTTTGGGATGATCTCAGCCCGAAGCAAGGAGCTGAGCAAACACACAACCAAAATTAGTGGTCGAATAAGAAGAGAGAAGCGTGCTTACCCAGGAAAGCCTGATAAACGCCCAACAGAAAAATGTGCTTTTACACTATCAAAGGTCTTGGTAATTTTCCTGGCCCATCGACGGAAAGGATGTTAAAATAACGGCTGCCACAACCACTAGGTTCTTTGGGCGTCCTTTACGAACCCTTCTTTCAGTTCAGCTTCCTACATGGGAGACGATGCACCTCGAAGATTGTCCAAAAAACCAATTTAGCGGGCGGACATCTTAGCAAGAAAATTTTCACGAAAGAGGACGCTTCCCTAACGCCATCTCACGACAGCGGCGAAAGTTGGTGCCGATAATATAGAAACCTGTATTTCGAATACAACTATTCGAAATAGGAATTAGAAACCTGTGTTTCCACTAGAAATGTTTCAATTCAAGTAGCAATCTGTATTGTTCGAACAACAAAGGTTGCCTGCCAATCAGGCGGAGAGTACTGCATAATTACGAGAAAACAATTCATTGGTTTCAACTCCCCCCTTTCTTAAAGAGGTTTGACCCTCAAACATCCAAACTACAACCATAAAAACCACGAAAAACCTGCACCTCAGAACAACAACTACTGGTGTGGACAGAGGTGACACCCAGAGGACCTCAAAGCCAGAACGACCCACACGACAGGGATCGAGTCTACTCGTCGCTGCGAGGTGGAGAGTGCTGCGCCGGTGAGCAGACCCGTGACGACCCATCGCGGAGCGGTCCCAGACCCCAGTCCCCCCAACCATCATCCCAAGACCACACCAAGTACCCGCCCCCTTGAATACTTCCAAAACTAAAAAAAAACCCCGAGGTGGAAGATACCCCGGCAGTTATGGTACTGCTAGACCGAAATAGGACTACAAAAACAAACTAAGAGAACGATCAGGGTTCTTCTTTTGACGATCGTGAGGAGAAGGTAACCCTGGGAAAAGAGGATCTGAAGGAGATCAGTGAAGCGACAGGCAGAGCCACATTTATGCTCCTCACCAATCATACTGGTTGAGGGTCCCTCCCACACCGCGTACGGAGGGGACAAAGGTCCCTACAACCTTTACCTCATGCACTCTGAAGACTCCATTCACGCTCAAGTCACAAACATACCAGATCAAAGAGAAAGTTAGAAAAATAGGAAAGCAACTCATGGGATCCCCACATTCATACCAAAGACCATATACTTTGAACGAAAAGGGAAAAGGGATAGGTAAATGTCGGAAGGAAAGAAGGCGAAGAATGAAGGACTGATCGTCTCGACACAAACTAAATTATTCACCAGATAAATCTGTGAACAATAATCCCGAACTAACGGAATCTCGCTCGTACGAACCAAAAGACGTTCACCAATAAAATCTGTGAACAATGATCCCTCACTATCGGAAACTTTATCGTACAGCAGAAAAAAAGGTTCACCAGAAGAATCTGTGAACAACAACTCCGTTTTAACGGAAAACAAACCTAACACTGAGCAACTAACTACTCACGAATGTTAACCCAAAATCCAACAAGGACTAGTGTCAAGCAATCCAAAATCCCTCAAATGACGTAAACGGTACATAACCTAAATAAATATTGCAAGACACAAGGTGCTAACCAAACGACACCCACAAAACTCACATTCGCAAGCATTCAGCTACCCTAATGCTAAAGAGACGGGGAGAACAAGATGATATAGCTCCCTATACTCTAAAAAAAGGAAAAGCAAGATGACAATGCTTCCTATAGTGACCTTCCCTGCGTGCCCAACCAACCACCCTACGCACGTTCACTCTAAATCCTTATCTTCATGAACCTTTAAATCCTGTACATGCCACGAACCTAAACTCCGACGAGTCTCAAAATCCTCCAGCTCATACACATTCGGCGATACCTTTTGTCTAACACGGCATTTGATAAACTTGGGAGTCAGCTTGGCAGCCACGTAATCGGCCTTATTCGAGAGGGTATAATTCCTCTTCCACACAGTCTGACCTAACTCTAAACTAACTGGTCGACGCCTCAAATTATAACGCTGAGTGCTGGCATGGAAAGCCTTATCGAGACGCGCCTTAACAGTAGCATAAATGCTCCTCAAACCCTTAAGATGTTCGTTAAGATCGGTCCGATCGTGGAAATCAAGAGGTTGGTTGCCCTGGTCCCGAAGTCGATGCATCTTCCCCGACAGACACGGTTCTCTACCAAAATTCAAATAGGCTGGGGAATAACCTGTAACTTCATGTACCGCTGTACGTAACGCATAACCCAACTGTGGTAACTTCTCATCCCATGTTCGGTGGTCGTTGTTAACATAGGACCGTATCATGGTCTTGATGACTCGATTCACCCGTTCACATGGGTTTGCCTGTGGATGGTAATTGGCATTATACACAATCTTGCTGTCATAGCGCTTGGCTAAATCCCGAAATGCCTTACTGACGTACTGCTTCCCATTATCAGAAATTATCCTCTCGGGAGCACCGAAGACCAACATAACCTCATTCTCAAGATGTTTAACCACCGCCGCACTCGTAGCTGTCTTCAGAGGGAACATCATTGCATACTTCGTGAAACAATCGACAACAACCAAAATAAACCGATTACGCTTAGCTGACACCGGAAGCGGACCTACCAAATCAGTACAGATAACCTCCAAGGAAGAGAAAGAATACGCTTGTGCATTTCACCATAAGGTTTCCTCTGGTCGGGTTTCTGGGAAGTACACACTGGGCATCTACGAACGTAACGGGCCACATCGACGTTCATCTTTGGCCAGTAATAACGAGCTGAAACACGCCTAAGAGTTTTGAAATAACCAAAGTGTCCAGCCGTCGGCTCATCATGATTCTCCACTAAAACTTTGGCACGTACAGATTTTGGAACCACCAGCTTCCAATCACAATCCCTATTCAAGTTAGGAGACCCTGCATGCGTTAACTTAAAGATGTTATTGCCCTCCACACGCCACTGGGGAAAATTGTGAGGGGTTTCAACAATTCTTGCCCTAAGCTTCGTATACCACTGGTCCTGGTCGGCTTCTTGAATCTCAATTGCTGCTATAGCCCTAGACAACGCATCCGGTACTACATTCTCAGATCCCTTACGGTAACTAATCGTGAAATCGTAACCCTGTAACCTTAACGCCCAACGAGCTAAACGACCTGATGGATTCTGTAGCTTCCATAACCACAATAGAGAATGGTGATCGGTGACAACATGGAATTGGACTCCTTCCACATACGGGCGGAACTTCTCGATAGCCCATACCACAGCGAGACACTCGAGCTCGGTTGCTGAAAACTTTTTCTTCTGGTGAGTCAAACTCCTGCTAGCATAGGCGATAACACGCTCTTCCCCTCCGATCTTCTGGGTGAGTACGCAACCTAAACCAACTTGTGAGGCATCAGTCTGCAAGGTGAAAAATTCCTTGAAATCCGGACAAGTCAAGATAGGGGCCGAAACTAGACACTGTTTTATGTCTTGAAATGCTGCCTCGGCCTCAGGATTCCAGCTAAAAGTCGCCGACTTCCGAGTCAATCGATGAAGTGGTGCCACACGAGAAGCAAAATCTCTAACAAACCTCCTATACCACGAGATGAGCCCTACAAAACGCCGGACATCCTTACTAGACTTCGGAGTAGGATAATTCACCATACACTCAACCTTAGACGGATCTACTCGCAAGCCTTGCCTATCGATGACATAACCTAAATATTTCAGTTGCGATTTCACAAACTCACACTTCTCGGGATTTACCGTGAGTCCAGCCTGTAACAATCTGGTGAAGACCTTTTGCAAAATCTCTAAATGCATCGTGAAGGTAGGGGTGGCCACAATGATATCATCCAAATAAACTGACACGTAAGGTGTTAAGTCAGAACCCAACAGCTGGTCTACCAAACGCTGAAAAGTCCCGGGCGCATTATGCAAACCGAACGGTAATCTACGGAACTGGTAGAGCCCCTTACCAGGAACGACAAACGCTGTCTTCTCCTTGCTGCTCTCCTCCAACTCCACCTGCCAGTAAACGGACTTTAAATCAATGGACGACAAGTATTGGGCGTTAGAAAGCCTATCAAGAATGACGGACATATACGGCAATGGGTACGCATCCCGCTTGGTCACACTATTCACCTTCCTGAAATCTACGCAAAACCGATATTCCCCGCTGGACTTCTTGACCATCACCACTGGTGAACTCCATGGCGAAGAAGAAGGTTCAATGACTCCCAACTCTAACATGGTGTCAATTTCTTGGTCAATCTTTTCCTGAATATAGGGCGACACCGGATAGTAACGCTGTTTAATAGGAAGGGCATCTCCCGTGTCGATAACATGCTTGATTCCTTTGGCACAACCTAAGCCTGGCTTCATCTGCTGGAAAAAATGTGCCACCAAGTCATCTAAGGCTTGAGCCTCTCCACTGGTTAGCTCCTCTTTTATGCGGATGGCGTTGACGACCGCCTTATTACCAAAATCCCAAGTATTCTTCCTAAAGTGCGAAACCAGATCCATTCCCTTCCAAAAATCAATGCCTAAGATGATGTCCTCGGCGATATCCTGAATTACCACGGCCTTAATAACTTTGACTTTATCCTTCAACCTAAAGGGTACATAAATTTCACCCAACGCTGTGCAAGATCGACCGTCAGCTACCGTAACCGAAGAGTAACTGCTCTCTAATGTAAGTCCGATGTCCTGTAATTTCTTCCAACCGGCTCCTCCAATCACAGTTCGACTAGCCCCGGAATCCAACAGACACACGAATAATATTCCATAAACCTCCACCTGTAAGTAAGGACGAGGATCCCTTTTTCGATTAGAGAAAGCACTAAAAACTTTGGCCCTCCGGCCCTGAAAATTAACAGAACTCGAACTCCACGATGAATTGGCCGACTGCCCTCTTAAGATCGACGTCCGGCTACCCGACGACCTTGTACCTCGTTTCCCGAACACTTCGGACAAGTACTCTTCACTACACCTGTAGCGCCACATGAAAAACAAAAACGTCTCGTTCGAGGTTTAGAACACCTAGTAAAATTGTGACCAGTCTCCAGACAATTCCAACATTTCCTCGCTGGGACCACAGTATCAATAGATTCAACACGAGCCTTGGGAGTTTTACCATTAGATGGACAAGCTAAGTCGGGTTCCAAAAAATCAACCTTATTGACTGTAGGGGTTCGATAACTAGTTGCCAGATCTTTAGTAGCCTCCAACTTCTTGCACAACTGCAATAATTCCGAAACGCTATGATAATCCTGTAAAGCAACCCCCCTAATGAAAAATGGATCGATGTTACGTCGAATCACCGTTAATTTCTCCCGCTCTGATGGTGGGTGAGATAGCCTAGAAAACAAGTTCACCATACAAGCGAAATAATTTCCAACTTTTTCCTGAGGACCCTGGACCCGCGCCCTAATTTCATTCCACAGTTCGACTTCATAGTCGAACGGCAAGTATTCCTCCCTCAAACAACGAATAACGTCGTCCCACGAGTTGATCTGACCCCTAACAGAACGATACCAGATCAATGCGCTACCACACAGCAAGTCGATGATGGCATTCTTCAAGTCTGCTGGAGCGACTCCTCGGGCGACCCGTAACTCTTCCACTCTTTCCATGAAAGCGTTTACGCTAAGTCCAGTATTATCCCCACTGAAAGAAATACCCCACTTGTGGACTGGTACAACCTTACAGCTAGCGTTAGAATTGCTTGAAGGCGGCTGAGTAACATTAACAGCAGCGGCAGAACTTCCCACTCCTGCTGGAACCAAAGGATCTCCCGCAGGTTGACCTAATTTGTCTAAATTGTCCTCAATGCAATTCAGTTGATCTACTACCTTGTTGATCGACTTCTCAAGGCCGACCTCCTTATCTGAAACGACCAACCTACTCAAACGTCCATATAAATGTCGAAGTTTGGATGAGACAACCCTAAACTCATTTTGTTCCGGAGACCTCATCGTACTAATAAAGTCTGCCAACTCAGTGGTCTTCTTATCGCAGACCTCAATCTCTTTCGCAACATCGGCCACAAAATTCGGTGCTAGTGGAAGTTCCCCAAACAATTCTTTCCCTAAAAATTCCTTTAATTTCTTCCTCATAGTAGCAACAGTCTCTCCCTTCAAGCTGGTACAACCCCTAACCGATAATTCATAAATAAGTTCGTCGCGAGCTAGACGATGAGGATCCATGATCACAATCGATAAATACAAACGACTACTTAATACACTAACTTCAACTAATCGATTAAATATTTATACCTTAACGATAGCATGCACCAACAAAGGTTCACCAAAATCCCCAATTACACCTAAATGTACCTCAATATACCTAAATATACCTAAATGCCAAAATCCAAAATCTATCATGCACCTAATGTACCAAAAAAAATATGGCTCGAATGCCAAATATGCTACCAAGCAAAAATCCAAACGTTCGTAAGGTTGGAGAAAGTCCTACCATACGAATCCCTAAATCTCAAATAATGGCTTAAATGCCAAACCCTAAAATCCTATGCACGGATGGAGAATGTTCTAACAAATCTCGCAACAACGACACAACAATTCCAGCCGTACAAATATTCAACAATCGGTGCTTCGCAGCTCAAAAAAATATTCCAAACCAAATTCCCAAATTCGCACAAGACTCCTATAAACATATCCTGAAATAAACAAATTCCGCAAGACGAACAGGATGCAAGGAGTAACAAGGGCTAAGGTATAAACAATAACCAGTAATATACTCAATAAATAACATCAACAATCCTAACTAAATATTTGCCAGTAATTACGGGATCCCTAACTAGAAAAGTTTCTCAAAAAAATTGCCTTCACAGCGGGCGCCATTTTGTTACATCAACAATTGCCGATGGTAAATCGGAACATGCTCGCACTAACTCAGGAGAAGGGTCGTGGGCAACTTACCTTCCAAAAAAACTAAAGATCGAACGGATAAGGGCGCCAAGGGGTTTGCAGCCTTATGTTCCACTCGTTCGTTTAAGCAAAAAAAACCACTAAACTCGCTCAAGATAGCAATGCAACGTAAACAATAAAACAAAACCCACAGAGTGATAAATCGTATAATATTCTAATATTTAATGTATCGGATAACAGGGAGGCATGAAATTGTTTTGTAATTACTGGCATAAAGTACACAGACAAGACTAGCACAAAATAAATATATATCACAGTAGGCAAATATATATCACATTATTACTTATTTCACAAATTCAATCGGGTGCATCCGAAATCGCAGCTAGGCTGACGGCCTCGTAACTAATTTCTAAATGGACTTACTTTCAGCACTAAATTTGGCCTAAACACATTAATTAATAGCAACCCGAAGGCTAAGAGAATGTCACCGTTGTACTGCGTTCCATTTTTTTTGTATGTATCAAGTTAATAATTTACGGATACCCACGTAAGCAATCAGATCTGTCTGCCCTATGGAAATAAGCAACTGCTGAATACTGTTCCAGCTATTTTAATTAATCCGAAGGAGCATGGAACTATCGCAACTAGGTTTGCCACTCGCTCAGCGAAATTTCAATCCAAAATGAGCTTCGGCGAATTTACTTTAACATAAGCACAGCGAAAGCTCGCACTTCGTGTGACCCTTGATTACAACAATTACTTGCGGTGAAGCCGCTAATAACAGAACCCTATATGAATTGCTAAACAAGATAACGCAGGCAATTGAAAATTCCAGTGCACCCTAGCAGTTAACGAACATAATACTATGCCGCACAACAAAATCGTTTAGAGAGTTCGTATAACAAAATGCAAAATAATCGAGGTAGGTTTCAAACCAAACTCGGCATCAAGAGGTCACTCCAAACACCAGGGGGCTGCTCCTACGGGAAGCTGTGAGCCACCGCGGACAGGACTGCCTCAAATCTCTCCGAGGGGTGTGCGAAGAACTACAGCCATCGACTTTGGGATGATCTCAGCCCGAAGCAAGGAGGATCTCAGCCCGAAGCAAGGAGGATCTCAGCCCGAAGCAAGGAGGATCTCAGCCCGAAGCAAGGAGCTGAGTAAACACAACCAAAATTAGTGGTCGAATAAGAAGAGAGAAGCGTGCTTACCCAGAAAAGCCTGAATTCGCTTAACAGAAAAATGTGCTTTTACACAATCAGAGGACTTGGTAACTTTTCTGGCCCATCGACGGAAAGGATGTTAAAATAGCGGCTGCCACAACAACTAGGTTCTTTGGGCGTCCTTTACGAACCCTTCTTTCAGTTCAGCTTCCTACATGGGAGACGATGCACCTCGAAAGATTGTCCAAAAAAAACAATTTAGCGGGCCGACATGTTAGCAAGAACTTTTCACGAAAAACGGACGCTTCCTTAACGCCATCTCACGACAACGGCGGAAGTTGTTGGTGCCGATAATACAGAGCCCTGAACCAATATTTTAAATACGAACTTCCCAAAGAGAAAATAGAAACCTGTATTTCCACTAGTACTGTTTCAATTGCGATTTGAATTGTCCGAAAACGACAGGTTGCCTGCCAATCAGGCGGAGAGTACTGCATAATTACGAGAAAACAATTCATTGGTTTCAGGTGCAATTAGATAGTGAAATTTATCCCCCCTGGTTCCTGCAAGGGAATTAGAATCCCCCCATTGCATATCTGCAGCCCTCTCACAGATCCTCTGGCTCCCAAAGCAAAGCCACCTGCGTTGCTTGAACCGCTGCCAGAAGCCAGCGCCCTCGGCTCCACCTATCTCGGATGCCCCAGGCGCGAAGATTGCAAAGAAACGCACTGAACGAATAAACTGGGTGTGGTACGCTAGATTAGGCGAACCTTTCGCATAGTTATTATTATTATTAGAACATGTTATACCAATCGTCTTACTTTAGGTATTTTTTTTTAGATTCAAGTTAAGGCTAGCTGCATTAGTTGTGCTGCTGCTTACTGAAAGCTACTGTTTAAGGTTACCTCGGCTTACCTGAAGTGTGTCAATCTCTGCTTAACATTTACCTTGGCTTTTTGCAAAATATAGTAACATAGTACTTGGAGCTTGGGAAGGATTGTAGTAGAATGTTTGCACTTACCGTTAGCACGCTTTAGCCGAGTTTGTCGGCCAAGCAGCGGTATTTTCGCCCCTTTTTATCGGAGGTTATCCTTCGCCATTTGCAGGTTAAAAACCTAAGCACAAATTAAAACGGTTGTGGCTAGAGACCCGATCTCGGTAACCTTTTGCTTGTATTCAAGCTTCCGCGAATTGATTACTCAATTTCAGAATATTGTTAAGAACATATTCAAGGTGTTGTTGTAGCATTCATGAATATCATGATGTCTTTACATTAAGAAACTACCTCGATTTCATATGGCCATATAATCGCAGGTGTCTTTGCAAATTAAAAATTTTGAGAAACGCCGTAATGAGGTGAGAAGTTAGCCAGACACTTGCGTTGCTCTGTTTTTTTTTCTTTTGCCGAGCCCCGCCTCACAGGGTGCGTGCAAATTAGTGGTGCCTACTCTGTACAGGCACGTTAGGAATTAATTACACTAGTCTGTTATTGCCTAATTTTTGCGAAATGTCGATAATCTTGCCGATGTAGGTCGAGTATAGTTTTGATTGTTTTTTAGTGCCTATCTAGTTTAAAATGTGAGATTTATCATTGCCCGTTCTGTCATAAATTTTTATGCAGCGCCTATTTATTTTAAAGTGTTCTATTTATCATTGCCTGCTCTGTCTTAGATAGATATTTATTGCTGTATGTGTGTTATCGTACTTAACTATTATTTTGTCACCGCTGGCACTATAGTACCAAATATTTAAACAAATACTGTAAATATTTATGGGTCTTTGCTGTTCGTTTTGCTGGATATATCCCATACCTCCCTCTCCCTTAGTTTTCTTTTTATCGTAGCTGGAACCCCGACCCTTCTCGGCGATTTAGCCTAATAAGGCCGATATTTACCAGCCGGCAAAATATCAAATACAACTTTCGCCACCAGGTAAGGCCAACCCATCTATTCTTCGTCACAGTCACTAAAAAAATTAAATTAATATAAATAAACTGTACTGAAATGTAATCCAGAAGTGTTAATTTTTAAAAAATGGATGAATAGATATTACTCTCGTGAACTGTAATGTTTAAAATAACAACAAAAATGTTGATTCAAAAATGTACACGTATATTTAATAAAAGCAAAATTTAAAAATAAAAACCCTTTAATTACATGATTTGTATTATTTAATTGGTATATAAAAGAGGGTATTAAAGATTAAATTAAGGATATAAAGAACGATATAACTGACTAACGGAGAAGATATTGAATGGTGTTAGATTTGGATAAATGGCATTGCAGTCACTGGTGAATAGCTACATCTATACTTGGGTTGGACTTAGACAGAGTTGATATATAGAAGCATATCCGTAGTGTGGCAGTTTAGATTGCTGACAGTTTTAGTCGCAATTAAAAGTAAGGTGATTTCTGCAGACCAGGAGGTTGCAGTGTTGAAGCTATATAAGAGGCAATTAAAAACAACTGCTGTTGCTACTAGTTAAGTACCTGTATTTACACGTGTGCTTGGTTCGACGAAGAGGCTGATGGGAGTGATTGTATGAAGTAAATTACAGGTATTTGTTAAAAGATCTAAAAAGTAATAAGTTTCAGTAGTGATTGAATAACATACTTGAAGGAACTACTTACCTTTGTTGATGTTTGAAATGATAATAATGGTAACAAATATGATTTCGACTAACTTTCCACTTTTCATAATTTTCATGTTGACAGTGTAAAACTGTCATTTTTGAAATAATTCTCATGTCCCGGGTGGTGTAGCTTGAACAAGCGTCTACGTTCGATCAGTAGATTTAAACAATGCTCTTTCTGGTCAGAACTTGGATGGGACTTCCACGGCTGCTTCTACCGGCGCCTCGTGGTACGGCTGCCACGAAAATAGTTGGTCCCGGATGTCATAATAACATCATGACAGTCGTTAGTGGGGTTGGAAGTCCCCATAAAATGTACAGCGACGCCTATAATTGGCCTAACGGCTGCTGGCTGAGTACGAAATAAATAAATAAATAAATAATACTAACAAGCACTATCAAGTGTAAAAATTTTGATAAGCAACACGATATCAATTCGTAATTACACGAGGATAATTTGTCATATGTTATAAAGCAAGAACCTAACCTGATTTGAGAGGATATGTTCCACCGGAGCTAGTAAAATAAATAAAACTCTAAGTAAACAAATTTGAATAAAGGCATATGTTCTATCGAAGCTATTTTAAAGTTAATAAACTAGATAGTATACCGGCATAGTGGTGCATTACAATATATTTTTTTATTATTTTCCAATTTTTACAGTCTGTTTGTAGTTTCTTCTACTCTGTCAAATTTGCTGTTATTAATCTATTAAGAATCGTTGATTAACTGTTTATACCTATACTAATTTTTTAATATAAAATTAACACCTGTCTGCAACGTCCTGTATAAATTATTAAACTATGGAGCTGTGGAAATCTGCAACGAAATGTACAAAAAATTTAATAAAAAATAGTAATAATTACGAACAATGTAATTATTTACAATTCATATTAATGCTAGACAAAGACAATATTGCTTGAATTTTCCTGTAAAATAAAATGCACTTGCTCAGCCTCAACTAATCGTCCTTTTGATTTTTAAGCAAGCAAATCGAGATTGAATACTTTTATTACTTCTCTTAGAACATCAACGCTCGACAAAACACATCTATTGAAATTCTGAAAGAAATCAATAAAGTCATTAAACTAGAGAAAGTAAATAGCAGTTATCTTTTCTGTCAGAGTAAATAATTCGGCGTCCGGCAGGTAAATATTATTTCTCCTTGTTTATGGTTTACATAGGAATAGAAATAAAATCAGTGTGAAGCCTTTCATAGTATAAAAAATATTGAATATGAGCAAATGCTGTGTATCGGCTGCCAAATTTATTAAATAATAGGACAGCTTAATCTACAATGAAAATGTTCAACGCTTTAATGTTATGGATTGCGTTACCTGTATTATTTCATGCCGAATTGATGATGCTGAATCTATATAATTCTACAGCACTGGAAGGTTGCATTAATGCCATTTCGAACAAGTATTTTAAATTGAGAGACGTCACAGTATTCTTAAATTTAATGGACAGCTTGCAAGAATTACACTTAAATTTAGGGTCTATTATAATACAAACGAACTACAGTCAAAGATTACTCGTATCCTATCTTTGAAAAGCCGATGCCTATGTATTAATTCTTACCAAAGACCATCTTACAAATGTCTTTGAAACGTTAACCAAAACTGTACATTGGAATCCTAGAGCAAAATTCATAATAGTTTTCTTAGGGAATCTGTCCGTTTTGTTCGGTGTCCTGAAAAAGATATATGTTTTTAACGTAGTAGTGCTTATTGACTTTACCTGCCTAAACAAAACTGAGCTGATTACCTATTTTCCCTACAATACTCCCACTGGCAATGATAAAAATATGAATCACGTTGTTTTGAACTTTTGCTTAAAAGGTGAACTGCAGAATACGGTGAATTTGTTTCCTAAAAAACTTCCTGACAATTGGCTCAATACTACAGTGAGATTAGCGCATAGGCACTATCCTCCGTATCTATCTTTCAGCAGCGACAGTAATAATCCCCTATCGGGAATGGAATTCGAAATATTCCAAATGGTAAGTGTGGTTCTTTTTAATTATTACCTACATCAATAGCTTCATTTCAAAGATTATAAAAGAAAAAAGAACATATGTATCTAGGCTTGTCTATTCTTATTTATTTTATTTTGTTATATTGATCTAGATGCAAGACATAATGGGATTCAAGATTCAGTATGTAAACAGAACATATTCAAGGTGGGGATTCCGAAACGATACTGTCTACGACAGTGCTTATGGGGACCTGCAGAACTATGAAGCTGATGTCGCTAAAGGATTTTTCATTGTATGGCCGACACACATTTGGGATTTTGACGTTACATATCCTTACATGGAGGATGCTAGTAAATGGGTTGTACCCACTGTAGATGTGGAACCACGATGGCAGAACGTCGTAGGTATCTTTCGACACAATCTTTGGATTATCGCTGCAGTGTTATTGGCTACATCATCTGCCATGTATTTCTTGTCCGGTTTGTGTTCTGATAGCAGCAGTTACCGAGAGTTATCCAATTGCTTTTTATTCTGTGTACGCTGCTTGTTTACCCAGTCTGGTAGCGTACCACATGCAACCGCAATAAAAATAGCTTTCACTGCATCAGTACTCCTTGGATGGGTATTCGCGTTGGTTTTCCAAAGTCAACTTGTTGCTGCATTGAATTTTGATACATACAAAAAGCAAGTCTCAACAGTGCAAGAACTGATCGCCTCCAAAATAAAGTTTGGATTTGTAGAAAATATGCACAAAGTTTTTTCGAGTTCCGTTTACCAAGATGACATCTATTTTAGTACTCATTACACAGGTATTTGTGCTTTCACAAATGGGTGTACCAACAGAACTGCTTTTGAGGGTGATTTTGCAACTGTAAGGCCCAATCGACCATTGCAACAGTCAATTAATCGTTATTATATAGATTCAAATGGTAGATCGCGAGTGTATGTTTTTGACAGTAGCATTAACATTGTTTATGTGTCTCTTGTTTGTTCGAGGGGATTTCCTATGTACGAGCGACTCAATCAGTTGTTATTTCAAATAAAATTTACAGGCTTTGTAGAATATATTTATAAGAAGTCAGATACTGTTACTACAATGTCCCATATTAGAAATCAACAAATACGAACTACTGAGGTATTACGATTTTACGAGTTACGTCATATCTTTATTTTTCTAATATTTGGATGTGCCTTATCCTTTGTGCTATTCATGCTGGAGCTTATGATATGGAAAGTAATGCACAGATAGAGCACACGATTTTAAAGATACAGTTTTTCAGATGAATATTCAACTTAGTATTTGCCATGTGTTTCTTTCTACAAAGTGTCACCGTAGACAGCTGAAGCGTGAGAGACAGTTGATTTTTCTTAGGCATTGACAAGAGACACCTTGTTATTGCTCAGCTATGGAATTACAAAGAAAAGAGAAAGATTTTTCCGTATTCCGGAACTATCAATGTTGTAATTCTGGAATTCTATACACATGTCAGGTCTCTTGGCACATCGATGTTTTAGCCTCGGAATCCTTTAATTATAAAAAAATCGCATTTTAACTCCCCTTCCCCTAACCATAGAATCGCCATAGTGGTCAATCCGTAATATTCTATTCCACGAAGGCGGACTGTCAATTTTTCGAACAGAGGTTTAGTTTTCCAGAATTACGTTAGGCAATAATAATTTAACTATGTAAACGACTTAAATCTCAATTAATAAATATATTTAAAAAATGAATTGACTGTACTATACCGGAATCCAATCCTCAGCACCCATACAGCAATATTAACTCAAATAACAGGCTCACAGTAACCACTGCTTGTTGCAAGGAGCGACTAAAAAGAGTTGGGTAACGGAATGACTACCCCTAGGGGTAACAGGCTTTCTCCCATAAAGAAATCACCGTCGCGAAACTTCAAACGAAGCCACGGAATGGATAGAATTTAGGAAGATGCTTTAGACAAGGTATGAATATAAATATACGCAAGTGGAAAGTGCGAACCCTAAATAAAACCGGTTCAATCAAATAACCACTACCAATACTAAAAGAGCACAATGTAAGTCACCGCAATTATGAAACTAGGTGGTCAGGCAAAGGTGTGATGGACACCAAAACTTACGCAACTGGAAAGGAAAAGGGTGACAACGAAGTTGAAGTAGCTTTCATAGTAAGCAACGACGCAGAGAATGCAATCATTGATTTCAAACCTATAAGTATTCAGCTTGTCAATAATTAGTAAACGTACATGCCGAGTTGTACCAAATGTTGGAAACAATTTACGACTCAATCTTTTCGAATGACGCAAAGATCGTACCAATTCCGCCACTAACATTAAACTGCAGCTATTTAAATGGACTGGATATGTATAACCAATGAATGAGACTAGAATGGTAATTCTAAGAAGATCTAGAAGTCACACGACCAGGTGTCCACTGATACTATAAGATAAGAATAAAACGCTTACACCATAATTGCAGCTATCAACTGAAACGCGGTATAGTAAAAAAAAAGCGAAATTAAATTCGTGAGGGCAGCAAGAACGAACGACCAATCCAGTCAGCATCACGAAGGGAGATTTCAACTTTGAAGCATCTTTCGTTAGCGTTTTCAAGTTCAACGTTAGTCGCAAGCCGGACAAGATTGAGGGCGGACTTTCCTGCGACTCCTAAGTGCACTGTGCAAATTACCTTGAGGGGAAATAATTGAAAGCGGCATAAAAAAAGCCTTGCAACCAAGACAAGTAAAAAGTGGAGCAAACAAGCGTTTACAAGTCTTGTGAACGCAATTCACTTACTGTACAAGTTTGCAGTCAACCTTATTGCAAATTGGCTTTTGTTTGTGCATTGTTTAAGTGGTGATAGTTCTTTACAAGTGACACGCAGCGCTGTAGATTGAAATCAAAACTAGCTCATGTGCATTATTTTGAAATGTTTCAGCCTTTAAGAAAATATTTTACTCACATCTTTTTTAAAATTTTTTATATTCTTAAGGCGAGTCTTCGTTAAAAATGATATTTAGAAGCCAAAATTTAAATAATTGTAAGAGCAGGTTAGGTACACAGTTTTTCCGAATTTTATGTTGGTATTTTGACAAGGTTAAGAGTTATTATTCGGTTTCATACTTATTGTCTATTGTTAATGGTGGAGCTGTGAATACCTGTAATTTTGAAGCAGAACTACAAAAATTTAAATAATAGAGAGAATTTTAATAATCAGTAATATTTAAAATGTATATCAACCCTAGAAAAAAATAGGTTTTGCTCTGGAATGCTAATTTTTATCTAATGGTAATTATATTTCTGACTATTAACAAACGAATTTTGATATAGAATATTAAATATTTACTACTGCTCTCCTATTGACATAAAATACTCAACAACAATCTAACTATTGGTGGATCATACATTTGGGAATAAATATGTTTGCATTCTGAACGCAAACAGTAACAATAATACATCAAACTGAATTACGTAGAACTTATATTTAGTGCAACCTTATAAACCTTGTGCCTGACAAGCGTTAATTATTTCTTTTGATTAATGGTTTACTACACATTACTTCCAATAAATACCCAGTATTTGTTGTCATTGCAGTGTACAAGAAGTATGTTTTATAGCACAATTTATCAGATATACTATATATGGAATTAGAAAGTGGTCAAACTAAACTGTACCCGAAATGAAAATTGCAAGCACTTTATTGTTGTGATTATGTTATCTTCATTAATACATGTTGAACTAATTATGCTGAATGTGTACTCCACCGCATTGGAAGGATGCATTCATGCATTTTGCATAAGTATGTGAAACTGACAGACGTCACACTATTTTTAACCTAATGGAAAACCCCTTTAAGCCCCAACTTCGCCTTTCTTCACTTGTTTCTAAGAAAGCCCTCAAATTCTTTGGCCACAGCTCCAGAAGAGAGAACATGGAAAAAAACATACTACAAGGAAAGCCAGATGGAAAAGGAAGACGAGGATGATCTCCCCAACGCTGGATTGACATAACCCGAAAGGGTCTCCAGGAACCCTGGGAACATGTTTTACGCATGACCCAAGAGAGAGGCGCCTGGAGAAATTTTCTGGACGAGACATTTCCAAACCTATCATATTAGAATCACAACACATCTGGAAAGATGTCATGATGTAGAAGTAGGAAAACCTGTAGGAATTGCATTTCAATTTAGTATATATTATAATACAAACGAAATACACTTAAACATTACTCGTTTTCTATCTTTGTAAAGCCAATGCCTATGTATTAACTCTCACTGAAAATCAACACACAAGCGTCTTGGAACGTTAACCAAAACTGTACATTGGAATCCTAGGGCAAAATTCATAATTGTTATCACAGGAAATCTCGATGTTTTGTTCGCTGTCCTCAAAGGAATTTATGTTTTTAACGTTGTAGTGCTTCTTAACTTTATATGCCAATACCAAACTCATGTGAGTATTTTCCGTACAATAATCCTATTGGTGATAGTAACGGTACGGATCATGTTGTTTTGAATGTATGTTTGGAAGGTAAACTACAAAATTTCTTTCGTAAAAAGCTGCCCAATAATTGGCTCAATACTACAGTGAGATTAGCACATATGCACTATCCTTCGTATCTGTACTTCAGCAAATACGGCAATTTTCCACTATGGGGTATGGAATTCCAATATTCGAATTGGTAAGAATTATAATTTTTATTATCTACATATACAGCTTAATTTCAAACACCATAAAAGGATCAGAACGGGTTTTCCTAAGCTTCTCTACATTTTATTTCATTTATCTTTTATATTCGTCTAGAAGCAAAAGATAATTGGATTTATGATTTAGTATGTGAGCCAAACATATTTAACATGGGGCTTCTGGAACGATACCGCCTACGATGGTGTTTATCCTTCAGAATTCTGAAGCTGATGTAGCTCTATGACTCTCTATTCCATGGCCTACACACATTTGGAATTTTAACATCACATATCCTTATATGGAGGACGCTTTCAAATAGGCTGTATCTATTGCAAAGGTGGAACCACGATGGGAAAACATTATAGGCTTATTTAATAAACCTTGACCTTTAACTAACTACGTATTTAGATTCTCTAGCCTATGCAATATCATCCAAACATGTGATTCTCAGACACGGAGAGTTATCATTTTTGATCGCAAAAAGGTTCGGGTTTTTAAACCACGCATATTTCTAGAACTTTAGGTTATTTACAGTCTTTCTTTTTGATTCGTACATACAATTTTTATGCTAAACGATCATTATGTTCATTTACAAAAATATGTTTCGGTATTAAGGTTGAACTAATTACCGCGGTTGTCAGACGCCCAGATTTGGCTTTTTGGAGAAACTGGTGATGCACTTGCCTGTTTTCAAACTGCACTATTAGAGGTTTTTTGCCATTTTTGGTCACTAAACGATGAGCAGCCTGGATATTCTTCGCAGTTACTTGAACTTCCATGGCGCTACCTACTGTAGTAACAATCTCCAGTACCTTTTCATTCGCTGCATCAGGTACTATGCCGTCAATGATTAGATTATGATTTCTGGAGTACTGCTTATCTTCTTCTTGGGCGATTTTTATAAGTGTAATTTTTTTTCTAAAGTTTTGCGATTATTTTCTTTAGTAAATGATACAGGTGAAGATAAAGGATCATGCTCAAGGGATAAAATAAGAGTGAGTGGACCAAGTACTTCTGGTACGAGAGGTGCGCTACATTTTTTAACTCCAAGTCTGCCTCAAGCTTTAGGTAGATGTAAAATTAGCGACTAAAATGCTGCTGCAGGAGCTTTTATGCCAGCCGAAATTAAATAAAAAAACTAGTCTAGGGGATTGCACAGTCTTGGCGTTCCAGCTTTATCTGGCGTCAAAAAGGTTGATAGACTATCCATAATTGTTACTTTTCGCGGCAGAGAACTATCAGTAGGTTACCTGAAACTCCAGCATATACAGGAGAAGCTCAAGCCCTAGCCGCTTACCAAACAATGGGAAATGGGACATACAAGAAAATATACAGGCGCTGTGTTGCCATACAACTGCAAGCAACATCGGCCAAATAAGAGATGCTTGTACAAATCTCTTCTATGTCGACATCACATCTTCGAATTAATCTTGAGAAGTAGCTTTGATCCACTAATGGGTGTTACTTCTAGACCAGATGTAAATTTGTTTCAAAGACTTAGGAAATCCTGATCGAACCTAAGCAATAAAAAATATCGTAGTGAAATAAAGGATGTCGCAGAGGATATATGTGTCAGTATACTAGAATTTCTACAAGAACGGTTATGCCAGAAACAGCGTAGGTGATTACGGTGAATTATTAGAATTGGATATGATCTTCCTTGGTGGTACTCCCAATAAGGAGTCTCCTTTCATATTTCTGGTGCAGTAAACCGTGATCGCTGTATGGCAAAGCCAATCTGTGACGTTAGCGTCGGCCGAAATTATTATTTCTACGCATTGGAATGCGTTCAAATTTCGTCCCGCTAAAATTTCGTCACATTCACCTAGAAAACATCGCCAAAGCACGAGAAACATGATAACACGGCGTAATCATCGTTCTGCGCCCGCATCGACAGGACGTCGTTCGGCGCATCCCTCCCAAATTTCCAGCACTGATAAGCAGTATTTGTAGTGTATAAATAGAAAAAGCACGCTGTTAGATGAGCTTGCGTCCACCGTCCCTGACCAGCGTCTCGCTCTACGTTCTCTGAGACCTAGATCTTCATCCGGTCCGAAACACTTGATTCCTGAGACTAGAAATTCCTGTGAAACCTTCCTGAACGCGCTATAACCAGAATCGTTTTGAGGCTTCGTGATTATCGACCCAAAACGACCTGTTATAAGTCAATCTCGATTTCTGTTAAACTTTCCTGAACACGTTTTAACGAGAATCGTTTATGGCTTCGTGATTATCGACCTAAAACGACTTGTTATAAATCAATCTCGATTTCTGTTAAACTTTCTGAATACGTTATAATAAAAATCGTTGATGGCTTCGTGATTATCGACCTAAAACGATTTGTTATAAATTTTTCTCAATCTGTAGAAACGGCTCCTAGTATAAATACTTGTCTTTTCCCTATTTTAAAGCCCCTCTGGAGAAGCTCCCCTTTTGTTGGCCGCCAAACACGAAACTTATTCGTAAAACCTAAGAGAGCTTCACTCGCCTCTCAGAAATTTGGTAATTAATTTCATGTAACCCCTGTGAGTACTTTTGCGTCAAAGTGAAAGTTTCGAATTCCGAAATTAATCACGTAAATCTATCTCGAGGTCAAGGGCAACACCGGCAAATGCGCCGAGTAATTTTGTTATAAAAATTCAGAGCTTTACTCACCTAGAGGAATCCTGTTTTATAGACGTCCTGAGCCTGTCCGTAGTGCTTTAATTTAACAATTACAATCTCCATGGTTTAATTAGCAAATTTGAAGGTTAACACCGTTTCTAGAGAAATTTGATACACTGTCATCTCACTCGCTGAAAGAGACTTTTTCGGCACTGCGGACTAGGTTGGGGCAAGTCAGGCCTTCGCCCCACGTCAATTTATAGTCACAGCCCCGAAATGAACAGGATTGCACCCGGATTTATTATATTTGGCAATTGTAAATAAAAGTAACCTTGAATTCTTGCGTTTACAGTCTTGGCCGCTAGAGGACGTTTGCGCAACCACAATCCCGGTGCGTGTACGATCTGGGTGACCTGCAACCCGTCCAGCTCGAGAAGCAAAAGGGTTGTCTGCCTGCTAGGCGTTCGTCCTTCCAGAAAACACTTCAAAAACAAATTTTTTGTACCAAATACGAAAAATATTTTTATTATGTTACAATGTAAATAGTTATACCCAAATAAATCCCTTTATGTTATATGTACTTTTCTATATACTTGAGAGAGTAAATTGGACCTTGGCATCTGAGCTGCCTGAGAGTAAAAAGTTCATTAACAGTGGTAATTATTCATTGCTCAAAAGTAAGCAAAAATAAAGCCATGCAGGCAGTTACAAATTTATGCCTTTAAAATATATTTATTTCAAGATCAATATTTACGAGCTTGGTTTTTCACCATTTTCAGTGAAAACTCCGTATCAAGATAAAAATATTTAATGAAATTAATCGAGTATGAGAAACGCAGATCCGCAACCATCAGATCAGTGCTACGTGAAAAATTTCTCAAAGCATTTATAGTATCTGACACCAGAAAATGCTGCATTTACATCCTTTGATGAGGTTATGGATGTTAAGGAAAAAATGACTGCCAAAATGATTACTACAACAGAAGACAGTGACGTAGATAACGTAGTAAAATGTTACATTGTTCAAAATAAAGATGTCAACCGTTTACAACAAAAAGTATTCTCAAATTTTATTTTCTAGAAATATTTAAAAAAATCTAAAAATTTTCAATAAAGATAATTTCAACTTCGAACATTTGCTGGATATAGTAAAAAGAATAGTAGTGGTTAACGACGTAGCTGACAGATGAGTGAAACTAATACAAGGATATCAAAATATTCTATATAGAGAGGAAAATGACAAGCAATACATTTTGCCGATTGTCAACAAGCACAGAGAAAAGTACTAAAACACTATAAAAACCGGCTTAATGAAGCGAAGTATCTGGTTAATTGTTATTTAATAATCATTTTTATTGCATATACACGGTTTTCATAGTTAAGTCGGCACTATTGCTAACCTCGTTATTATTGGACCTACAAAGTCAGTTAAGTAGGCAAACTAGTAGTATTTTTTTCGCCAATTACGATGGTCAAAACGGAATCAAAATAGAGCATCGCATTCAGAATTCAACTTCCTATCGATTGTGAATATTGTATACTGAGTGTCCCATTTGAAAAAATAGAACTGTTTGACATAAATCGCGAACGCGATGTTCGATTTTGATTCCGTTTTCACCATACCGTAATTGGCGAAAAAATAATACTAGTTTGTCTACTTAACTGACGTTGCAGCTCCAATATTAACGAGATTAGCAATACTACCGACTTAACTATGAAAACCGTGTATATATACCTAAACAGTTATTACACTCTCGGTCTGCAGGAAGAAGAAATATGGGACGGCCAACGAGACTGTGGAAAGACCAGTTTGCGTGAGAACTGAACAAACCTATACGATTTAAACCATGAAGATGATGATGATGATATTTTGATTGCTATTTATTTAATTATATTGCGAACTATAAATGTTCTTTTTGTTACAAATTTGACTAAATATATTAGTTAATTTTCATTTTACGTAAATTCTGACATGGACCGAGTTTATTGTGAATAAAATTCACTTCCTATAATTTTTCGATTATTTTACCCCCAAACTACTCTTGAAAATGAAATAAAGACATTTTGTATAGGAAACGTCAATTATAGGAAAAACTATGTGTATTGGAAGAATATTGGGGGTTGGGAGTAAGTAATTTCAAAAATTGAAAAGTAGAGTTAGGTCAGTAAAATATGTGTGTTCTATAGCTGTATTGATTAATTATTATTGTTTTCTAGTGAATTTATAAATTTAGTCAAAGGTTTACTGTGTTAGAATATTTCAAGCATTGGTTTTTCTTAATATTGATTTATTGATTACTGCAGACTGTTTTATATTGAAACAAATGCAAAGTAATAAAAATAATGTAGATAATCAACCTCATAGTATATAGTAGACCAATCATATTTTCAGAATAAGGTCACATGCATCAATTACAAGTTATAAAGGAATTCTTACACTGAAAAGAAAAACATGGAACTTTTCTTGCCGCCCTATTTGTCATTTTTGGAAATATAAAATTTAAAGTACAACTTGAGGTTTATCTATATATTGGGTGTTTTATAACATACGGAGAAAATTGAAAGGCTAGCTAGAGGGGACCAAAATATAGTTATTTTCTTAATAAACTTCTGACAAAAACCCACCACCAAGAAAGTTACAGCAAGTTGAAGTTGAAGAAATTAACGGATATTGCTTACAAACAGCAGTAGTAATTTACGTTATAAGTTCAAGCAAAGGACATTTGAGAGTTAACTCAACAATGTTGAGTTAAAACAAATAATGAAATATAAATAACTACGGCTATTCAAATGTTAAATTTAAATTTTAAAAAATTGATGTTCACTGATGGAGAACCGCTGATTATTTAATAATGACTAAAAAACCAGTAGCAGTAGAAATTTAAACGTCAAAATTAGGATACTCGTACATCAGCTATTAAGTTTAATTCGACTTAAATGACAAAATACAGTAACTAAAACTATGTAGATATGATTATTATATATTAGCTGCCGAAGAACAAGCTGCACGTGCAATACGTATGTATTCGGAAAGATTTCTAGATCGCCAAACGCATTCCCAAAATACTTTTCTTCGAGTAGTCCAAAGCGGAAGAGATACTAAAAAGTAACAACCTAATTAAGGTCGTAGTGGTGGCAGAACAAATGAACATAGGGTGAATGCAAAAGAAGAACTTTTAGAAATGGTTGGTGCTGATCCAACTGCAAGTACACACCAAATTTCCCACCAAGTTGGAGTTTCCCCATCCTTTGTTTGGCGCACATTGAGCAGCAATGGTTTGTATCCCTATTATCTGCAACATGTGCAAGGACTGACTCCTAGGGATTATCCGTTGCGGCGGCAGTTTTGCGATGGGCTACTAAATTGCACTAATAGGAGCAGAATTTCTAATACACGTACTGGTGATGGATAAATGCTGTTTTACTAAGAATTGTGTTCCCAATTTTCAGGATTCTCACATATGGGCTGATCAAAATCCGCACGCGATTCGCCAGAGTAGCTTTCAGCAGCGTTTTAATTTGAATCTGTGGGCTGGTATTTTAAACAACACCCAATTGGGACTTACGAATTACCAGCAAGCCTTAATGACCATTATTATTTACAGTTTTTTCAAGAAGTTTTGCTAGAGCTCCTCGCATATATTTTTTCGGATGTGCGCAGTACCATGTGGTTTATGCATGATGGATGTCCTTGACATTTTAGTCATGCTGTACGAGATTACACTATCTTTCCGCAAAGATGGATCGGTCGTGGTAGATTCATTCTATGGCCTCCTCGCAGTTCAGGTCTCAACCCAGTAGATTTTCTCTTATGGGGTTTTATGAAAAAATTGGTATATGTTGATACAATCAACGAATTGCACCGTCGCATTAACGCTGCCACAGAGCAGTTACGTCAGCAATTTCTAAGAGTATCGGAAAACCGGCTTAGTTGAGCGCAAATGTGCGTTAAAATGCAGAGTCAGCATTTCGAACACCTTATGAGAATGTTTGTGTTATGGTGGATTCTTTGTAGCTTATTTAATAATAACATTGTAATTTATGAAATAACTTGTTTTTATTTAAAAAGGTATCCTACGTATTTCTACTGTGTGTTTTATGTATAATTTAAAATTAAATTACCTTAGCAGCAAGTTATCAGGTGTTTTAAGAAATACGTTTAGGCGGAAATGAAAACACAATGGTATTTTTTAAAATTTTTTGCCATTAATACCAGCGGTGTTTAATACGTGGGCATTAATATACAATAACTGCTGTCATTTTTATGTTATTAGGTTTTGGTCAGAAGTTTTTTAAAAAAATAATTTTATTTTGGTCCCCTCTAGCTGTCCTTTCAGTTTCCTCCGTACGTTAAGAAACACTCTGTATATTCGTTTAGTTCTCCAACCGATGAGCACTCGTACAAAGCTCTTCCCATCCAAAATTTTTATTGTCGAATAAACATAAAACAGATAGGTATACACGGTCTCCCGGAAGGTATGTGCCAAGCTATAGAGATAAGTACATTGACCAAGTCAAAGCAGCAAGATATGTTTTGTTTTATAATCGGATCTATGTTGATCGAACGTTTTTTGCTTAAAATTACTCAAGAGACATATTTGTAAAGTGTGGCAGATTTCTAGCGGGACATCTTGTATATAACATCTAAAGCAGTTTTAATGGACAATTAATACAAAATTTAATAAAAGAGACTAATATTCAATTGTAGTCCCTGAAGAGTAGCACAGAATCATACATCTGAGAGTGTGAGAGAAGAAGCAGCCAATCATTTTACCTTACAAATGGAAAATAAACTATTGTACACTTTCTATTTAAGAGGATAACAACAATAAGTCTTGAAAATATGTTTAAGCGTACTGCACTAAGAGCCCACACACATATTTTTGCTAAGATTGTATATCTAACTTGCTTATATACAAGGTGTGCATAAATTAGTGGTAACTATTTACTTGGCATTATTTTTTAGTGAGTTTTGAGATGAAAATATCAATACCAAGGATTGGTCTTCATGAGCCCTGACCAGCGGTAAATAAAGATCTTTATTTAAATAAAGTACTGTTTCTGTTTTGTATACGTCAAACTACCAGTAAGAAAAGTTGTTCGGAATATAAAATTACGGATGAATGCTAAAATTTAGTATTATTAGCTTACTATTAGGAAACTGTGTTTCTAAAAAATACTTCAGCTAAACGACAATTTGTGCATTCTGTAAAGACGGTTTCGCATATTCTTTACTAAATAAAAATATAAGCAACCTGCGGTGGCACAGACAGTTTTTTAAAATGTTTTTCCATGCATGGATCCGCTTTACTAATGATAATACTAAGGTGTGGGTCCCGCCTTAGCAGTTCTAGGGTTAACTTATCGTGCATATTAATTTCACTTGTTGGTCGAAATGGTCAGGTTAGACGATACTTAATAGCACAACTGTGTAGAAAATGAAAATTGCAAGTACTTCAATGCTCTGCGTTATGTTATCTTTACTAGTTCGTGTGCAATTAATCAAGCTGAATGGGTGTAGCTCTACAGCATTGCAAGAATGCATCAATGCGATTTTCAATAAGTATCTAAAGTCGACAGACGTCACGGTATTTTTAAATTTACTGGAACACCTACGGGAATTGCATTTAAATTTAGGATCTGTTATAATACAAACGAATTACACTCAAAGATTACTTATTTTGCATCTTTGGAAAGCCGATGCCTATGTATTAACTCTCACTGAAAATGAACTCACAAACGTCTTTGAAACGTTGACCAAAACTATACATTGGAATCCCAGGGCGAAATTCATAATCGTTTTCACAGGAAATCTCGATCTTTTGTTCGCTGTCCTCAAAAGAATTTATGTTTTTAACGTTGTAGTATTTCTTAACGTCATCTCCCAAAACCAAACTAATGTGATAACTTATTTTCCCTACAATAATCCTATTGATGATGGTAAGTGTACGAATCATGTTCTTTTGGACGTATGTTTCGAAGGTAAACTACAGAACAGTGTGAATTTGTTTCCTAAAAAGCTACCAGACAATTGGTTTAACACTACAGTGCGATTAGCACATATGCACTATCCTCCGTACATATATTATAGCAGTAACAGTAATAGTCCGCTATCTGGAATGGAATTCGAGATATTCCAAATGGTAAGTATAATCCCTTCTAGTTATCACTTACATATCTATAGCTCAAATTAAAAGACCAAAAAAATAGGATCTGGTTTGCCAAGACTTGGCGTATTGCCGACTAGCTTTAGTGATAACCTTTCTCAGTAATTTGTTTAATTATTGTTTTGTATTCGCCCAGGTACAAGAAATACTCGGATTTAAGATTCATTATGTGAACAGAACATACACAACATGGGGCTTTAGTAATGGTAGCGTCTACGATGGTGCTTTTGCGGATCTCCAGAATTATGAAGCTGACGTAGGCATAGGTTTCTTTGTTTCATGGCCTACTCCCACTTGGGATTTTGACATTACATATCCTTACATGGAGGACGCTTCGAAGTGGACTGTACCTATTGCAAGGGTGGAACCACGATGGCAGAACATCGTACGCCTTTTACGGAAAAATCTTTGGATTTTTGTTGCAGCCTTATTTGCTACATCAAACGCTATGTATTTCTTGTCTAGAATGTGTTCTGATATCAGAAGTTATCGAGAGCTATCCAACTGCTTTTTATTCTTTGTGCGTTGCTTGGTTACACAGTCTGGCATCGTCCTGCCACATGCAACGGCAATGAAAATAGCTTTCATTATATCACTGCTTCTTGGATGGGCATTTGCGTTGGCTTTCCAAAGTCAGCTGGTTGCTGCGTTAAACTTTGATACGTACAAAAAGCAAATCTCAACAGAGCAAGAACTGATCGACTCCAAAATGGAATTCGGCTTCGCAGAACCTCTCCTCAAGGCGTATCTGAGGTCAGACTACGCAGATGATATCTATTTTAGTACTTATTACAGTCGTATTTGTCCTTTGACAAATGCATGTAGCAACAGAACTGCTTTTCAGGGTGATTTTGCCGCCGTAAAACCCATTCGAGTATTGCAGCAAGCAATAAACCGTTATTATATAGATTCAAATGGTAGATCGCGGGTATATGTTTTTGACAGTACCGTTTACAATCTATATGTAATAGTTGCTTGTGCGAGGGGATTTCCCATGTACGAGCGACTTAATCAGCTGTTACTCCAGATAAAATTTACAGGCTTCGTAGAATATGTTTACAGAAAGTCAGACGCTGTTTCCAAAATCTCTTACATTCGCAATCAGCAAATGCGAAAATCTACTCATATATTAGCATTTGATGAGTTACGCCATATCTTTATTTTTCTGTCATATGGATGTTTCTTATCCTTTGTAGTATTTATGCTGGAACTTATAATGGCAAATATAATACACAAAGTAACACATAAATTTAAAGGTAGATATTTTTAAAATGAATATTTAATCACTTCTGTTTGGATAAACTTTGTAGTAATTAATCACTTCTAATTCACAACCCTTTTCATATGCTTTGTTTACTATAGTAAAGTATTTGATAGTGTGATAAAGATCGATAACGGAAGTCATACCAAATATATTCACAAAAAGTCCAGATTATGATATGATGCGTTTAAAAGAACCTTCCATATATGAAGAAACCAAAGGATAACTTTAAAACGAATAAAAAAGTATTTAAGAATTGCATTCTCCTGGCACTGCTATAACCTCAGGGATCAGCAATCTTATTGCTGGTACGGGTTCGGCGCCCCCGAAGTACACGAGCAAACTGGAGGCAACTTTCAGTTGATGAATTTAATGGCTCTAATTGTAACCCTCACCGAAATAACTGCCGGTATAAGCAGTTCCCCTCTTGCAAGATCAACAGCTTCGGGTGGAGGAATCGGCGGAGGTAGGGCACTCTTTTGCCCTGAGGTGGAGAAATCGACCTCTAAAGGCGGATGAAATATGTAAATGTTCAACGGCATAAGAATGCAGAAGGCAAGAGGAAACCACTGCATTAAAGGTCTATATGGAGTTCCTTAGTAAAAATCATCATGGCAATGTTCAAAACTAAATATACCGGAGTTATAAGTTCCCCAATCGGATCTCCGGGAGGAACAGTGATGAACAAAGTTGTGAAATTATCAAAAAGTAATATAAGAGTTATGAGAATTGCTACCTGAAATACACGAAGCTTATATGCACCATGAAAATTAGCTAACGTAACAGCAGAAATGAAAAGACTAAAGCTGAGTATACTTGGTATCAGTGATGTACAATGGCCAGGTTCTGGAAAATGTATGACTACAAACGGCACGATCTACTATGCAGGCAATGATGACACAACCCATAGATACGGTGTTGGCATTATAGTAGAAAAAGAAATGAACAAATCGGTAATAAGTTTTACCCCATATTCCGACAGAATTATAGCGATACAACTCGATTCCAAGAATGAAAAAATCAATATTATTCAAGTGTATGCACCGACAGCGGACAAGCAAGACGATGAAGTTGAAGCTTTTTATGAGCAATTAGACTCTGTTCTGAAAGCTACTAAAAAAGAAGACGTCACCATAATTATGGGTGACTTAATGCTAAAGTTGGCAAGGTCAAAACTGAAGGATGCACAGGAGAATATGGGTTGGGACAGCGAAACGAGCGAGGAGAACGATTGATAGAATTTTGTCAAAACGAAGAACTAACAATAATGAATACAATGTTTAAATTACCAAATCGTAGGTTGTATACTTGGAGATCTCCGATGGATAACAAGCAAAGAATTGTCAGAAACCAAATAGACTACGTTATAATCAGAAGTAGATTTAAAAATTCTATTACATCGACGAAAACCTATCCCGGAGCTGATATCGGGTCGGATCATAATCCAGTAGTAGCAGTATTAAAAATTAGATTGAAAAAACTAAAACGCAAAGGTAACAGGCAAAAAATAGATGTAAAACAACTAAACGAAAACAGTATATTAAACAATGCACAAGTAAAAGTTAACCACAATCTCAGGAACATCAAAGAAATAAATAGAAATACCGAAAACGTTCATGAAAATTGGAGAAACATAGAAATGGCATTATTAAAAGCCGGAAAAGATACATTATCTCCAAAGAGAGTTAAGAAGAAAGATTGGATGACAGATGAAATTCTCAATTTGATGGAAAGAAGACGAGATTATAAAGCTAGAAACGAAGAAAAGTACAAAGAACTAAATAGAATGATTAAAAGGAGAATTAAAGAAGCCAAAGAAAAATGTTTATTAGAAAACTGCAAGGAAATAGAAGAATACGAAAGTAGATATGATAGCTTCAATATGCATAAAAAGATTAAGGAAATAACAGGTATTAAAAGAGTAACGCAAGCAAGCTCATTAAAAAATAAAAATGGTAGAATAATTATTGACATAAATGACAAGCTGAAGAGATGGACCGAGTACATAGAAGAACTTTTTAAAGATGACAGACCAGAAATCAAAATGAAAACAGAGGAAACAGGACCGGAAATTTTAAGATGTGAAGTAGAATACGCCATTAAAAGCACAAAGAAGGGAAAGTCTGTAGGACCGGACGAGGTTCCAGTAGAATTGTTAAAACTTATAGATAACGACACAATTGACATAATGGTAAATTTTTTTAATACAATCTATAGAACAAACGTTATTCCAAAACAGTGGCACTTATCAACTTTTGTTACACTCCCAAAAAAGAACAATGCAAAAGAGTGTTCTGAATATAGGACTATAGCATTGATGAGTCACACGTTAAAAGTGTTTCTTAAAATCATCCACAAAAGGATATTTAAAAAAACTCGATGAAGACATAAGTGCCACACAACTAGGATTTACAAACGGAGTAGGGACAAGGTAGGCTCTGTTTGGTGTAAGCGTATTGATGCAAAGATGTTTAGATGTAAATCAAGATCTATATGCATGTTTCATCGATTTTGAAAAAGCTTTTGATAGAGTCCGCCATGAAAAGCTATGCGAAATTCTCAAAAGCAAAAACATTGACAGTCAAGATATTAACATAATAACCAAATTGTACTGGAACCAAACAGCGAAAGTAAAGGTTGAAAATGAATTAACCAAAGAAATTGAAATTTGCCGAGGCGTTCGACAAGGTTCTGTTCTTTCTCCACTCCTATTTAATATATATAGCGAAGCCATATGTCAAGAAGCTTTAGTAGAACAAAATGCTGGAATAATTATAAATGGAGAAATCATCAATAATATACGTTACGCTGACGATACACTCTTAGTGACAGATAATTTAAAAGATTTACAGCACCTACTTGAAAACATTAATACCCACAGTAACAACTACGGACTCAGACTAAATCTTAAAAAGACGAATTTAATGGTACCTAGTATCAAAAAATCAAAACATTGACGCCAATTTAACAATTTCTAATATACAAATTGAAAGAGTCGCTTCATACAAATATCTAGGGCAGTGGCGGTGATATGCATAAGCGGGAATAAGCGTTGCTTAGGGGCCCGGGCCCTTAGAGGGCCCTTTGGGGGCCCGGTAAGTTCTGTATTCGCTTATTAAATATCTCGATATTTTCTACTTCATTTGGGTATAGATTGATAGCACTGCAACCTCAGTCCCCACTCTCAGTTAGGAGTCATCAGTGATCAGACTCGATTTGAGAACTTTGAAAAACTAACATTTTTGAATTTTTAAAACCGAAAAACGTTTTCAGAATTCAAGAAGGTCCGATGTGATTTGTTTCAGAAAAGGTATTCTGATGTCCTCAATAATAATCACGCCATTCTGTTTGTGAACGCTATCTCCTTACCAAAATAGGATTTAAATGATAGCATGAGTGTTCCAGGTTTGACATGTTTATTCCTACAGAAATATAATGTTCTCGAAAGCGATTTTTTGTTTTATTCTTGACTCTACCTGTAACATTAGCCACCATAGAAAGATCATTTAGCAAGTTGAAAATAATAAAACCTTATTTAAAAAATTCTGCGAGCCAAGATAGGCTACATGACCTTTCGGTTTTGTCAATTGAGCAAAAAGCATCGTCTACGATGGACATAAAATCTTGTGGAACAATTTGCTGTCAATAAGGCCAGAAAGGTAAATTTTTTATTTCTGTTCAATTTATTTTTCCGGCGTTTTACATATATTAACGATACAAATAAATACTAAGTATTTGTTACCTATTTTGACGTGGGTTGTTAACATTTTATCTGAATATTATTTTATTTTACTAGTGTTACCTAGGTAGATATTTATCCATCAGTTTTCTTTGTATTTCTGCCTATACCAACTTGAAGATATTTAGTTTTATATTGTTAATTGATATTTTTTAGATATGTTAGCAATAATATATATATATATATATGGGGTTAAACAGCTTGCAGCTGCGTTCCCACACCTAAACGCCATCTATTTCTATCCTGAGCATCTTCCTCTTGTAAATCTCGATCTTCCTTAGCAATAAAATGTGTTAAATGTTAGGCATTTAATACTCTGTTATTTTATTTTTACTTCCTTTTACAATAAAGTATTGGATTCACCCCAAAAATTCGAAATTGAGTTTTCAACAGATCTTCACGTTTTAGAGTCCCCTGAACCCAAAAAACATATTTTTTTCATTGGTCTGTCTGTGTGTGTGTCTGTCTGTCTGTGTTGTCTGTCTGTCTGTATGTGTGTCTGTGAAGAGAATATCTCAAAAATGAAAAGAGGTATGGCGTTGAAACTTCATATATAAGTTTTGTATACTATGTAGATGCGACTTGTTATTTTTCAGTTTTTTCGATTTTTCAAAAACGGCTTTAACGATTTTTTTCAAACTTCACATTTTTATTACATTTTGAATGTGTATTGATGTGAGATAGGTGATTTTCTAGTTGAATTGATTTTTTTATTAACTCCTATTTTAAATAGAACACCCAGTATATTATTGCATTTTTGTATTCAGCTTAAAATTCTAGAGAAAATTTACTTCTTTAACTAACGCTCTATTTTGTACCGTTTTTGCAGAATTTGTAATTTTTGAAAATTTTTGACAAATGCTTAAATTTAAAATGAAATTTTTGGCTAATTATAAGATCACTGTAAAAGGAAGTTGTGTGCGTGTATCACACCAGATTGTTTGTTAAATGTTTATTTTGTATAAGTACTATAATTATAAACATACAATTCATTAGGTATATAAATCTTTTTCAAGGGGGGCCATTTTTATATTTGCTTAGAGGCCCAAGGTGCTCTTGCACCGCCACTGATCTAGGGGCATGGATCACCGAAACTAACGAACAAAATAGAGAAATTAAAGCAAGAATAGAAATAGCGAAACAAGCGTTTGTTAAAATGAAAAGGTTCCTATGTTGTCGAGATATCAACTTAAATCTTAGAATTCGTATGTTACGTTGTTATGTTTTCTCCACGTTATTGTATGGCATGGAAGCATGGACCTTAAAACAGACAAACATCAAAAACCTTGAAGCCTTCGAAATGTGGTGTTACAGAATAATGTGGAAAATAGCATGGACAGAAAGAGTGACTAATAGCGAAGTACTGCTGAAAATGGGAAAGGAATGTGAAATAATAAAAACTATAAAAAGGAGAAAATTAGAATATCTGGGTCATATTATGAGGGGAGAAAAATACTTGTTACTGAGGCTTATAATGCAAGGGAAGATCAAAGGAAAAAAAAGTGTAGATCGAAGAAGGACTTCCTGGCTACGCAATCTACGAGAGTGGTACGGCTGTAGTTCCAACGAGTTATTTAGAGCTGCTGTTAATAAAGTGAAAATTGCAGTGATGATTTCCAACCTCCGATAGGAGACGGAACCGGAAGAAGAAGAAGGCACTGCTATACGACACGCAGACATAGACACTAGAGAAGGCAAACGTAAATAAAGTTGTCAAAGCATAAAAGACACTGAAACGCGGAGTGCTCAGTATTAAATTAACAGTCAGAAAGAAAATAGATTGGATATGACAGATAACCAAGAAGATCGACTCAGTAAGACATAGAGCCTCATGCAAATGGAAATTTTGTGTTGCCGTACTATGAGGTACGCTGACACCAAATAGAAGAAGAACATACTGGAGACCGTGGACAGCTAGATGAAGTAGAGGACCGTCACAAAACATGGGCAGATGATATAAAAAATCTGCAGGACTACAATTGTTACGCTTGATTCTTCAATTTTCTAAGTCTGTGCCCGCAGTTTAGGTTTTTCAAGGTCTGTGAGACATTTTAAATTGCGCGCGCTTCCCTCCGCTGAATTTTGCTCGGTGCGATAGCTTTACAGTAGCTTTGTGTTTGTCCGCCGATTGCTCTTTCTACCGTGTGAACCATGGCCTGTAGTTAAGCACCCCTTATAATTGTTCAAGTTCTACCGGTTTTTGGACCTCGTTATGTTGAAATGGGGCAGCGCCAATAGGGCGGAGTATTGTAACTTGGAAATACCGTTCGTTTCCAGCGTCAACAAAATTGACGGATTTAGCTGTAGTCGAAATCCTGAGTTGGAAACCCCTTAAATTGGAGTTCCAATTCTTGGCCACTTGTTCATGCCGGAAATCTTGAGCTGATCCATTTGGCGACCTATCACCCCGGCTTCGTTGTGCCGGCTCCACGAAAGGGGTCGAATGCACAAATAATTATGTTTAATTAGTTAAAACCATTGAATGCTGTAGCCAGTAATCTGATGCGTGAAGTACTACATTTGTTTGCAGTATTGACTACTGGGGCTACCCCAGATCCCTGTAGATCTCGCTTTGGATATCGTCGTCATTTGGCTGTTTTCTTCACCAACTCAGCATAGGAAGTGTACAAACATTTTTCCTTCCTCGGAGCACAAAGGAACCTTTGTTACCTTCTTTTAAACTATCGAAGTGTTTAGAGTAACTTACTTGTGTATTTTTAAACTGTTGTAGATGTTTATTTATTTGTCAATAGATTAAGTATTCCGCGGAGCACCTTAAAACAATATTTATTACAATGTTTACCAAACTTCCTTAACCAATGCTTAAAAATTAATCACCTATAACTTGTATGGGATGAATATGATTAATTATACTATGATACTTGCACTGTGGTCTTGTTCTTTTGTTACTGCTATCTGAATTGAGGTTGAGCTTTTCTTTCAAAATGTTTTATGCTGCTGTATGTTTACGAATTTTCCCTGTGTACCTGGATACACTTGTCGTTAATTGGTAAATTCGTTGGCACGCTAATAAACGTTTCTTGATTAATTGTAGAGTATTTAATTATAGAATCGCACGCGTTCTGCACTAGAGCTAATCGGCCGGCAATTGTACTCAAGTAGCCATTGAAGTTATAATTTGCATAACAAAAAATTTGTCATACAAAATTATAGCAGTAAAAAAAAGCGTTATTTTCAACCATATTGAAATATTAACAATATTTAGTATATACATATTGCAATGGCTTCACGTTTCGGCACCATAAGTATTTGATATGGTATGCTAGTATACCACACTTTGCTGAGACATAATTATGTTATGAATGTACCACCTCAGCAGTGTCAATTACATATGTTAAAGTATGTATAGTATAGTATAGTAATATGACTATTGTTAAATATCATTCATTGTAGTAAATTCGATTGCCCTGCTCTGCTAGCTGTGAGTATTAATTTCGTATTTATCTAATAATTTCAAATGATTTCTGCTTGAAAAATAATATTGCCATGATAACTCAATCAGGGTTAGGTTCATATATCTAGTTGTCTTATATTTGACTTGTCGTATTTAGAATAAATCTCAATTGTCAAATGACCTTAAATGTCACTTATCTTGAATGATTTCAAATCTATTCCTCTACTTGTAATCAGATGCGACCAACGTACACTGTTCTCAATATTATTATGACGTATGACATTCTCTATCTTTTATAGTAAGTACTAACTCTTTTAATTATTGCAAGTAATAAATATTGTTCATATACATCAGTTTTATTCTAGGCTAAACTACTAACCAACCTTATTAAAGCCACTAATTGCACATCCAGTATCACGGATCCCTTTGTACAATCAGTCACCACACGAACACGCCCAACCGCAAGTAACTGTCCAACCAATTACAGCCGTCAAATCTTCCAGAAAATCTCAAAGTAGTCGAACAATCCAACCTCCGTTTAACCAAAACTGCTCCTGTCGACTTACAGATCAATCCTTCACAACCCTCTTCTGCCAGTAAACTATCCTTGATGTACTCCGAATTTAATATTACTTCCTTGCAGGTTTAACTGTCACGACGATCCGTCCTCTGCATGCAAATGAAACACCCAAATACAGCTAATCACTCAGAATGCTCCCCGAGCAGATACATAAGTCCTCCATCAACGGCTCCTACACCTGCAGTACTCCGCACCAGTCGAATCCTTTTCACTCCTTTTTTTAAAACTGTATCAGCCCCAATAAAGCAGCTCAATCCAAATCTTATATTTTCGTTTATTAGTAAATGCTCTTCATCCAATTCAAATTATCATATATCAAAGCTCTTCATTAATTGAGACATCTTGATACTCGTATACCATTATAATCATGTTTCACCTTATTTAGACCTCTTAGATTTTTTTACTAACTGTTTCTATTATGCCAGGACCATTATTTTTATATAAAACAGTTTTCAAAATTTTATTACTCACCAAAATATTATGTTACATTTTTTTCTCAAATTTGTTATTGTCAATAATGTAAAACAACTCTCTTCACTACCGTGTTTTAATTATTGATGCTTACTATTTCAAAATATACATTTGAAACCTACATACTCTGTTATCTTATAATATTTTAATTTAGTCTGTCGTATCTGATATCAGTGATAAATAACTTCTATCTTTTAACATCTTACTTTGTAAATTAAACTATATGAAATTTATTCTTTGCAGTCTCATTTCTTAAAATTTAATCTCTATTTAAAATTAATTCAAATAACCCTTTCTATTCTAAACTTTTGCAAAGACTGACTACAATGCTTTACCAAATTCTTTTATCGTATTGATCATTCAAACTATATCCACTCTTATGATATCATAACAATATATTGTAATGATATACACATAAAAATCAATTTTAGAAAGGATTAAAGAAGTACAATAGTTGAATATAATCAAGATTTATTTCAATATGAATTGGGGATGTGAATAATTATTATGCAATTAGAAAGAAAAATATAATTTATAATTGAGCGAAATATGGCTAATTGAGAAACAGGCGGATTCAAAATTAATATAATATTTAAAAAAAGATTTGAAGGAAATAACAAATACTTCATTGAAATAAATTACTTCAAATAGTAGGTAGAAATCAAATATTAGGAGATAGAGTAAAGTAGAAAAATGATATCCTTAAGCACTTTGTTTTTAATTATTAGAAATACCAAATTTGAAGAAATGTAGCTGAACTAATTTTGGTGTAATTAAAAATATTAAAATAAACCGTATTCTTTATTAAGTGATGTTTGGATAATAAAAAGGGTTAAATACTAAATTGGCGTGGTGAGATATAAATGAAATTTCATCGAAGAACAAGTAAAGATATAACACTAAGGAAGCTTACAAGTATGTGGTAAAAAATTAATGAAAAAGCAGAATTAATCTACAAATGTGAATAAATGGAATAAAATACTAAGTCAAGTTTATTGGAGAATTACATTTGACATCATATATTAATCGAATTGGATTACGTCAAACTGTTTGGTGTTAAGGGAGAGTTCAAAAAGAGGATCATCGGTTGAGGAGGCACATTTTAGGAAGTTGGCAGATGCTGTGTTGGAATTATGTTGCTGCAGATTTGATCTGTTGGGTTGCATGCTGTAGGGGAAGTTTGCATCACTAATTCTGGATAGTTTGGACATCTTGTCTGCCAGTGAAACCTTTTGTTGCGAAATGGCACTTAAGAGGTTGGATTCGTAGGCAGAGAGGAGCAGGTTGGTCGACATCCTGAACATTGTTGAGTTCGAGTAAAGGGTGGGTGATGTTATATACATATATATAATATATATATATATACATTGCAATGGTATTTAGCCCTCCACTCAGCTCTGGTGGCAGTGCAAAAAAATTAAGAATCAATTCACAAAAGCACAGAGTTGAGGTAATGCATACAACTGAGAAATTTCACATAATTTGTCAAATCGTAATCACACTAGCAAAAATTGCCAATAACATTGAATGTATTTGAATGAGCAGACAAGTATTGAAACTCAATTTTCATGTATTGGAGTCAGTAATATAATTTAAGCACAATATAAGAGGTTTGGGCAAAGTAGAACCCGAACCTAAATTTAATAAAACTGGCACAGAAAGTTCAAAATATGCACAGCTTAAAATGAAGCGTAGAAAGTAAAATAATTAGAAAATGGTCATTTCAGGAGCATTTTAAGATAAAGGTAAGGAAAAGGATGATCAAAGAAGGATAATGCAAAGAGCATAGAAAAGCCAGGCAAATCAAATATTACATGCAGCAACAAGACTTGGAAATTTGAAGAAAATCATACACTGGTAAGAAAATTGCTTACATTCAGACAGCAGGATATGAGACAATATTGGTGTTTTAAAACGAATCAGTGTAGTGACAAAAATGGGCAGTTACGTGTAATAAAATGAAGTGAGTGGCGCTTTAAGACTATGAGAAATCAGAAATTCAAAGGACAATTAATTTAAGATCTATAATATTGTAAATAATATAGCATAACAGTCGTTAGTGGGGTTGGAAGTCCTCATAACTGCACAGCGACGCCTGTAATTAGCCTAACGGCTGTTGGCTGAGTGCAAATTAAATAAATAAATAAGGCCAATTTTAATTTATAAGTAGCATAATTGAACTTAGTTCATTTACTATTTTAAAATATTAAATGGTGTTTTGTTAATAACGACCGTCATCAGCCAACAATTGAATAAATTTTGTAAATGACAGATTGAGTTTTACTCCTACTTTAATTAAAGGATTTTAATATTTACCATTTTCTTACAATAAAATAAAGTATACCATAAGATTCAGAAGTTCGTGATGCATCTACACATATGAAGGTGGCAAAATCGCAAGCATAAAATTATTTCCTCTTCGGCTACCACTTCGACGAGAACAGGTCCCGATCGCAGTTCCCGCGGCAGCAGTTTACAGCTTTAGGGGGAGTTCTGAGCTTACAAGGGTGTTCCAGCAGCTCCGCCCAAGAGGTACCAGCACGCAACAGCAGTTTGAGCATCCCGGGGGCGAAGATTCCAGCGAGGCGCATCATAGAGGGCTTCCGAGACCAGCTCTGAACCTGCAAATTTGAGGTTAGTGTATTTGAACCAATTTAATCGGCGGTAGAGGGTTGGAACGAGTAAGCATATCTAGAACCCGAGCTGCAGAATCAGATTCCCATTGAGTTTCGTGTCCATGAGCAGTCAGATATGCAGAAATTGTAATTTAAGATGCCATTTGGAGGTTAGAATAAACAAATTCAGGATTAGCGTCCTGAAACAATCAAGGCGAGGTTTTCGACCTGAAAAACAAATGAGTATAGTAACACCGATTGAAGGTGCAATTATTTAAAAACTTACCTGATAAATTTGTTTATTAAATTCCTTTGATAAATCATTTCACAAGCGAACTGACAGCGTAGTGTTGAATTATTTGGGCCAGAATATCTGACAGATTAGTAGCACCTGCGCAGTGCGTTTCAAATATAAGTTCAAGTTTATATTTGCAGTGGCGTACCATTCAACTTTTAGAATTGACAAATTAGGAACCCAATACCCTAGATTTGAGTTTCATGTTTTAATTGAGCTAGCGTATTATTCATTATCAGATGGATGTATTATAAATAAAGGGCGAACTACCGTAAATAACATTCTCAATTGGCGAACCCAGAAATATATAATTAATCAGTCAAAATTTGTATTCTAAAAATAGTTGTGTGGTGAACTTTATGTTATAATTAGTTATATTACATTTACAATTATATCAATAGTATCAGAGTCACCATCATATCATAGCAATATATATTATAAAGGTGAATTAGTTATTAAAGAATTACTTACTGTTTTAATATTGTTGTGTACTAGTCAAGCGATCTGGTATTTGTCATTTAATTTTTAAATCTGTATGACATCATTTGACAGAAGTTATTTTGACTTAAAAAATAAAATTAAAAATCAGAACAGATTTCAGAAATAAGTAATCTAGATAAAAGGAATCCACTCCTGATTTTTCAAGAGCTAGCACAAATAAGAATTATTGATATTCAAATCACAAATAGAGCAATCTAAATAATAATAATTCATAGACACATTAATATCACTATACCTAAAGGTATAGCATATTTATGGCGCCCTACGTAAGGCTCATTGTGATTGTTATTGACAAACCATTTCATATTTACGGCGGAACAAAGAAGTAGGGCTCGACTATGATTGTTAGACAGTTTAAAGTAATAAAATACGTTGTATTTTCATATTTATGTTAATCTAATGTGAGGTTAGTAAAAATCAACTTGAATAGAAATTATTAGAGGGATACAACGGTAAAGAAACTAGGAACTATTTGTCAAATTTAATATATCAAATAAAAAAAATACAATTTTGCAAGACAAGCATTAATAATTAAATAAAGGTGGTAAGAAGGTTAATTGTCAATAATTGTAGGACAAAATAAAGAGATTTATATTTTGATAAAAGATCTTAATAACAGTAAATACGTATTGAATTAAAAATTAAATAAAATTGCTGATAAAAGAATTACACGAAAAAGTAAAAGAACAGAAGAGGAAAAAGGAGAGAGGCAGGAAGAAATGGAAGTGATAGAGTGGTGCGGAGGTAGAAATAGAAGAAGAACAGCAGGAAGTAGGTGTACAAAGAGATCAGGTACGAGTACAGGTAAAAAAAACCAAGAGGAGATGGACATTTAGAACAGTTAATGGAAAAGGTGGAAAAACGCAGAGGAATTGAAGAAGGATTTGCAATATAGAAAGATGCAAAAGAAAGAAAAAGTAGATTGTAGGCGTTTATACAAAACACAGTAGAGAAGCTGTAAGAGCAGAAAGAAAATGCAGAGAAGCTAGCACAAGAAAGTAAGAAGAATATGGAAGAATTGTTGAACCAGCTAAGAGAAGATTTTAATAAAGTACAAATGGAAAATAAGCAGGAGCTACAATTTGAAATAAATAATATTTATCAAAAGTCAGAAAATTATAAAGAAGAAATTAAGAATAAAGAGCGACTGGTAAGGCAAGAAGAAAACAAATAACTGGAGGAGAATTTGAACAAAATGGTAAGAGAAAAAGTAGATAAGAATAAAGAAGAGGTTGAAGGAAAGGTAGATGGGTTGAAATTAAAAATGGAGGACCAAATAAGAACGTTTGGTGAGTGTGTAGATAAGAAATTTGATTTGGTAGAAATAAAGGCAGAGGAAAGAAGATTGGAAACACAGGGACTTAACTTAAAGAATGAAAGTAATATTATTTTATTAGAAGACAAAAATTCAATAAAGTTTAGAAATATAGAAGAGCAATTAAAGATGATACAGATTGGTTACATGCTGTGGGGGAAGCTTGCATTACTAATTCTGGACAGTTTGGACACCTTGTCTGTCAGTGGAACCTTTTGTTGCGAAAAGGTACTTAAGAAGTTGGATTCGTAGGCAGAGTGATGCGTCCGACCATTCTCAGGGTCAGGCTAAAATTCTCACAGAGATTCCCTCGCAAGTTCGATTTAGTTTACCGTGTACATCAATCCTCGACTATTTAAATCGCCTTTGGGCGTTAATAGTACTCAAGTTTTTAACTCTTTGTCCTGTCACTTGCCTATAAATAAGTGGAACCTTCGCTTTGATGGCCATTCGGGACTTTCCAGTTTGCTGGAGTGAATCAAAGAGCTACTCATTTCTCGAGGTGTTTCTAAAGAGCCTTTTGTCTTGGCAGTCGAATTCGTTACTGATTATGCTCTAATTTGATACCGTTCCGTTAAAGAGACATTGCACGATTGGAAATACTTTAGTTAGGGCATTACGGACAGCATCTCTTCCTGTGATTATTAGGCTGGTTTATGGAATGAGATACGAAATCGAACTCAAGGTGTCGATGAACCCGTACTGTATTTGTGCTTGTTATGGAAAACTTATTTCGCCGTCTGCCTTCTGTACCTTCGGCATGTTTTTGGCTTATAGCCTTTCCGTCTAAACTTATTGTCTCATTTCCAAACGCAATTGGCATTGTAAGGCTGTTAAAGATGTACACTTACGTGCAGAATGGTTTGGTGGGCTCCCAACTAATCTTAGTCGTATGTTAGAGCCTGACCTCGAGTACCAAATACCTAAAGACAGCTCTCGTATTCACTCTATTGATGTTTCTTCTAATGAAGGTTGCGCTCCTTCTCGAGATACTTCTGCAAGATTGGTTAACCCTGTGGGAACTTTTGTGTTGAGATGCTGGAATTGCAATCAGTCAAATCAACTTTCTATAGATTGCCCCTCGCCTAAGAGGCGACATTAGTATCGTTGCGGGAGACCCAATGTCATTACTAGAGCATGTCCTTTTTATTCGGGAAACGGAACTCAGCGCCGTTAGGATACCGACTACTGCACTTTTGTGAAAACCCTTCGGTCAATTATTCTGATGTTAATGATATGCGCTCCCAAGCTGTTTGGATTTTATTTTGAGTCATGCTCGTACTGATGAAACCTCTATTTAGCTATATGCTGTTGAAACCTACTACTAAAATTACGACGTGTTTGCCCAATATATTTAAAATTACAATGGAAACATTTAATTTTGTAAATTTCAGGTTTCTCCAAAGTCTTAGGTTTGTTTTTTAGATTCCCCAATAAATCGAATATTGTTGCATAAACTATAAACAACTTTATAGCCTGAATCTTTACACTTTTTTCTAGACCCTTTATAGCTGGGTGAAACGCAAACGGGATTCTAACTCAGACCGATTTCAGATCATGGGAGGTAAATTTCAACTCTTGCCAGCAGTCCGAGCGCAACCCTCCCAATGGTTCTGTTCGGCCACGATAAAACGCCTCGCATTTGCTCTCGCAACTTGTTACGTGCTAAAAGCATATGGCACTAATACTAGTAGTTTACAGTATATAAATAGGGAATAAAAGATCAAGTAGGAATAACGCGGTAAAAGCTCATAAAAAAATTAATATCAGAGTGGGAATGGCCGTTACTAGAGGGTAGACAATAAATAACGGATTTTGTTTTGAAAAAACGAGTGACAGCATTTTAACGTGCAAAAGGTTTCGTGGAAGATAATGTGGTAATCTCGCAATGTCTCGTGGTTTCGGTTATAGTAGGTAAATAATACTGACCGACCGTCCTGGTAGGAAATTATGGGAGCGAGTAACACTTTCCGACGAATGTAGATTCTAGGATAGAAGCGATATAAGAACCACGGAAAACGTTTGCATAGTTTATTGCCTGTTATCAGGGTACGTATAATTATTCTGGCATCTACCTCATTCTATCTTGAAATTCGATATTATAGCAACAAGTATTAGGCGTAAAATCTACGGGAAGTTAGTCTGCTGAAAATCATCACACAGTTTTGGGGTCTACGTGCAGCAGGTGACAGCCGGCGATTGGGAGGCTGACAAGCTGACATTTGTTAGGTGTTTAGGAACCAAAACATAATTTTAACTTTAAACTAAATATGCATACATTTCGTAAGTAACCTGTTGCATGAGGAAATTACAAACAAGGCATCAGCGTTTATTATCAGCACTGGTCGAATGACCCCGGTCAACAAACTGCAATCCTGCAATCCTGGCTGTTTGTTTGTTATGAAATTGAATACGCAAGTGCATATGCGAGCTGGAACTAGGGCAAATATTAAACTTTGTAAGCTAAGTCAGTATTTTTATATGTATAAATAGAAAAATATTCTAGTCAATAAATATACAGTTTGAAGTTTTTGTTTCACTGTGTCACGCTGACCAACGGCCGCAGGTCTTTTTTGGTACATCATCTCGTGTGAGACCGCACGAGACCGTTGGTTTGCACCCCTTTTTAATTCCTGCACCCCTAAGATATTCCTGCAACTGTCCAAATTAAATTCATACAGTCCATTACAAGCTCCACCCTGAACATTTTGATCCTTCGAGCCATTAAAACGTTCCTGCCCCTAGTATCTGATATTTCGAGCCTTTCAACGTTCCTGCCCCTAGCATTTGGTCCAGTAATCCCTTAAAACGTACCAGCACTCATCGAACAAGACCGTTACGATGGCGCAGCGACGGGAGATTTTCAAAACCCAAGAAGATTTAGCAGAATCCATTCGCAGGCAGATTATCAACGTGAGGAAGGATGGCCCATCAAGAAAAAATGCAGCATATATCACCGCTCGCAGATCCACCCTAAAACAACTTTGGGAAGAATTTGAGGCCAACCATTCAGACCTGGCGAAGGAAGTCGAGGAAGAACACCCTTATTTTAAAAACAATTTTTTTCAGCAAACCAAAGACGTTTACAATGAAGGGGTTGCCCTGCTCGACAAGTGCGAAGAAAATCTAGCCACACTAGGTGAAAGTTCACAGCAGCCAGCTGGACCAAAAGAAGATACGACCGCACGTGCTGACAAGGAGGGACAGTTTAGAATAAGAAGGCTACAGATCAAGGTGAATTCACTCCAAAGCGACATTCAGGAAGTCTGTAATAGGTTGAATGAGGAATGCAGTAAAAGGTATTACGAATACAACATTAAGAACATCAAGGATGATTGGGATGACATCAGAGCTCTAAACGAGGAGATATTATCCCACAGTAGCTACGACGACAAGGAGTTCCACGAGACCAAGAAGATGGTCAACGAAATAATTATGCTCCTGTTCCAGCACATCCAGGATGAAGATGTTCAAAGTGTCAAGGAAAACAGTCATGCGAATATAGTGTTACCTGCTCTCAAAATTCCAGTTTTTGAAGGGACCTACGAAGCATGGCCTAGCTTTCATGATATTTTCCGAAGAATTGTTCATGAAAATTCACGACTAAGTAAGGCGGAAAAAATGCATTACTTGAAGTCACAGTTACGAGGGGAAGCCAGCAAGTTAGTGCAACACCTGGAGGCAACTGAAGCCAATTACGAGTCTGCATGGTTCATTATAAGGAACAGATACGACAACACCAGGCTGCTACTTGCGAAGTATTTGGATGACATAGTCAACCAGGCAACCCTGTCGAACGAATCTGCAGAAGGGATTAAGAAACTCCATGACACGACTGCAGAATGCCTAAGAGCAATTGAGAACTTAGGAATTGAAACGGCCACATGGGGGCCTATCATGTGTCATATAGTGACACGGAAGTTGGACAAGGAAACCAACAGACTGTATGAGCAGTCACTAACGGCACCAAGAGAAGTGCAAAAATTCGAGCAGCTACTGAATTTCTTAGAAACAAGATTTCGGTCGCTGGAAGCTGTACAAAGACGGAACAAACTCGAACCCAGAAAACAAGGAATTGGGAAACCATGGAAAAGTCACCAGGATCGGTGGGCAGTGAAGACGTACCACACTGCTGACATATCGTGCTTCCAATGCGGAGGATCACACAGCATTAAATCCTGCCCAAAATTCAGCAATCTAAATATATCCGAACGTTGGGACTTCATAAAGAATAAAAAATTATGTTCAAAATGCTTCAAGCCTACAGGAAAATATAACTCCAGACACTTTTGCCCAGGGAAATGCAAGGAAAAAATTATTGAGACAGTCAAAGAGATTCATCCCGCATCAAATGGATCCATCCCAGGAGTAACAATCCAGCAGGTGAAGAAAATATCAACAACCGATCCTACAGCGGAAGAACGAGCAATAGCAACTGCCAATATAAAGAATACGGAAGTTCAACATCCTGTTATCATCGAATGTGAAAAAATAGCATCTTATCATTCGCAAGAAAATCACCAAGTGCATGGAGTTTCCAAAGTCCTCATTCATGAAGTCCTCGTTCACGAAGTCTCCATTCAGGAAGTTCCCATTCACAAAGTCGATGGACAGAAAGGAAAGGAAATTGCAGGCCACGAAAAAATCGTTGGAACTCCTCCAGATGCTTCGACAGCAGCTCCTAGCGATGGATGGAGCCAAGAAGCTGCAGCAATAACTGCTGCTAACAACAACACCTCCGAGCTCACTAAAAACTTGACCCTCGGTAATGGACGGAGCCCAGAAGTTACAGCAATAACTGCAGAAGATGGAAAACCCTCCGACGCCATTAAAAACTTGACACCCGGTGGAGAGCGGCACCAAGACTTGTCGGCAGGGGATGCAGGAAAAGAAAACACCAAACACGTCGTACCTAGCGATGGATGGAGTCAAGAAGTTGCAGCAGGAACTGCAGCAATCGAGCAACCCTCCGAGTTCTCTAAACATTTAGCACCTAGTGGAGGGTGGCATCAAGAAATGGCATCAAGAAATGCAGCAAGCGAGCAAACCTGCGAGTTCGCTAAATACTTAGCACCCGGTGTAGGGTGGAACCTAGAAATGGCAGCAGCCAGGAATTCAGAAAATGAAAAATCCAAAACCAAATATTCTACGCCTAATAGAAGGTGGATTCAAGAACTTACAGCAACAAGTTCAGAAAACAATAAACACAATGCTAAGCACTTAGCCCCTCGTAGAAGATGGTATCAAGAAGACGGCTTATTAAAGTCTGCGAGGGAATTTACCGAAAGCACGCAATATGGAATACCGATGCGGCATCCTCTAAAACAGCTAACCTCGGCAAGAGTGATATTAATTATCGTATTCACTCATATAATGTTCGTCTCCAAAGGAAGAGGCAGCCGATGGACGTTGGCAGGATGTTCCAAACCAATTTGTAACATAGTCAACGACACAATAACACAAAAGCTCTTTTACAGAAATAGCAAAGGAGCCAGTGTTGCAGCAACCGAACCACTTCGAGGATTTACAACCCTCTCGGTTAGACCTGCAACATCATCTGAAGGAAATAGCATGGAGAGCCATCCGACGTCGCTACTACCTATCCAAGAGGACAAGTTAAAGGAGATCGAGCCAATAGGAAAACATCTTTACCTATGTAGGCCATCCGCCGTTCGAAGTATTGAAGACAATCCTAATTGCATCATTGACGAAACCTATCAACGATTAAACAAGATCAAATGTTTGGTCCATCAGTTTACAGTTAAGACACTGGTATGGAAGAAACTGTACGCAGCGAATACATGGTTGTTTATTCCCAATCAACCCACAACAGCAGAAGTACAATGCAGCGGGAATCGAGAAGATATGAAGATTCAAGATGTTGGCATAATTCAGATATCCGCAGATTGTACTATATACACCAAACGGACTACCTTGCATACTCAGCTATTCACTACTATTCCTGTCGTAGCTGGGTTCAACAAACCAATGCAAGTAATTATTAACACTACTTTGCAGAATACGAGCACCCACCCTCAACTGCAAATGGAGGAACCTGTGTTGCTACCGTCCGATCATTTTCAACGCCTACAAGAAGAAGAGGACGAGTTGCAGCTACATCAGGAATATCCATTGTGGCACCATCAACATACCATCATGGTGAACACTGGTACTACAATCGGTATCTTGGTATCAGTTTGTATCATCTGGACATTATGGAAGTACTGGAGAAAGAATAGGAAACCGCAGCCACGCCCAAATTCAGACCCGTCAGAGAGCTTCAGGTTACAACCACTGCCACCTGACGAAGAAGATGGAGAGACAGCCTCAGCCACACCATCCCGGCCCTTTGTCGCTCGGCAGAATGTTTAGGAACCAAAACATAATTTTAACTTTAAACTAAATATGCATACATTTCGTAAGTAACCTGTTGCATGAGGAAATTACAAACAAGGCATCAGCGTTTATTATCAGCACTGGTCGAATGACCCCGGTCAACAAACTGCAATCCTGCAATCCTGGCTGTTTGTTTGTTATGAAATTGAATACGCAAGTGCATATGCGAGCTGGAACTAGGGCAAATATTAAACTTTGTAAGCTAAGTCAGTATTTTTATATGTATAAATAGAAAAATATTCTAGTCAATAAATATACAGTTTGAAGTTTTTGTTTCACTGTGTCACGCTGACCAACGGCCCCAGGTCTTTTTTGGTACATCATCTCGTGTGAGACCGCACGAGACCGTTGGTTTGCACCCCTTTTTAATTCCTGCACCCCTAAGATATTCCTGCAACTGTCCAAATTAAATTCATACAGTCCATTACAAGCTCCACCCTGAACATTAGGAGAGTCATTGGATTTATTAAGCGTCTACAGGTATAACAACAAACAGATGAGTGATTTAACTAGAATCTGATGGTCTTTCGCATATAAGAACAATGTGTACTCATTAAACGTATTGGTTTAAGTTAATTGGGGTACCCCGTGCAAATAGTAGTGGATTGAATAACTGTCAAATCAAGGAATACAACGTGTGTGAAACAATAAAGCTAGTTAAAGGTATTGCTCTCTTTCATTTTCTTCTTAGACATTGAGTTTAATAATCGTATTGTCAGATATAAAGTGAAGTTATAAGTTTCTTGACCTATATCAGTGTACTTGAGTCAAACTTGTTATCGCTCCCTTTTAACATCTTAATTAAAGAATTCGCGACGTCTTCACTGTTGCTAGAGACGGGCTTCAAATACACTTTTATGGCGATCAATTGTTGAGTTAAAAATATAGAACGCCGACCTAAAGGTAAGTAAAAAAGCTAACAAACTGAATTATATATGCCGCACTGATCGTTGCCATTTATGTTTCTTTTACAACATTTATCCTGTATCTGTTGAGTCCAGTTTTTATCAAGGGTAAAACCTAAGCCTAATTGTCGTTTTACCTTTAAAAAATTGACCGCGGCGATTCCTCTTTAGGGTCATTCTTCTTCTTCTTTAACAGCCCTTTCTTATCCGCTCCTGGATGTAGACCTCCCCTCTCTGTTTCCACTCTTTCTTATCTGGTGCCACACGTTGCCAGTTTTTTTCCAGATCTTTCTGTGATGTCATCAGTCCATCGACTTTGTGGTCGTCCTATACTGCGTTTGTGTAGCCTTGGTCTCCACTGCAGAATATGTTTTGTGTATCGTGTCGTCTCCTGTCTTGCCACATGTCCTGCCCAGCTCCATTTTAACCTCGCTATTCTTTCTATGATGTCTTCACACTTCGTTCGTCTTCTAATTTCATCATTTCTGAAGTGGTCTCTGAGACTTATTCCTAGCATGATACGCTCAATAGCTCTTTGGGTGGTTCTGAGTTTGTTTGCTGAGCTGACAGTTAGTGACATGGTCTCCATACCATAAGTCATCACCGGAAGAATGCACATATTAAACACTTCCCTTTTTAGGTTGATTGGTTTATTCAGGTCTTTTAGAACAAACCATCGTTTTCCAGTTGCTGCCCATGTCATTCGTGTTCTTCTGTTTACTTCGGCTGTTTGATTTTCCTTGCCTAATTTGATTGTATGTCCCAGGTAAATGTATTCCTCGACGTTTTCTAGATTTTGGTAACCGAGTGTAAGTGTTCGACCTTCTCTAGTCATGACTTTAGTTTTTCCTATGTTCATGGTGAGACCTATTTTTTCCGACGCCAGTTTGAGTTCCGTTAACATACTCTGCAGCTCATCTACTCGTAGATCACTACTAATCAAGTAAATGTCGTCTGCGAAACGGAGATGGTGAAGGTGTCGTCCATCGATCCTTAATGCTTTTTTGTCCCAGTGCAGTTCTTTGAAAATGTCTCCTAAGGTCAGATTAAAGAGATTTGGAGAGATAGTGTCTCCTTGTCGCACATCTCGCGCAACCTGGATTTTGTTTGTTGTTAGGTTATCGGTAATTTTGACTTGAAACGTAGCCGTGTCATAAATGTTTTTCAACAGATTTCTGTATCTTGAGTCTATTCTTGCTTTGTCTATTGCTGAGAATACTGCCCAATGTTCCACTGAGTCAAACGCTTTGCTGTAATCCAAGAAGGCAAAGTGGAGCTGAACGTTATATTATGTGCATTTCTCTATTAGGGAACGCACAGCTTGTATATGATCAGCCGTACCATAGCCCTTTCGGAACCCGGCCTGCTCCGGTGGTTTATATTCGTCAAATTTATTTGTGAGCCTGTTGGTAATAATCTTTGTAAATAATTTATAAGGGTGTGGCAAAAGGCTGATGGGTCTATAGTTCTCCAAATTGTGTTTGTCTCCTTTTTTGTAAAGCAGGATAACCTGCGCATTCTCCCATGTAGCAGGTATTTTATTGTCAGTTAGGCATTTGTTCAGTAAGGTCTTAATTGAGTTGAGTGTTGCAGTACCTCCCAGTTTTAGCATTTCAGCAGTAATACCATCTTCTCCCGGTGCACGTCCATTTTTCATGTGCTACAAGGCATATTCGATTTAATTTATGGTGATGTCGGGGATTTCTTCTGATCCGACGTTTATTACACTTTGTGAATTTGCATTTGGGGTTGGTGGATCTTTAGAACAGTACAGATTATTATAATACTTCTGAACGATGTCGACAAGTTCGTTGTTATCTTGTTTTATTTCACCTTCGCTATTTTTTAGTTGATGTATTGTCGTTTTCCCATTTGCTCTGTCGTTTTTTAATATTCTCATGTTCTTATTGTTTTCGATCACTGTTCGATTTTTTTTTGTGTTACTCTTCCTTATGTCTTTTCTAATTCCCTTACGAATAACTTTGTTGATCTCTGAATATTCTATAGAGTCTTTATTCATTCTTCTTCTTTTTTCTAACATTTCTTGTGTTTCTTTGCTTAATTTCGAGTGTTTGTTTTTCTTCTTTGAGCATATCTTTTTGGTTAATGTCTTCAAGGCGTTTCTAATTTTTCCTTCCAGCTCATTTATAACCAGTTCTACGCCACGGTTTGCGGGGAATAATTTCTTTCTCAGTTATTCTTGATAGAGCTTTGGTTTTATAAGTTTATTTCTTTCTATTTTAATGTTTATTTCTATTCTTGCTCTGACAAGTCTGTGATCGCTGCCCATATCGAACTGTTTTAATACTGAGATGTATTTGACAATATATTTTCTGTTGGTTATAACGTAGTCGATTTCGTTTTTTGTTCGTCAATCAGGGCTTCTCCATGTCCATCTTCTTTGAGGCTTTTGTTAAAGTGTTCATACAGTATATATTTTCATTTTGTAAATAGTTCATCAGCATATTCCCCCGTTCATTAGATATGCCCAATTCAAGGTTTCCCCTGTTTGGTAAATTGTCTTCATTGAGTTAGGGTCATTAAACAAATGTAAAACCAAAAAGCCGTATCCGCACCCCCTGCCAAACAGCTGCCATTTTGAAAATAATGAAATTTGTTTTTTCTCGCGATCCATTGGTCGCACAGCAAAAGTTATTGAACAAAAAATGTTGGAAATAAAATTCTAGTTTTTCTTGGAGGCCTCTGCTTTGCGGACTCTCCGGAAGGGAGAAGGAAGGTGGTCTCGAGTAACGAATGCGGGTGTTTTCCCTGCCAGCAGCTCGAATCGCTATAAATAAACCAAAATTAAATATTTAGGTTTCATCTCGTCGGTCCCTGGTTTCTTCTGACTAATAAGACAAAAACCGAAAGAGTTTTAGGGCAGTTAATAGCCACCCGAAGCTGGAAAAACGTGAACGTTTGCCACGCTAAATAAGTGAATTTAAAAATTTCAAGGCCGAGAGCGACGTTGGCTCACCTGCAAACTTACAATTTCCCCGGTACGCGCTCAGTTTGAAATTCAAATATTAGTGAACTCGCGTCTCGCAGATAATTTAGACCGCTCGTGGTTTCAATTGGATCTCGGACTGATGGGCGTTCGTGGCGAGCTGTCTGGAAAAAATATTTTTATTAATAGGACAAATTCTCGTTTTACCGAACAAGTATCTAGAGAAGCATCTTTAGATAGGCGGCAAGATAGTGTTCGTTTACGCTCAATCATTAGCAGCAAGAATTGGTTTATCTAAGCGGCAAGATTGTATTCCTTCGCGAGCTAGTGTTAACAGGAAAGACGCTTCGGCAGTTTCACTAACCTAGGCAAAAGAGGTTTCGGGTCAAATTTAAGGGTAGCCCAAGCAGTTTAACTTCACAGGTAAAAGTGAGGAATGGAACTTACATTGGAACGAAATGGACAAAATTCTGGTTTCAACGGACAGGTATCTGGACTGGCGGTGACTGGTGGAGCCCCTAGGAACCAAATGTCCAAGGTAGCCTCCGGCCGAGGCTCAGGTTCTGATTTGGATTCTAAAAGGAATAGGTTAGATTTCTCTGAAGACTAACCGGGAATCGCTTTTTTATAATGCTTCGCGAAAAATCTAAGTGGGGCTAAACGTGATACTCCAGTGAGTACGGAAAGTAGGAATGCACAGATTGTAATGTTACATGCAGTCTGCATGGCACATTTATTCATATAAAATATATCCAGATAGTTAATTTAAAAAGTTTATGTACAGTCGATGTGTTGTGAATGGTTACGGGTAACCAAAGAGAAGTAAATAAACAGAATGATAAAAAAGTTCAATTTGAAACTAGACTCGAAACGGTCATATTAAAACCGATGGTGGTTCAGTTCCAACCAATTGGTATTTTTAATTGAATCTAATTAAAAGATCATTACACAGGAAGTATCTGATAATGATATAAAATAAATTCAGCAAATCAAACCGTCTATCAAGTCGACATAATTGAAGTGTTTGCAATATCATATTGAAGTTATATTACCAAGTAAATAACTTACAAGATAATTAACGTAGAGCCAGTGTTTACGTGTGTGTTGTGCATTCAATTGAGAAGTGCTATCTGGGAGATAGCAACACATCCAAAGAGATTTTTGAGGGGATTGGAGATTTTAACCAGCCAGTTACTGTTAGCTGTCCTGCTTCATTTGCAGAGGAATTCTATAGGTTGCTGATCAGGTTACGCTAAAGCGACGTTAAGGTCAGTGTTGTTTCTTAACTTTTGCTAACAACTTTTGGAATACTTCAAGGATATTTAAATTGTGTGTTTAATATTAGTGAACTTGTATTTAGAACTAAGAATTACTATTAATTATCTAAATTCTAATAGTGTTCTGAGTACTCGGCGATTTTAGGTCATTATATTTAGAAATTCTAACCTTTTGATTTAATTTAAGATTGGGGATGTAAATTAGGGATTTTGAGTTTTAATATTGATTAAAAGTTATCGTAAACAAACTTGACTATCCTTACGTCATTGACAATTCAATAAACATATCTGAATGTAATTAAGATATTTAGAATATCAGTAAAAGACCTGAAAGTAACTATAAGATTACTTTATATTAATCAAATAGTTGAACAATCAGTAATACTTGTTATTAAGAAGCACCATTCAGCTGAGGGTAAGGAGTATTTCTTTAGCTTTACTGACTAGCCGGAGCAAAATTTAAAATAAATAGAAGAATATACCATGACAATATTTGTATGTCACATATTGACGTTTGTGAGGTAAGTTATTATTTTAATTTATCATATAAATAAGTGATATAACACCGCATAGAGGCGTTCTATTACAAGATCGAGCGGCGCGGTGTACCTTATGCAACTCGCCGGTTTTCCACCTGTACTTGATCGGATAGTCAGCAGGATCTCTCAGAATTCTTCAAGTCTTTTTACCCTCCGCGTCTCTCGAAATGTTTGTGCGTCACGCATTCTTGTTACTGTAATAGCGCCAACAAATTGATATCGGCAAAACGTTTTAAAACAATTTGAAAGCACGCGAAACATCACAATCTGATTCTTTTTGAAAATTTTTATTAACATTAAACGGCAGAAACAAAATGTCTGTAGCTTTCTTACAAAACCATTTGCAAGCATGTACTGTGCGTAGTTCTTTATAATTTCACAGAAGCCGTCATTACATTTACACGCTATGAAGTGTTACTTAATTTTAAAATCAATCAACAATCCTGTTGCGTCTCTTTTTGGAGAAACCTAACTTGCGTTAAAATATCACTCAAACAAAAATATAAAGGTTTCTCGCATTTGTCATTGTCACTATTGATCTTACATGTAAAAGTATTTCTAGAAAACTAAATGCTAGTAAGCTATTACCAAGTCATTAATCTTATTACGAGCTGCCACCCTATGGCGCTTTACGGTAGGCAAACACAATTAAAAATTCTATTAAAACTTCTTTAAATTAATGGTATTATGAGCCACCAAACAGATGTACCGGTAGGTAAATTTAAAGTATTTTAATGGATTTCGTTTTAAGAAAAGACTGATTTGTGTAAAAGCCTTTAGAAACGTATTACAAAGAGAATAACTTCATGCTTGGTTTGCCTATGTGGCTGAAAAATATAGTATGTGAATTACTATCAATGAAAGATTTTTACATAAATTTACTTTTACTTTTAAAACTAATTGCGCTATTAATATATTGCAATAGTTCTGTGTTTCAACGTATAATAGTAAATGAATAATTTAATAGAAATAGGGGGATATATACCTTAATTAGGTTTGCTAGCTTAATAATAATACAATATTGTTAATATGATATTATTTGGTGTATGATTGATAAATAAAGGTTACTGGCAATTTTAATTAATATGGGCCTAAAATTAGGCAGTTTCTTTTCATTGTAAATTGTCAATGAGAAAATGTGCTTTCTGTTCATTCTCATAGCGGTAGGTAGATTAGTGAAGTAGTAGGCATGTGCAAACAGCTGGATTAAACAACTTATAAAGCATGCGTTAAGTAATAAAGGAACATGTTAAAATGGTTTATTAGTTGGATGAGGGTGCAGCAGAAATGAAGAAGGATACAGTTTTGCCATATAAACTTTTGGAGGTTAAGAGGAGAGCGATAATGTGTGCATTTGTGGGCGCTGTGAAGTATTTATGAAAAGGATTTGTCTTTTGATACATAGAAAGAAATTTATATATAATGTCAAATATAAATCAAAATCTTAACAGTAACTAGGAATATTATGTAACTAGGTTAGGCGCTTGGGATTTTTGGTACTAAAAATAACAAACGGTAAGCATTTTTCAATAAAGGAAAATAGAAACACCTGAAATAAGCTGAGAAGTGATATATATAAGAACTGTTGAGTGTACAGCCAACGTATACTTTGTATTAAGGAAATCTACATAACCAAAATATATTTCAAGCGAAAAAGTTATTTAAACCCTAGAACAATGATAAATGTATGTCCCAACTTTAGTAGAGACGTGCATGTTTTTTTAAGTATTAAAATGAGCTAGTACTGAAATTTATTTAATAGAACATAAACGTGGAAATTAATATTGATATCGAATATTTGTAATGAAAATAAAATGTATTTCATGTACCCACTCAACAAGAAACCTACAGTAAATTGTTGGTTTTTTATTCACTATATATGAAAAATTTATTATTTCTAGCTATATTTAATCCAAGAAATTGCTTTGAAAATAAATGTCTAAAAATTTTTATGTCCATCGTTAAACGTATTTGTTTTCTATGTTCGTTCAGACCTATAAATAAAATTATTTACAAAATGTATAAAAAAATTGTAATAGTGGGCCACTGCAAATTCGAAATAAATAATACCAATGAAACAGTACTCGAGGTTAAACACTAGTTCATTCGATTAAAATGTTCTCCTTTTTTCCACTCTCTGCTAGGTCCATTTGTCGATGTTGTCCACCTTATTGCTGATATTGTCTTTTAATTAAGTGAATAAGAGTACTACGTAACATACATAGCATACACGGTGGTTCTTCAGTCGATCGTGTGATCTCTGGAAGTACTATCTAAGACAAAGTACTGGGACAACTTTTGATAGAAATTTTAGCATTATTTGATTTGTTTAAATAAAACTTTGAACAATTAAATTTACTATAAATTTTTATTCATAGGAACGTCTAAGCAAGTTGACAATTAAGTTAGAAATGCCTACCAACTGTTCATATTATGATTACAAACTCACAGTTTGGCTCATCCCTAATACAAAGCAATCCGAATTATAATACGAGCTTATAACGGATTGTCGTGATGTTCCAAGCCCGTAGTTTGTACACTGGCTTTTTTTATTTCGTTATATAAGTTATAACACATATTACGTCCGCGTTTTTTCTTGATTTTTTTTTTACTTTTACAGAAAGAAAAAATCAAGAAGCAACGCTGAAGGAAGTATGTGTAGTAACGAGATACAAAATAACCACAATGTATATAATAACTATCTTAATTCTAATGAGGACAAATAAACGACAGCGCCATCTCGTTGTGGTGACTGCACCAAAGTGGAGTATGGGTTTGCCGGTAGTTCGCTGTACGTTGGCGTGTTGTGTCTGGTGTGCGCTCACGGAGGTAGGTGGCACTGGCAGTGGCTTGGTTTGTTACACAGGTAATATTCAGTGCTCTAGGATGGTAATCAACTTCTTTTTTCAAGTGTTCGTTAATTATTCCTAAATTGGATTACATATTGATTCGATGGTACACATATTTATACGCATTATACAACTGCATTTTTTGAAAATCGACCAATCCTGAACTGATTACCTGATAAGCTCCCTAGGGAAACTTATCAACCGATAAGCTCCCTAGTGCTAATTATCGCCCCCTTAGATGGTGTCATAATTAGAAATGCAAGAAACAAGCAATTTGAGTTTTTTGGCATTATTAGATCAATTTTAAATCATAATTCGTATACGGGTTTTGTGTAATAATCTTCAAAATATAAACGCGGGCGACACATTTACATATAACTTTGCCCGTGCCAAGAGTCATCGTGCTGGTTGCCCTTAAAAAACTGTCCTCCTGCAAGCCCTCGTGACAGCTTTCATTGCAACCCTTGGCTTGTGCAAAATTATCGGTAAGTATATCTCGCTCTTCATATATTACTATTGAAAATTGACATATTATTTATGTCAAGTACTAACGCCAGAAGAACGTTGCTATTTTTCGGAATAATTTTTGTTCTGTCCAATCCAGTTGAATAAAGCTGCAACTTTCTTTGATAAATAAAATTACCAAACAAATCGAGTAAGTGCTTCGAAAATACCTATATAGTTTCACCTAAATTCGAGAACCGTTTTACTTTAATTGGAAAAGAATTAAGCTTAGTGGAAGATGGACCGTACTACCTGCAATATATTCTGCTGGCCTATGTCAAACTGTAATAATAATAAACACACAACGTTCTAATTCAGATCTTTCGATTTTATCAGCGACACAAATGGCGACCTAAACAGTGAATCCAGATCACCAGACAAATGGAAAACACGGCTTGTCAGCATGCTGTAGTGTGGAAACATAACACGTTTTAGTTGGGCGGCACTATCATGTGAGCAATAACCTTAAGCGTAATAGGACTGAGCATACGTGTTCCCTGCCAACCTTAGTAAAGAAGGGTACAAACTTACGTGTTTTCGTACACGTTATGTCAACTTTTAACATTGAGTGCTAATCTAAACTGCACTTACAATTAACAACGTAAGATCGTAATGCAACGACGTAATTACAAGTTTTTGCATCAAAGTCATACCTACGGTAAGACTCGACTACTGATCTAAAAGGCATTGCATATTAATGTTATTTTAAAGTAATACATAAAACCTTAAGTTTTCACGTTTTATAAACGTCAAGTCAACGTTTAACATTAAGTGCTGATCTAAAAAACCATTTCAATTTAACGACGTAGAAATGTACTGCGAAAACGTTACTAGGGAGTTTTTGCACCACGTCACGTTAAAATAACGTTACGTTAAAACCGAAAAATTTAATGTGAATTGGCTTTATCGTTGACGTCGCTAGCTGAGATTTAACAGGAGGTCATTTTAACGGCACGTTATGCAAAAACTCCCTATTATCACATTGTTGTAACAGCGTTATATCGACTTTAAGAGTCAATTACTAATTTCAAAGGCGGTTTATATTAGCATTAAGGTTTAGAGTTTCCATAAACATAATATCTGCCTTATAAATTAACTACTAATCTAAAAATCTCTTAACATTAAAAACATAGGGACGTCATATAAACATGCTCAATCAATGCCATAGCTAACATGTTTAATGAACGAAATAATTACGTAAAGAGTAAAAAGGCTTACTAAAAATCAACGTCTACTTTAGGTTAAAAATCTGGTGTGATATACGTACACAACTTCCTTTTACAGTGATTTTATAATTAGCAAAAAATTTGATTTTTAAGCATTTCTCAAAAATTTTCAGAAATTACAAATTCTACAAAAACCGTACAAAATAAAGCGTTACTCCAAGCGACAAATTTTCTCTAAAATGTTAAGCTGAATTCAAAAATGTAATAATATACCGGGTGTTTTATTTAAAATAGGAGTTAATAAAAATAATAGAAGAGAACCCAGAAGAACTGGAAAATCGTCTATCTCACATCAATACACGTTAAAAATATAATAAAAATTTTAAGTTTCCGGTTATAAGATTTTCTTCAAAAGCTTGCTTTCGCATCTAGATAGTACATAAAACTTATATATGAAGTTTCAACGCCATACCTCTTTTCGTTTTTGAGATATTCTGTTCACAGATAGACAGACACACAGACACACAGACAGACCAATAAACGAAAACATGTTTTTTGGGTTCAGGAGTCTGTTCAAACTTTTTTTCGACCATGGATTAACCAAAAAGTGTAAAACTAACTGAAATTGTGTAAATACGAAGATGCAGGTAATTAGGCTAGAAGAACTAGTTTAAAGCGTGCCAGATAAGTGTTTGTAAACAAGACTCGGCAGTTTTTATCGACTTACTGGGTCAAGTTAGAAATTAGTACAGCAAGCATTTCTCCAAGCTTTGCATTATGCGAAATGCACTAGGTGTTATTGCGAACAATGTATATGATTACGCTACATTAAGTGCATGTTATAGTGTTTTTTGTTTATGTTAATAGTAAGTTAAAAAAACACGACACACAGTTAATCGTATATAAGCCTGTGTTATTAATTTAAATCAATATACTTTAAAACATAAAAGTATGTTCATTTGAACCAATAGACGAAGGCTAAGATTGTCTGTAAAGGGTTGGTAAGGCCTGACCAACCGCCGTTACATCTTATAGCAACAAACAACTTCCATCTCCTGTCAAGAAGCAACCTCGTACTACAATACTATCAAATTCTACCTTTCGAATTGGAAATTGGGAAGGTAACAGCAGACTCAAAAACGTGAAGATCTGTTGAAAATTAATTTCGAATATTTTGGGTGAATCCAATACTCCCTTTATCGTAAAAGGAAGTAAAAAATTACGTTAACTGTTTGATTACAATTCAACGTTTACTTTTCAGCGAATAACGTCTTTTCAATTATGTCAACGTCTTTTCGGCGTTTTTTATATGTACATGTGCCTGCTGGGATTAGAGCTGGGTGAAAATAACGATATATCGTTTATCGATATACCCTTCATTAAATATCGATGTATAGATATATCGATATTAAATTTAGTAGTTCCAGGTTTTGCACATATCGATATATATCGATAATTATCAATAGTTAGCGATATCGATAGTTATCGATAGATAATTATCGATAGTTATGGATATTCATCGATATTTGATGCTGAATTACATTTTCTTTAATAGACACTCATAAATTCCTTAAGATATACTATGCGGAATTTTAAACTCGTCCTTCTTTCTGCTGGGTTTATGTTATTGAAGCATTTGCTTGTTTAATTTGTATCGTGTTTAGGGTTTGTGTTCAGAATTTTATATCGCAGCTGGGATAGAATTAGAATAGCTATTTACGACGTTAAGCCGGTAGCTAAGCAAGGCCATAAACGCAAATACCGGCCGTGTGTCGTACATTTTTTTGCATACCGAACAAGCACAAGATTCCAAAGTTATTTGCTTTCATAATACTGTGTATCGTGTTATACGTTTGGCAGTATTGAGGTGGCACTTGCAGTTTATGTCAAATTCAAGGTTACTTTCTGCGTCTGTCTGTAATTGTAACATCGAATTGCGATTAAATTAACAATGCCACTAACGATACATTTTACTACTACCATAAGCATAGGCCATAAAAATTTACCTCCTGGGATCATTGCTAATCTGGTAAATAGTGGCTACTAGACCAGCATATAAAAGATATATTCCATGTACTTGAATTTCAAACCAAACTAAACTTATAACGCTAGCGTTACAATCTTACATCAAAATTGTATTTAATTTGTACAACGTTCATTTAAGCGCAATCGGGCTTTATATTTAGCCAACGTTCGAGCTGGTAATAACAGATCACGCATCCGCTATACGTGAAGACATGAAGAAGCAATCGTGACGCCGTCTCCCACTCAACGGTACCCAGAGCAGCTGTACCGACAAAGCCTGAAGAGTATAAAAGAAGACTTCGCAACCAATTTAAGTCACTTGAAACACTTGGGTCCCTAGACTTTCCTTTCCTCCAAATCCTCTCTTGTCTTTAGATTGTGACAGCGCTTACTGTCTCCTAAGGTAAACCTGAAAACCTGCTCGTGCCTTAGTTTATTACAGCACTTGCTGACTCCTAAGGCAAACCCCGAAATCTGCAGAGCTCAGCCGTAGCTGTGCATACTTTTACATTTGGCACACAGAATTCGAACAGGGCAGAGTACTTGCCAGAGTACTTCACTACTTCCCAAGAATGATACGTGAAGCCTTAGAAATAGAAAAACATCCAAATAATATAAACAGAGAAGATGGTTTTAGACTTAGTAAAACTTGGACTCCTGCCATTCACGGTCTAAAGCGTTACCATCACCGATCGCCAGCCGGTCACGCACCGCTGCCGAAAAGTACAATGGACTTGAACGACCAATCAACGTTACGCCGTTCTGCACGGCTGGCACAGAGGACTATAAATACTTCCATGCCGTTCTACAGCTCTTAGAGCGACTTTGACTCTGATGATGATGCAAGGTGCAATGTCTTGCAATACGTTAGTCTATATGGGTGCATAAACAGTAAAAAGGTCAAATATCCTTGTTCACAAGGTACTCTAATAACACAGACCAAATCATTGGTGGCTTGTAAGAGTCCACAAGCCACCAAAGAACATAACCATTACACAAACCCTTGCTTAAGTTGACAAGACACTTTAAGCCAACAAATGCTGGGTATTTATCTACAAAGACGACGCGGTCTAAGCCGAAATTTAATTCTAATATTAACAATTTGCGTAACCGCGAAAGCCTCAAACATTATTTATTATACTTTGTTTACTACATGATGCTCTAAATTATTTAAACGTTTTACCTTTAAAGGAAGAACCATATAATTCATTTTCAAGTACACAGCTGATTTTACTTTTAACACACTGATATGTAATTTTTAGGCCTACTCTTAGTAGGGACGTTGAAAATAGTGCCTATATTGGTTTATATGGATTAAAACTTTGACATTTAAAAATAGTGTAGCTTTTAACTAATGGAAGAAACGCAGTTTTATTTGAAAAAAGAAACGCATTTTAATACGGTTGCAGAAAAACTAATGTAAAGTTACTAGCGTCACTCTTCACAGTGAAGCTAATAAAATACAGCTCGTCACCCATATTAATGTTAGCTTTAGCTAAGTTGCGAGATTAGACCGCCCTTGCTTGAAATTCGTTATATTTTCATTCACAAACACTTCCACATATATACTTAAATTGCGTGCCACAATACATTAATTATATTATTGAAACACCTAAAACGTTGCGCGTTAATGCATGCATTACCCCAAAAGTTCACTGAAATAAACGTTAATACAACATAATGCCATGGAGCAAATATTGACGTGATCAACCAGTGAGTACGTTATCATGACTTCATCGTGCAGATACGAGACATATCTGATAATGCTAATTACATATGCTGTTAACCCTGTATACAATATACAAAATGAACTGTATGTTTACAAGCTTCCGAACAGTCGACTTCAGCAAGAGTGCATTGATAAAATACTTCAAGATTATGTGAAGCCCATCGATTTGGTTATTCTATTAAATTTTAAAGACGTCTTTATAGATTTGCGGATAAAGTCCCGACCTGTGATAATTCAGAATAATTTCACTATGAAGATGGATTATGCAGGTCTAAGAAAAGCTAATGCATATGTAATATTGATCAATAATGAAAGTATCACAAGCGTCTTCAACTCATTAACTAGAACATCCCATTGGAATCCGAGGGCTAAATTTGTCATAGTCTTCAAGGGGAGACTGGCTGATTTATTTCCATTGTTAAAAAAGTGCCATGTTTTGAACGTTATAGTACTTATGCCCGAAATAGGAGACCACATTAAAATATGGACGAACTTTCCTTACAATTTTTCAGTTTCTGAGCAAGAAAGAGTTGAGCCAGTTCTGATAAATACATGCATTGAAGGTAAATTATCGACAAATATGGATTTGTTTTCGACCAAGCTGCCTAAGAAATGGTATAACACAACGGTAAGGGTGATTCTTATAAATTATCCTCCCTATGTTATGAAAGATAAGGGTATAGGGATGGAAATTCGAATCCTCAAACTGGTTAGTATTTATTTATTAGATGTTTCAATCTTAGTATAGGTTTAGCACCTTTTGGTCCCGATTTCCATATAAGTTGTAGGTCGTTTTTTATCGCATGGGTACTATTTCTCTGATCTGTAATCTTCCATCCACGTTCATTGTTTGCATATTTACTTTCGGCAAAATCTTAGTTTCATGCTCTCCTTTTTGCTTATATTTTGGTTTTATTCTGTTAGAAAGCACAGAGAAAAGTTTTACGGCAAGCTAATAAGCTAGTTACCCTTTTCATGTTCCCAAATCTGCGGTATCCATAGAATTGAAATAATTATTTTGTAGAAGTTTTGTACAATTTTTTTGTAACGCATTTGTTTAAAGTTCTTTTTCTTCCATATGCTATCTCCGCTAAGCGAACGTTGGTTATTACCTTCACTTACGCAGTTATTTTACGTCCGCCCGGAATAGTGACCCTCTGAAGATATAATGGTATCTTCAGCATATCTAATACCTTTAATGGCACCCTGCTTAATGTAACATCAAGTGTTTGCTTCGTCTATAATTTTTTTTTTCTATTCTTGTGGCTGAGGACGCGAGCTACTTCGGCCCGGGCAAGAGTTTTTGTAAGATATTGGAAAATGAGGATGCAAATTTCTACTCCTTATCACCTTTAAATCTAAAATACCATATTTTTGACACTCTCTGCCTCATTTAGACTCTTGGCTAACGGTATAGATATATCGCCGACTCGATTTTAAACCGATTCCCTCGGTCCAGGTTTCCCACTTATTAGTTAGGTGTTTGAATTGTACCCAATCCCAGCAATTGCTTTTATCATTTTGTGGACTGCAATTATGTCATGTAGATTTTTCTGTCTGCCATTATTCCTTGCAGTTTCCAATTTCCCTAATTATTCGTCTTTATTTTCTCTATATCTTGTTGGCTGACGTCATGGATGCGATACATCATGCAACACCCCACCCATTGCGTCTTTACGGTTAGTATTTTCTTTGTTGTGTAATTTGTCAAATTTCTCCTGCTAGATTTTTAGATTTTCTTACTAATCGAAAACGTTTGTTTAACGTATGTAGTTTATTTATTTTGAACGAAGTTGTGCTCGCACATTTCAAAGCGATATTATTTTGGCAGAAAAAGCAGTCCTACCTTCACACTCTTTCAGTTATATCCTGTTATATTCTTATACTAGCTGTTACCCGCGAGTTCGTACGCGCAAGGTTCGTTATTTGTATATTAAATCATGACTAATTATTTCCTGTCATCCCATCCCATCCCATCCCATCCCATCCCTGTCTCCGTCCCCGTCCCCGTCCCTTTCCCCGTCCCCATCCCTTTTCCCGCCCCCGTCCCGTCCCCGTCCAGTCCCGTCCCGTCCCGTCCCGTTCCCTTTCCGAACTGTCAAACGCGCGAAGGTTAAATAGTCGTTAAGTTTTATGAAATTTTCCAATTTTCTGCGCAATTGTCTTAATTTTTCTTTCCCTAAGAACCTTTTACAAAGTATTAGAAAACTTTTAAAAAAATGATGAATGAAATCGGTAAAGTCGTTCTCAAGTTATGGCGTGACCAAAAGAAATAGGGATTTATTTTTATATACAGGGTGGGCCATTTTAATCGACGCATCCCAATATCTCCGTTGGTAAGCCGAATAAAACAAAATTGTTCAGACAAATGTTATTCAGGAAGATGGAGGTAATTTGAGTGTACTAATAACTTTGACCTTGACTCAACTTACAAGGTCATTTAAAGGTCAATTTTTTTTAAATGGAACCCCCTATTTTTGATGGATTCGGAAAGAGCGGACAAAAATATTTCCGAAATGGTAGTTTATAACTCGTTGGAGTGACCTTGAAAAGGTTAAATTAAGGTTAAATGTTGAAAATTCGTCCAGAAGCTGTTTTCGAACTTGGATAATTTAAGGGCGAAAAAATATTTGACTAGACTTGGGGGCAATAACCTTGACCTTCTTGTCCTTTAGGTCAACTGTGAAGTTCATTGGAAGGTTAAAGTGATTTTTTTTAAATAAAAGGCAAAGGAACTCACTGGAAACCAGCACCCCAAACGTGAGAGGCAAAGAGACTCACGGGAAACAAGCAACCAAAACGTGAGAGTCAAGGGGACTCACGGTAAACAAGCACCCCAAACGTGAGAAGCAAGGGAAATCACGGTAAAGAAGCACCCTAAACGTGAGAGGCAAGGAGACTCACGGTAAATAAGGTTATTGTCCCCTAAGTCTACTCAAATATTTTTCACCCTTAAATCATCCGAATTCAAAAAAACAGCTTCTGGACGAATTTTCAACATTTAAACTTTATTTGACCTCTTCAAGGTCACTCCAACGAGTTATAAACTATTATTTTGGAAATAAAATTTTCTACTCTTTCCGAATCCGGCGTCAAAAATAAGGGTTCCCGTTTAAAAAAAAAGATTTTAACCTTCAAATAACCTTGAAAGTTGACGCCAACGTCAAAGTTATTAGTACAGTCAGATGACCCCCATCGTCCTGAATAACTTTTGTCTGCATATTATTTTTTATTCGGCTTACCAACGGAGCTATTCGGATGCGTCGATTAAAATGGCCCACCCTGTATATAGATATATATCTATACATTTCCTAAACTTATCCATAGCGTCTCACTAATACCAAACATTTCAACGTTTATTTTTTTTTCATCTCATAGATGGTGTTGTGTTTAGCTTGTGTCATGCATTCTGGGTATAATTTAAGTGCCTATTTTCATAGGTAGCGAGAAGATTCTCAACACTCTTCTTCTTTCCAAGGAGGGCCAGGCTTATGTTCGATTTCTAACCATAATGATTTTCGTGAGGGAATATACTACGGTAGCTTCTTTTGGCATTCCATACAGCTGTACTAGCCCCTTATGTCCGCTACCAACTACTCAGTTTGTAACTTTACTGACTTCCTGAGAAAACAGCTGCTTCCATCCAGATCAAGCTTGCTATATCCTAATACTAGCTTACAGATCAAGTAAATAAATAGAATTAATTACATTATTTAGTATCGCACAAATACCAGTCTGATCTGATTAAGTCCTTGACGATTAGGTCCGCAGCATTTTCATCTACGTTTGATCATTACTGACTTCCTCGCAATGGCTTGATCCCAATAGCGCATTTAAAACGATCAATTGCGTCTGGTGTTTTTGCACTGCTCTCATTATTATAAACAAATTTAACTGTATATTGACTCGTTTATGTCCAGTAATCCACAATAATATTCATCAAAGAGGACCAAGGAAGGAAAACATCGACATAAGCTGTATATGTAGTATTGGTCCAGACAGTAGGCCATTTTTACTAAATAATACAACTATTACCCAATGTCACCTTAATTTTTCAAGTTCCAAACCACTTTTCAGAAAAGCCCTTTATTTTTGTCTATTGTAACTCATGATTTTAATTGATCATTAAAAACTGTACAAGCTAGAAATGTATTTTAGGAACGATCAAAAAAGCAATTGTAAATGAGTGTACTCTGCAGGGAGTAGTTTAAATGTTCCAAATCCAAGCAACGACATACGCGATTATTTTTCTGCCCATCTTTGATGAATATTCCTTTGAATCACACCCTGTGACCTATTTTAACAGAAATATTTAAACAAGTGCAAGATATTCTGGGATTCAAGATCCAATTTTTGAACAAGTCCTACAGTGGATGGGGCATCAAGCAACCAAATGGTTCATACAGTGGAGCGTACATAGATTTGCAGACTTTAAATGCCGATATGGGCATCAGGTTGTCCTATGCTAACTACAACGAGAATTGGGATTTTGACATTACCTTTCCACATATGGAAGACTCCAGCAAATGGGTTGTGTCCGCATCCAAACTTGAACCACGATGAATAAATCTCATAGGAGTATTTAAGATGCGTTTTTGGATCGCACTAGCGTTCATTTTGCCTTTGGTTTCGTCTATTTTATGCTACACAGCTCGATTTTCCCGCGACCTTGAAAAATACCAGAGCTTTCAGTATTCTCTCCTTATTTGTGTAAGATGCCTACTTGCTCACCGCATATATGTTGTTAAGTGTTTCATAAAATTGTGCCGCCTCGCTTGCAGTGGCGTATTTACTATGCGCATTTCCAGAACTCGAGCGGGCCTTCGCCTCGCCGCTTCACTTACGTTCCTTCTGTCAACGTGGCAGCACGCGAACCGGTCCACACCGCGAAAGCTAATTCTTTGTTTAAATGTTCAAATGTTTGTGTGTTAATTTATGGCAATAAATTACCTACTTTGCTTTCAACGTGTGTATAATTTAGTAAAGAAAATCAATACAGTCCATTAACGTCCAAGGCGAGCTAGCAATCAGGAATTTTCCAAACATAACGGAAAACTGAGAGGCTTCCCACATTGGTCCTTCGAGCCGGATTAGTACAAGCCCAGAAAAGCAGCCTAAATTCGCAGTTGTACAAGGCAAGTAAGTACAACGCAGTTTCAATCGTGTTAAATCCGTCCCTAACGAGAGGAAGGAAGACAGCAGACGCTGCTAGCTGCGTAGGAGCGAGAAAGCCAAACGCCGAGTCTCGCGGCAACAACGTGCAGGTGTGCAGGCAGCTGCCGGCGAGACGGTAGTTCGGGCCACAACAACGAAAAAGGCGGCACACACCAATATCAATGTAAGCCTAATTTCCTTTGTGAGATTTCCTATGCATGAATTTGGTTTTCTATCATCTGTGTCTCTGCATGTGCATAATTTCAGCTGCGTATTATTGCGTAAACAAATAGTTTATGAGTCATATAAACATTTTAATTGCGTGAAATGCCAAGCTACGTCGTTTGATTCGTGACTACAATATCCCCTGCATGTTTCATATTGCAGTCGAATCAGTCACAAGTTAATCATCTCGCGTTGTACCAGGGTCGTTTTCTGCGTCGTTAGCGCCAAGATTCTCGCGTCGTTATCAAAGCTGTCTCGCGTTGTAAACAAAATTCCGTACCAGGGGCGTACGAGAGTTAGTTCTATCTGCTAAATTGTTTTAATTTCAACAATTATGGATCCACTTGTAAGAGTACGAGGCTCTATCAAAGGCAAGCTTACGCGTTTCGCAAATCACGTGCAATCTTTGCAAACAATTCATGATGAAGATCAGTTCTTATCTAGCGCTCAGATTATTCAATTGCAAAAAAGATTGAATGATACAGCCACCTTGTTATCAGAATATTATGCGGTTCATGAACAAATTTTAGAAAACAGTAAGGATACAGAAGCTGAAATGCAACAAGTTGAATTTGAAGATTCTTATTATTTTGCAATTTCACAAGCTGAATATTTGATTAATGAATACAACAAGCAGTCTGATGTTGCACCAGATCGTTCTGGATCTCCTAACGGTAGCGTAAGATCAACGCATTCAAACTGCAGCTCACATTGCAATAATCGAGCTGTACGCCTTCCTGCCATCTCGATTCCCAAATATTCAGGGAACGTGTCAGAGTGGTTGGAATTTCGTGAGATTTTTATTAGCTTAATTCATGAGAATCAAACGCTGACTAATATTCAAAAGCTGCATTACTTAAAGGCTAGTTTACAGGGTGATGCAAGCCAAATTATAAAAAGTTTAGAGTTTACTGCGAGTAATTATATTCTAGCTTGGGATGCATTGTGTAATCATTACAATGACCCAAAAATTCTGATTCATAACCACCTCAATGCTATATTCGAACTTGAATCGTGCAGGTGTAGAAAGTGCAAATCAAGGCACAACACACTTCTTCATGAGGACAAACCTCAAAATGCTTCTTCTAGTCAACCAGGATCTGCGATGTCGGCAGAAACCCCTGTTGAACTAAATCAATCGATTTCGGCATTCTGTTCGAATGCTTTGCAGGTACTCTTACCTACGGCTACCGCTAAACTCATCGCTGATGATGGTACGCCTCATGTTGTGCGAATCCTGCTGGATTCCGGTTCCCAATCGAACTTCATACGTTCATATTTGTGTAAAAGGTTGAAGCTTCCAATTCGCGAAGTCAACGTTACTGTTCCTGGCTTAAGTAAAGCTACTTCTCAAATCAAAGCTAGGTGTGATATCAAGCTGCAAGCCCCTCACACCTCATACAGTATTGGTCTATCCTGTCTTGTTCTCGATGAGATTACAGGTACAACCCCAAGTTTTCGTGTCCAGCGAAACAGTTTCAAGGTTCCTGATAACATCAAGTTATCAGATCTGTCCTACGACCAACCGGGCACCATCGACATTCTGATTGGTTTGCCCATTTTCTGGCAGCTCCTTTGTATTGGACAAATTGGTCTGGGCCCAAATCTTCCCATCCTCCAAAAAACTCGTTTTGGTTGGATTGTTTCTGGCCCTACAGGCCCCTCTTCTGCGTACCCTGTACAGTGCAATCTTAGCACGATCGAGGATGCTTCTGACCCCATTGCTAGGTTTTGGCAACTCGAACATTACCCAGAGGAAAGGGTCCGCACAAATGAAGAGAACGCCTGTGAGGCACATTTCGTGCAAAATACTCAACGAGAAGCGAATGGTCGATTCGTTGTCTCTATCCCTCTCAAGGAACCTGTAGAGGTATTGAGTGATTCGTTGCAAATCGCTCAGAAAAGATTCTTATCATTAGAGAAGCGGTTACAAGCGAACCCTGACTTGTCCAATCGCTATTCGAATATTTCAAATTCTACAAGTAGTAAGGCTACCAAGCGTAGCATCTTGTCTGAAATATCACAGATATTTGACCCGCTGGGTCTGCTAAGCGAAGGTGAGGCATCTTGGCCTACTTCCAGACATGTTCTTGCTGATCTTCCAGAATTCAAAAAAGAAGCTCAGAGTTTTTCTGTAACCTCTGTTGAACCATTTCCGTTCAATCAGTATTCAAGTTTGGCTCGCTTACAACGAGTTACAGCTTATTGCTTTCGTTTTTATAACAATGCGCGGACCCCCAAAGCTGATCGCCTTTCTGGGCCCCTTTCTACAGATGAACTGCAAGCATCCCTTGTAAGGCTTGCAGGGTTTTCACAACGCGAGTCATTTCCTGACGAATTTAAGCTGTTGTCACAGAACAAGCCTGTGAAACAATCTTCTGCTTTGATGTCCTTGAACCCCTATTTGGATTCCAAGGGACTGCTAAGAGTTGGTGGTAGGCTCCACAACTCTCAATTACCCTTTGACAAGAAGTTTCCTCTAGTGATCTCTGGCAAACATCCATTCGCCAAACTCCTAGTCTCACATGAGCACCTTCGGCTTCTCCATGCCGGACCTCAAATGCTGTTAGCTAATCTCAGAGAACGATATTGGATTACCTCTGGCAGAAATATAGTCAAGCAAGTGGTTCATCAATGCTTGCGGTGTTTTAGATTTTCTCCTAAGTTAACCGAACCCATAATGGGAGATCTGCCAGCCTCTCGTATTCAATCATCGCCCCCATTTCATACGACTGGTATCGATTATGGTGGACCGTTCATGATAAAGGATCGCAAAGGACGTGGTTCTAAACTAGTGAAGTCCTACCTTTGTCTATTCGTTTGTTTTGTCACAAAGGCAGTGCACCTTGAATTGGTCGCTGACCTTTCTACTGAAGCCTTCTTAATGGCCTTTCGCCGGTTTGTAGCTCGTCGAGGCAAACCTCTCCATGTCTATTCAGACAATGGCACTAACTTTGTCGGCGCTAATTCCGAATTAATCGAATTAGGCAATTTTCTTGCGGAACAAGGCCTTTCTATTTCCGAATCAGTCGCGAGCGACGGAGTAGCTTGGCATTTTATACCCGCGCACAGTCCCCACTTTGGCGGATTGTGGGAGGCCGGAATTAAGTCCTCCAAACATCACATACGGCGCGTTATAGGTAACGCTAGTCTAAATTACGATGAATTTTGCACTTTGCTAGCACAGGTGGAAGCGACCTTAAACTCCCGACCCCTGTTCCCTTTGTCCGCTGATCCAAACGACCTTCAGCCTTTGACTCCTGTTCATTCTCTGATCGGTCGTCCGTTGGTTTCACTGCCTGATCCCAACGTTACTGAGATAGCCGAGTCTCGGCTGTCTAAATACCAAAGAATACAACAGCTCCACCAGAATGTATGGAAAAGATGGAGCAAGGAGTACATCTCAGAACTCCAACAGCGCACCAAATGGCGCACACACCTTTCGGACCTCCAGCCTGGTTCCATGGTCTTCATCAAGGATGACAATCTTCCCCCTCTGAAGTGGAGGTTAGGCCGGGTCACCGAGCTGCACCCTGGCCTTGACGGCGTTACGCGTGTGGCGTCAGTGAGAACTGTGTCAGGGATCGTAAAGCGATCCTTCGCCAAATTGTGCCCGCTACCTAGTGTTGTGAACTAGTACGTTAGCGTCTTGCGCAGTGTTTCGTAAAGCCCTTTAGCTATCCATTGCTCGGGTTTTCTTGTATTACCTTAAGATCTATGTATTATCATGCTTATATATGTTTGATCTATTTACATGTCTTACTCTAGCTGTTACTTGTCAAATTTTGTACTGTTGTTATTTGAAAGGTTACCCTTTCCAAGGCGGGCGGTATGTTAAGTGTTTCATAAAATTGTGCCGCCTCGCTTGCAGTGGCGTATTTACTATGCGCATTTCCAGAACTCGAGCGGGCCTTTGCCTCGCCGCTTCACTTACGTTCCTTCTGTCAACGTGGCAGCACGCGAACCGGTCCACACCGCGAAAGCTAATTCTTTGTTTAAATGTTCAAATGTTTGTGTGTTAATTTATGGCAATAAATTACCTATTTTGCTTTCAACGTGTGTATAATTTAGTAAAGAAAATCAATACAGTCCATTAACGTCCAAGGCGAGCTAGCAATCAGGAATTTTCCAAACATAACGGAAAACTGAGAGGCTCCCCACATATGTTTTACCAGAAACTGCGAAATCGAGATTGATTTTTATAATGTGGGTGATATTCGCTTGGCTGGTGTCAGTAACATTTCAGAGTCACCTCATATCAGCTTTGAATTTTGATACATTTGAAAAGCCCGTCTCCAATATGCAAGAACTAATTGATTCCAAAATTAAATTTGGATTTTATAGTGACATAAGTCATCTATTTTCAGATAAGAATGGTTACGTTGAGTCGCATATAAGGAAAAACTTTATTATCTGTCCTTTTTCAATAGCTTGCCTCAACAGAACTGCTTTTGAGGGTAATTTTGCTACGATTAAAGTGTACAGAAACTTACAGTATGCGGTTTCCCATTACTATTTCAATTCAGAAGGCAATCCTTTAGTGCAAGTTTTCAGCAATAACTTATATAGTGTCAAAATAAACATAGCATTTGCAAGATGTTTTCCTCTGTATGAGCCCATTAACAAGTTGCTCCTTTATATTAAGTCAGCTGGATTTGTTGAATATGCTTACACACTATTTGATAGAATCGTAGAAAGGTACTACTCCAGAGCACAAGTTATTATAACTTCTGGAGATATCATAACTCTATGGGAGCTAGAAGGCATTTTTGAGTTTTTATTATTAGGATGGCTGATGGAATTTGTTGCGTTTCTTATAGAGTATACCATAACCGAACAGATGCTTTCAAAAATTAAAAAACCCTGGAAGGTATAACTAGTTATGTAGGAATTACTTCGACAAGTAGTTCAGACTACATTAATATTGCTTCTTAAAGAACCTTATCAGGCATTTTAATTTTATATTAAAGCGATGTGCATTATTCTGTGGGCTTTATTAAGACTACATCAGTGAGACTTTGCAACTCTTGGTCGAGTTCTTACTATTACAAAGAATTAAAGGTTTTCTTTTACGAATTAGTAATTTTCTTCTGAATTAACTGTTTGGTAACATTGGTAATTTTAAGAATTGCTGTTCGAATATTTTAATATAAAGAAAACAGCAGCTTTTGCTCTAAACAGTCTAAACAATTGAGGTTTATTGCATGCAAACTAGTATTTATAATAATAGTAAATGGTCTTTATTTTCCAACATACGTGATTATGTACTTAAACATTCTCTTGTGTTTCATCTTCAGCGCTGGACTTTCATAAACATCTTTTTTATTATACCTGCATCAGAATCGCCGTTTAAAGCACGCCTGAGCGTGCGAAAGCAGGCGATTAAAGCTCGCCGAGCTTTAAAGGTTGTCAAGGAAACGACTGAATGCAACAACGGACATGGACGCGACAAAAACGTAAATAATTCTCGTAACTATTGTAGCAATATTATTATGCCTTCTCGATTTATCACGACAAAAATTATTACTAAGTTTTTAGTGCGTAATTTATTTCCAGTATTGCAGGTATAATAAAAAATAGCGTAAAGTATTCGTGGATAACTGGTCTTTAAAACACTTGCTCTATTTCGAGCACTCCGGCTACGCCGTCGTGCTCGAAAACTCGCGCGTGTTTTAAAGACCTTGTTATCCACTCATACTTTAATATACTATTACTTTCATAATAACAAAATAAATAGATTCAATAATTTAGTAGTACTGCGGATAATTGAAATAGGCATCTCTAACTGAACATACATTTTGTGTGCATTTATATTTAAACGCAGCTAATTACTTTTTTATTTGAAATCGATACAGTTATTAATTTTAGCGAATTGATATAGCAGTAGTGTTTAAATTGGCTTTACAATAGATCTACTATTCAGATCAGCTTCTATCAAATTGATTCGATGGAATACAGTAGTATAGTTAGCACAATGTAAATATGTACGTTCAAATGTAGTAAATCCAATGCCAACTATTGCTGTGTTTGCTTTCCAAATACCTACGCTTTAAATAAAAAATACATAAGGGTAGGCCATTAATAATAAATTTGTTGTGGTTAGAAGTTACAGTAACTTACTTGTGTATTTTTAAACTGTTGTAGATGTTTATTTATTTGTCAATAGATTAAGTATTTCGCGGTGCACTTTAAAACAATATTTATTACAATGTTTACCAAACTTCCTTAACCAATCCTTAGAAATTAATCACGTGTAACTTGTATGTGATGAATATGATTAATTATACTGTGATACTTGCACTGTGGTTTTGTTCTTTTGTTACTGCTATCTGAATTGAGGTTGAGCTTTTCTTTCAAAATGTTTTATGATGCTGTATGTTTACGAATTTTCCCTGTGTACCTGGATACACTTGTCGTTAATTGGTAAATTCGTTGGCACGCTAATACACGTTTGTTGATTAATTGTAGAGTATTTAATTATAGAATCGCACGCGTTCTGCACTAGAGCTAATCGGCCGGCAATTGTACTCAAGTAGCCATTGAAGTTATAATTTGCATAACAAAAAATTTACGCCAAACGTTCAGGGTCCGTGTTTTTTGAGTGTGCCTTCTCACTTTAAAATTTTGTCAGTAATAATGTATTAAGGGCAAATGCTTTTGCCGGTAAAAATGTTTTACGAAAGTATTTTGTTTTGGCAATGTCACAAGACAAACTAACTTGATCAAATTCCCGAGCCAAAGGCGAGGGAATTTGTCAAAGTTAGTTTGTCGAGGGGCATTGCCAAAAAAACAACAAATCGTGAGTAAAACATTTGCCGAGCAAAATCATGAGCCCGAAATACATTTTGTGGACTATTTCCCAAATATCGGTTCATTTTGACATTTATACTGATGCGCAATGACAGTTTAAATGACGTTTCTGAAATACCACCTTGATTAAAGCAACATATTTGGTGGTTGCCGTGGATGCAAGTGGCAAAAGAAACTGACAAAATCCCAAGGGAAAATTTCGATTTTTTGCCACTACAAAAACACACGATTGGTTGAATTTTGAAAAAGCATGGCTTTTCATTGGATAATAAGAGATGTGGGAAATAGTCATCCAAAATTATAGCGGTAACAAAAAAGCCTTATTTTCAATCATATTGAAATATTAACAATATTATTGCATGGGGTTGTTTAGCATACGTATTTATCGCCATTGTTGCATAGGTTATTTAGTATATACATATTGCAATGGCTTCACGTTTCGGGACCATAAGTATTTGATATGGTATGCTAGTATACTACACTTTGCTGAGACATAATTATGTTATGAATGTACCACCTCAGCAGTGTCAATTACATATGTTAAAGTATGTATAGTATAGTAATATGATTATTGTTAAATATCATTCATTGTAGTTAATTCGATTGCCCTGCTCTGCTAGCTGTGAGTATTAATTTCGTATTTATCTAATAATATCAAATGATTTCTGCTTGAAAAATGCTATTGCCATGAAAACTCAATCAGGGTTAGGTTCATATATCTAGTTGTCTTATATTTGACTTGTCGTATTTAGAATAAATCTCAATTGTCAAATGACCTTAAATGTCACTTATCTTGAATGATTTCAAATCTATTCCTCTACTTGTAATCAGATGCGACCAACGTACATTGTTCTTAATATTATTATGACGTATGACATTCTCTATCTTTTATAGTAAGTACTAACTCTTTTAATTATTGCAAGTAATAAATATTGTTCATATACATTAGTTTTATTCTAGGCTAAACTACTAACCAACCTTATTAAAGCCGCTAATTGCACATCCAGTATCACGGACACCTTTGTGCAATCAGTCACCACACGAACACGTCCAACCGCAAATAACTGTCCAACCAATTACAGCCGTCAAATCTTCCAGAAAATCTCAAAGTAGTCGAACAATCCAACCTCCGTTTAACCAAAACTGCGCCTGTCGACTTACAGATCAATCCTTCACAACCCTCTTCTGCCAGTAAACTATCCTTGATGTACTCCAAATTTAATATTACTTCCTTGCAGGTTTAACAGTCACGACGATCCGTCCTCTGCATGCAAATGAAACACCCAAATACAGCTAATCACTCAGAATGCTCTCCGAGCAGATACATAAGTCCTCCATCAACGGCTCCTACACCTGCAGTACTCCGCACAGGTCGAATCCTTTTCACTCCTTTTTTTAAACTGTATCAGCCCCAATAAAGCAGCTCAATCCAAATCTTATATTTTCGTTTATTAGTAAATGCTCTTCATCCAATTCAAATTATCATATATTAAAGCTCTTTATTAATTGAGACATCTTGATACTCGTACACCATTATAATCATGTTTCACCTTATTTAGACCTCTTAGATGTCTTTACTAACTGTTTTTATTATGCCAGGACCATTATTTTTATATAAAACAGTAAAGTTTTCAAAAGTTTATTACTCACCAAAATATTATGTTACATTTTTTCTCAAATTTGTTATTGTCAATAATGTAACACAACTCTCTTTACTACCGTGTTTTAATTATTGATGCTTACTATTTTAAAATATACATTTGAAACCTACATACCTACTCTGTTATTTTATAATATTTTAATTTGATCTGTCGTATCTGATATCAGTAGTAAATAACTTCTATCTTTTAACACCTTACTTTATAAATTAAACTATATGAAATTTATTCTTTCCAGTCTCATTTCTTAAAATTTAATCTCTATTTAAAATTAATTCAAATAACCCTTTCTATTATAAACTTTTGCAAAGACTGACTACAATGCTTTACCAAATTCTTTTATCGTATTGATCATTCAAACTATATCCACTCTTATGATATCATAACAATATATTGTAATGATATACACAGGGCTATAAAAATCAATTTTAGAAAGGATTAAGGGAGTACAATAGTTGAATATAATCAAGATTTATTTCAATATGAATTGGGAATGTGAATAATTATTATGCAATTAGAAAGGAAAATATAATTTATAATTGAGCGAAATATGGCTAATTGAGAAACAGGCGGATTCAAAATTAATATAATAGTAAAAAAAAGATTTTAAGAAAATGACAAATACTTCATTGAAATAAATTACTTCAAATAGTAGGTAGAAATTAAATATTAGAAGATAGAGTAAAGTAGAAAAATCATATCGTTAAGCACTCTGTTTTTAATTATTAGAAATACCAAATTTGAAGAAATGTAGCTGAACTAATTTTGGTGTAATTAAAAATATTAAAATAAACAGTATTCTTTATTAAGTAATGTTTGGATAATAAAAAGGGTTAAATACTAAATTGGCGTGGTGAGATATAAATGAAATTTCATCGAAGAACAAGTAAAGATATAACACTAAGGGCGAGTTGTTCAGTCATGAATTAACTGTAATCCCAGGTTAGTTACTATGGGTACAATTGTCTCAATAATTGTATCCATAGGAGTTGACCCGGATTAAAAGTTAATCCATGACTGAACAACTTGCCCTAAGAAAGCTTACAAGTATGTGGTAAAAAATTAATAAAAAAGCAGAATTAATCTACAAATGTGAATAAATGGAATAAAATACTAAGTCAAGTTTATTGGAGAATTACATTTGACATCATATATTAATCGAATTGAATTACGTCAAACTGTTTGGTGTTAAGGGAGAGTTCAAAAAGAGGATCATCGGTTGAGGAGGCACATTTGGAATGACAACATTAGATATATTTTTAAACCAGTTTGTTGGGGAGCCTTCTCAGTTTTCCGTTATTTGGAAAATTCCTGATTGCCAGCTCGCCTTGGAATTTAATGGACTGTATGGATTTATTTTCTTCACTAAATTATACACTCGTTGAAAGCAAAGTAGGTAATTTATTTGCTATAAATTTACACGAACAGTTTAACATTTAAACATGTGAACAATAATTACTTTCGCAGAGCGGACCTGTTCGCATGCTGCCACGTTGACAGATGGAACGTACGTGAGTTTTTAGAAGCGGAAGACCGCCCGGCAGTCTACTGCGCACAGTATGAATTCAGAATGCAAGAGAGGCGGCAAAAGTTTATAAAGTCCTTAACATACCGCCCGCCTTGGAAAGGGTAACCTTTCAAATAAAACAGTACAGAGTTGACATGTAACAGCTAGAGTAAAACATGCAACATGAACACACATATATACAAAGCATAACAGTACATGAATCTTAATCGAGTACAAGAAAACCCGAACAATGGGGAGCCAAAAGGCCTTACGAACACTGCGCTGAACGCTAACGCACTAGTTCACAACACTAGGTAGCGGGCACAATTTGGCGAAGGATCGTTTCACGATTCCTGACACAGTGTTCACTGACGCCACACGCGTAACGCCGTCAAGGCCAGGGTGCAGCTCGGTGACCCGGCCTAACCTCCACTTCAGAGGGGGTAAATTGTCATCCTTGATGAGGACCATGGAACCAGGCTGGAGGTCCGAAAGATGCGTGCGCCATTTGGTGCGCTGTTGGAGTTCCGAGATGTACTCTTTACTCCATCTCTTCCACACATTCTGGTGAAGTTGTTGTATTCTCTGGTATTTAGACAGCCGAGACTCGGCTATCTCAGTAACGTTGGGATCAGGCAGTGACACCAACGGACGACCAATCAGGAAATGAGCAGGAGTCAAAGGCTGAAGGTCGTTTGGATCAGAGGACAAAGGAGACAGGGGTCGGGAGTTTAAGGTCGCTTCCACCTGTGCCAGCAAAGTGCAAAATTCATCGTAATTTAGACTAGCGTTACCTATAACGCGCCGTAGGTGATGTTTGGAGGACTTAATTCCGGCCTCCCACAATCCGCCAAAGTGGGGACTGTGCGCGGGTATAAAATGCCAAGCTACTCCGTCGCTCGCGACTGATTCGGAAATAGAAGAGTTTTGCTCCGCGAGAAAATTGCCTAATTCGATTAACTCGGAATTAGCGCCTACAAAGTTAGTACCATTGTCAGAATAGACATGGAGCGGTTTGCCTCGACGAGCCACAAACCGGCGAAAAGCCATTAAGAAGGTTTCAGTAGAAAAATCAGCGAACAATTCAAGGTGCACTGCCTTTGTGACAAAACAATAAGCTGTAACTCGTTGTAAGCGAGCGAAGCTTGAATACTGATTGAACGGAAATGGTTCAACAGAGGTTACAGAAAGACTCTGAACTTCTTTTTTGAATTCTGGAAGCTCAGCACGAACATGTTTGGAAGCAGGCCAAGATGCCTCGCCTTCGCTTAGCCAGGTGGGACCGTGCCACCAAAGGCTTAACAGACCCAGCGGGTCAAATATATGGGAAATTTCAGACAAGCTGCTACGATTGGTAGCCTTACTACTTGTAGAATTTGAAATATGGGATATTTCAGACAAGCTGCTACGATTGGTAGCCTTACCACTTGTAGAATCTGAAATATTGAACATGGAAGTAGGCCAAGATGCCTCACCTTCGCTTAGCCAGGTGGGACCGTGCCACCAAAGGCTTAACAGACCCAGCGGGTCAACTATCTGGGAAATTTCAGACAAGCTGCTACGATTGGTAGCCTTACTACTTGTAGAATTTGAAATATGGGATATTTCAGACAAGCTGCTACGATTGGTAGCCTTACCACTTGTAGAATCTGAAATATTGAACATGGAAGTAGGCCAAGATGCCTCACTTTCGCTTAGCCAGGTGGGACCGCGCCACCAAAGGCTTGACAGACCCAGCGGGTCAACTATCTGGAAAATTTCAGACAAGCTGCTACGCTTGGTAGCCTTACTACTTGCAGAATCTGAAATCTGGGATATTTCAGGCAAGATGCTACGCGTGGTAGCCTTACTACTTGCAGAATCTGAAATATTCTCTACTGATAAGAATCTTTTCTGAGCGATTTGCAATGAATCACCCATTGAGAAGTAGCTTTACTTAAGCCAGAAACAGTAACGTTGACTTCGCGAGTTGGAAGCTTCAACCTTTTACACAAATCTGAACGTATGAAGTTCGATTGGGAACCGGAATCCAGCAGGATTCGCACAACATGAAACGTACCATCATCAGCGATGAGTTTAGCGGTAGCCGTAGGTAAGAGTACCTGAAAAGCATTCGAACAGAATGCCGAAATCGATTGGTTTAGTTCAACAGGGGTTTCTGCCGACATCGCAGATCCTGGTTGACTAGAAGAAGCATTTTGAGGTTTATCCTCATGAAGAAGTGTGTTGTGCCTTGATTTGCACTTTCTACACGTATATTTTGAGCTAGAGCGGCTCGAAAGGTGACCCTGAGTTAGGCAATTAAAGCATACACGGAGCTCTTTTGCCTTTGAATTTCTGTCAAGAGAAGACAGCTTGACAAACTTATCGCATTTGTACAAGGGATGAGATCCTTTACAAAGTGGACACGAAGGGGTACCTGACACAAATGATTTCGAATGTACCTTGGAAGACTTTTCGGGTACAAGCTTAATATTCTTTACTTCCAGAGTTTCTAGAAGATTTGCTGTGTTTTGTAGAAATTCCTTGAACTCGTCAAGATTAGGTAGATCAGAACTTGACCGGTTTCTAAGGACCTCCCATTGACGGAATGTCGTGGGGTCCAGTTTTTTAGAAACGACATAAATGATAACAACATCAAGAAGCTCGCGTTCGGTAGCTAATGATTTGATTGCTGTATTTCAGATTCTGTATCCTTACTGTTTTCTGAAATTTGTTCATGAACCGCATAATATTCCGATAACAAGGTGGCTGTATCATTCAATCTTTTTTGCAATTGAATAATCTGAGCGCTAGATAAGAATTGATCTTCATCATGAATTTTTTGCAAAGATTGCACGTGATTTGCGAAGCGCGTAAGCTTGCCTTTAATAGAGCCTCGTACTCTTACAAGCGAATCCATAATTGTTGAGATTAAATTTTAACGGTTTAACGGTTTAACGGATAGAACTAACTTTTCGTACGCCCCTGGTACGGAATTTTGTTTACAACGCGGACAGCGCTGATAACTACGCGAGATTAACTTGGCGCTAACGACGCAAAAAACGGCCCTGTTACAACTCGAGATTAACTTGTGAATGATTCGACTGCAGTATGAAACATGCAAGGGATATCGCGAACAAACGTAATAGCTTGGCATTTCACGCAATTAAATGTTTATATGACTCATAAACCATTTGTTTACGCAATAATACGCAGCTGAAATTATGCACATGCATAACACAGATGATAGAAAACCAAATTCATGCATAGGAATTGCAAAAATAGGAAATTAGGCTTACATTGATATTGGTGTGTGTGCCGCCTTTTTCGTTTCTGTGGTTTGAACTGCCGTCTCGTCTGCAGCTGGCCGCTGGCTCCACACCTGCACGAATTTGGCGCGAGACTTGGCGTTTGGCTATCTCGCTCTCACGTTGCTAGCACCGTCTGCTGTCTTCCTTCCTCTCGTTCCTCTCGTTAGGGACGAATTTAACACGATTGAAACTGCGTGTTGTACTTACTTGCCCTGTTTAGGCTGCTTTTCCGGGCCGATGGACCATGCGACTCGAAGGAACAATGTCGGCTTTTCCGGGTTCTTACTAATCCGGATCGATGGACCAATGTGGCTTTTCCGGGCTCTTACTAATCCGGATCGTAGGACCAATGTTGGGGAGCCTTCTCAGTTTTCCGTTATTTGGAAAATTCCTGATTGCCAGCTCGCCTTGGAATTTAATGGACTGTATGGATTTATTTTCTTCACTAAATTATACACTCGTTGAAAGCAAAGTAGGTAATTTATTTGCTATAAATTTACACGAACAGTTTAACATTTAAACATGTGAACAATAATTACTTTCGCAGAGCGGACCTGTTCGCATGCTGCCACGTTGACAGATGGAACGTAAGTGAGTTTTTAGAAGCGGAAGACCGTCCGGCAGTCTACTGCGCACAGTATGAATTCAGAATGCAAGAGAGGCGGCAAAAGTTTATAAAGTCCTTAACACACTTTTAAACTACATGTTGTCATCCCTGATTGCATACAACGTTTCCTTGCACTTAGACCAAAATTTGGGTTACCTGTTAGCTTGAATAATAAATCAACCTTATATAAATATCTTGCTCAAATTGAAGACATTATTAATAGTTTGGATAATAAGGAAAGGAACAATTATCGCTCCTTAGTAGCTTTCCACATCACAGATTTTCTTAAAAATCATAGAAATACAAATAATCCTTTATCTTCTATTGAAAAGAAATGCAACATATTTCTTAAAAATAATCCTAATGTTGTAATTTTACCATCAGACAAGGGCAAAGTCACTGTAGCCTTAGAGCGTGATGATTACATCTCCAAAATGCAGACCCTTTTGCAAGATAACCAGGTTTATCAACCCTTAAAAAAGGATCCCACAACGTCTATTGAGACTAGGAATAATAAGTTAATCAGAGATTTACATAATAATAATTACATAGATACCCCCACATATAAACGTTTAATTTGTCATAATTCGGTTTCTCCTAAATTGTATGGTTTACCCAAAATACACAAACCCAACACACCTTGTCGACCCATTGTGTCCTCGACACAATCTCCAGATAGAAAACTGTCCAAATATCTAGCAGAGATCTTAGGGCAAGCCTTTAATGAATATAATAGTTTTCGTATCAAAGATAGTTTTGCCTTCAGCGAAAAAATTAATAATTTTCAATTACCACCTGATCATGAGATTATTTCACTAGATGTGGTTTCTCTTTTTACCAATATCCCTGTAGATTTGGTTATACAGGTTGTTGAAACCAATTGGAACTTAATAGAACCACTAACTAGTATACCCAAATCACTGTTTATTAACCTTCTTAAATTCATCTTTGACTCAACATATTTTTCCTTCAATAATAATTTTTATAAACAAATCTTTGGATACCCAATGGGCTCAACTCTTTCTCCCATTTTGGCCGAAATCATAGTCAATACCATCATAAAGGAAAGCATCCTCAAGCTGGCTTTTCAATTTCCGTTTCTTTACCAGTATGTTGATGATCTAGTTTGTGTAGTACCGGTCGACGACGTTGCCAATGTGCTGAGTGTTTTCAATGGTTTCAACCCTCACATCCAATTTAGAGTGGAAAGAGAAAAGGATAAGTCGGTCCCCTTTCTGGACACTCTGGTCATCAGAACGAATTCCAACACTATTAAACTGGATTGGTATGTTAAACCAACCAGTTCTGGCCGTTATCTGAATTTCCATTCTATACACAACATTCGACATAAGTTGAATGTAGTAAAAGGGCTCAAGCACAGAATCTTAACGATCTCGCATCCGGATTTTCACGCAGTTAACCTCAATAAATTAATTAATACTCTTAAATTAAATAATTATCCTATTTCTTTATTAAATTCTATCTTATATTCCACCCCCAAGGGCAGGATTATTCCACCAGAAAATTCTGAATAATATAAATAATAAACCTCCACTTTACAAAAGTCTCATCTAGGTCCAAGGACTTTCTCATATAATTAAACAGGTTTTTCGTAAGTTCGATCATATTACCATTGCGGACAAACACCATCATATCATAAAATATTGTTTCTCAAAATTAAAGGATAAAACTCCAGCTCTCCTAACCCCTAATGCCGTCTATCAGATAAACTGTAGTGGTTGTCCTTCTACGTATATTGGTCAAACTTCTCAGAGGTTGAAATCAAGAATTACTCAGCATAAAAGCGACTCTCGTCTTAAACCCAAAGCTTGCGCCCTTGCTGGACATGTCAACAGCACTGGTCATTGTATGGATTTTGAAAATACAAAAATTATTACTATTGAACCAAATTCTAGTCACCGCACTTTTATCGAAATGTGCCACATTTTTGGTACAAATAATACCTTAAATTCAAATACTGACATTGATCATCTTAGTGTCTCCTACCACCTTTTGTTAGCCATGTCCAACAATGATTTCTCCTTAGAATTTCTCCAACCGAGAAAGCCCAATGGGTACTTACTTTTATCTTATAATATTTTCTTTTTATTGCCCCAATTCTATTACTATTTCTTTAATAATAAAATTTTTAATAAACTCAATAAGGTCCCACAATAAATTTAGTTATATTTAGATCTATTTAGGGTATTTTCTCCTCCATATTTTCTCAGTTGTCTTTTTTCCTCTGGTAGACTTACAAGTTAGATGCTCAATTAGAACTCTTTTTGTAGTTTCCACCTTTTAGAACCTTCACACATAACCCTTGTCGTCGTTTTTCTGACTAGTCTCATGTTAGATTGCATTGCACAAGCTAATTGGTCATTTCCATTTTGAACGTCCCTCGTAATATTTGGACGCCTTGCGCTCCGCGCATGCGCGGTTCTAACAGCCTTTCAGACACCTGTCGGTGCTTGCTTAGAAATAATTTTCAATACCACGATTTTTATCTAATTGACGGCTATGTTGGCCAAATAGCTAATAAAATTATTGTAAATCAAATTTTAAATGTGCTAGTGAACTTTTAATTTGTATCCTACTAGATGTAGGACTAAGTGTAGTTATGTCATGTGCAGCCCAGCTCTGTAACCTTGGTGGCCTACTGCCCTTTTTTATGAATTTGTTCAAATTTGAATATCGTCACATGTTTGTTTTGGTTCCACAAGTTGTTAGGTAAGACCTTCACTTTCAATAACTTTTATAACAACGTTGCTTATTTGTAAATTTTTGTCCATAGCCTGTGAAAATGTATTAAATATATACGAAACGTCTGGCGATACATACAAGTGGTTTTCTTTCAATCTAACCATTAAAGCTTGGTACCTGTGCGTAGCACTGAGATTGGAGTTATTCCAACCCCTATCTCAGTCAAGAAAAAATTTTTACTGTGTATGTAACCACACAAGCTGTGAGAGGGACTATCTTTATATATATATATAATTATTGAAACAAGCCAATGCCAACGCAAGTGCGTGCGGGGCGATCATCCAGTCACTGCCGTCAAAATAATGAACGTATTGTCGTTTTTCTCGTTTTGGTGTAAGTTCTGAACCTCATTATTGCACCTACAATTATTTAATAACGTGCATGTAGACTTAAACTTAAAATGAATCAGTCTATTAATGGTTGTACTGTTTGGAATTTGCCGAAACGGTTATTTTACGATAAACAAGGAGCTTACTTAACGAACGTCCACCATACTCGTAAAACCATTTTTGTTATGGACAAGGTCTAGGTACCTTAGAGACATTAAGCAGTACATAATTAATAATGAATTATTATAAACGTCAAACATCAATGACAAACAAACAAACAACACAAATTGTCGCGCCGCACGCATTTGCGTTGGCATTGGCTTGTTTCAATAATTCCATGGCATCACTGATTTTTGTGAAAATGCTAGTTTGTTTTTTGCATTCCTTCGGTTCCGGAAAATTAAAAATTGTTAGCAACAGTATGAATGAATACAGTATCTTTTTCTCTACAAAAAATGTATTTACACTTTAGCTCTAAAATAATTAGGGGAGTAAATAATTGAACATAAAGAATTTAGTATGCAAATTCCTATGGTGCGTCGCGCAAGTCAGCACCCGGTATATTATAAAGGTGAATTAGTTATTAAAAAATTACTTACTGTTTTAATATTGTTGTGTACTAGTCAAGCGATCTGGTATTTGTCATTTAATTTTTAAATCTGTATGACATATCATTTGACAGAAGTTATTTTGACTTAAAAAATAAAATTAAAAATCAGAACAGATTTCAGAAATAAGTAATCTAGATAAAAGTAACTCACACCTGATTTTTCAAGAGCTAGCACAAATAATAATTATTGATATTCAAATCACAAATAGAGCAATTTAAATAATAATAATTCATAGACACATTAATATCACTATACGTAAAGGTATAGCATATTTATGGCGCCCTACGTAAGGCTAATTGTGATTGTTATTGACAAACCATTTCATATTTACGGCGGAACAAAGAAGTAGGGCTCGACTATGATTGTTAGACAGTTTAAAGTAATAAAATACCTTGTATTTTTATATTTATGTTAATCTAATGTGGGGTTAGTAAAAATCAACTTGAATAGGAATTATTAGAGGGATACAACGGTAAAGAAACTTGGTACTATTTGTCAAATTTAATATTTCAAATTTAAAAAAATACAATTTTGCAAGACAAGCATTAATACTTAAATAAAGGTAGTAAGAAGGTTAATTGTCAATAATTGTAAGACAAAATAAAGAGATTTATATTTTGATAAAAGGTCTTAATAACAGTAAATACGTATTGGATTAAAAATTAAATAAAATTGCTGATATAAGAATTACACGGAAAAGTAAAAGAACAGAAGAGGAAAAAGGAGAGAGACAGGAAGAAATGGAAGTGATAGAGAGTGGTGCGGAGGTAGAAATAGAAGAAGAACAGCAGGAAGTAGGTGTACAAAGAGATCAGGTACGAGTACAGGTAAAAGAAAAACAAGAGGAGATGGGCATTTAGAACAGTTAATGGAAAAGATGTTCCAGTCAATGTCTAGTCAAATTCAGAAAAACGCAGAGGAATTGAAGAAGGATTTGCAATTGTCAATATAGAAAGATGCAGAAGAAAGGAAAAGTAGATTGCAGGCATTTATACAAAACACAGTAGAGAAACTGTAAGAGCAGAAAGAAATGCAGTGAAGCTAGCACAAGAAAGTAAGAAGAATATGGAAGAATTGTTGAACCAGCTAAGAGAAGATTTTAATAAAGTACAAATGGAAAATAAGCAGGAGCTACAATTTGAAATAAATCATATTTATCAGAAGTTAGAAAATTATAAAGAAGAAATTAAGAATAAAGACAGACTGGTAAGGCAAGAAGAAAACAAATAACTGGAGGAGAATTTGAACAAAATGGTAAGAGAAAAAGTATATAAGAATAAAGAAGACGTTGAAGGAAAAGTAGATGGGTTGAAATTAAAAATGGAGGACCAAATAAGAAAGTTTGGTGAGTGTGTAGATAAGAAGTTTGATTTGGTAGAAATAAAGGCAGAGGAAAGAAGATTGGAAACACAGGGAGTTAACTTAACGAATGAAAGTAATATTATTTTATTAGAAGACAAAAATTCAATAAAGTTTAGAAATGTAGAAGAGCAATTAAAGATGATACAGAGTGGTTACATGCTGTGGCGGAAGCTTGCATTACTAATTCTGGACAGTTTGGACACCTTGTCTGTCAGTGGAACATTTTGTTGCGAAAAGGTACTTAAGAAGTTGGATTCGTAGGCAGAGTGATGCGTCCCACCATTCTCAGGGTCAGGCTAAAATTCTCACAGAGATTCCCTCCCAAGTTCGATTTAGTTTACCGTGTACAACAATCCTCGACTATTTACATCGCCTTTGGGCGTTAATAGTACTCAAGTTTTTAACTCTTTGTCCTGTGGCAATAATCACTTGCCTATAAATAAGTAAAACCTTCGCTTTGATGGCCATTCGGGACTTTCCAGTTTGCTAGAATGAATCAAAGAGCTACTCATTTCTCGAGGTGTTTCTAAAGAGCCTTTTGTCTTGGCTGTCGAATTCGTTACTGATCATAGTGATCATGCTCTAATTTGGTACCGTTCCGTTAAAGAGACATTGCACGATTGGAAATACTTTAGTCAGGGCATTACGGACAGCATTTCTCCCTGTGATTATTAGGCTGGTTTATGGAATGAGATACGAAATCGAACTCCTCAAGGTGTCGATGAACCCGTACTGTATTTGTGGCTGTTATGGAAAACTTATTTCGCCGTCTGCCTTTTGTACCTTCGGCATGTTTTCGGCTTATAGCCTTTTCCGTCTAAACTTATTGTCACATTTCCAAACGCAATTGGCATTGTAAGGCTGTTAAAGATGTACACTTACGTGCAGAATGGTTTGGTGGGCTCCCAACTAATCTTAGTCGTATGTTAGAGCCTGAACTCGAGTACCAAATACCTAAAGACAGCTCTAGTATTCACTCTGTTGATGTTTCTTCTAATGAAGGTTGCGCTCCTTCTCGAGATAATTCTGCAAGATTGGTTAACCCTGTGGGAACTTTTGTGTTGAGATGCTGGAATTGCAATCAGTCAAATCAACGTTCTATAGATTGCCCCTCGCCTAAGAGGAGACATTAGTATCGTTGCGGGAGACCCAATGTCATTACTAGAACATGTCCTTTTTATTCGGGAAACGGAACTCAGCGCCGTTAGGATACCGACTACTGCACTTTTGTGAAAACCCTTCGGTCAATTATTCTGATGTTAATGATATGCGCTCCCAAGCTGTTTGGATTTTATTTTGAGTCATGCTCGTACTGATGAAACCTCTATTTAGCTATATGCTGTTGAAACCTACTACTAAAATTACGACGTGTTTGCCCAATATATTTAAAATTAAATGGAAACATTTAATTTTGTAAATTTCAGGTTTCTCCAAAGTCTTAGGTTTGTTTTTTAGATTCCCCAATAAATCGAATATTGTTGCATAAACTATAAACAACTTTATAGCCCGAATCTTTACACTTTTTTCTAGACCTTTTATAGCTGGGTGAAATGCAAACGGGATTCTAACTCAGACCGATTTCAGATCATGGGAGGTAAATTTCAACTCTTGCCAGCAGTCCGAGCGCAACCCTCCCAATGGTTCTGTTCGGCCACGATAAAACGTCTCGCATTTGCTCTCGCAACTTGTTACGTGCTAAAAGCATATGGCACTAATACTAGTAGTTTACAGTATATAAATAAGAAATAAAAGATCAAGTAGGGATAACGCGGTAAAAGCTCATAAAAAAATTAATATCAGAGTGGGAATGGCTGTTACTAGAGGGTAAAAAATAAATAACGGATTTTGTTTTGAAAAAAACGAGTGACAGCATTTTAACGTGCAAAAGATTTCGTGGAAAATAATGTGGTAATCTCGCAATGTCTCGTGGTTTCGGTTATAGTAGGCAAATAATACTGACCGACCGTCCTGGTAGGAAATTATGGGAGCGAGTTGTTACCAAACTCTGACTGTAAAATAAGGAGTAGCAAAGGCTACCGGATTCTCAGCCGGAGCTGGTCGTGGGTCGAACAGAAGACTTAAAGCGTAAGCTGAAACGATGAATAATTTATGGGCGCCAAGTAGCAGTAACCCAGCACTTTGCTAATCATCAAACCAGATACTACGGAAGGTGCTACTAAGCGATCCTGAAAATTAGAGGTAGCGACAAGGACACACAAATCAAATTCGCAGGCATAAGTAACGAGTATATATAATTTAATAAAATATTAACAGTGCTCGGTAGTATATCACAACAACGACAGATATCACAAACCAGATTTCATATAATATAATATTGTAAAATTGATCACAGATTAAACTCACCAGATTAAATAAATAAAGTCGTAGATCGTAGCAATTCGCATGTATGACCAAACCCGTCTCAAATTTAAGCGGTAGTTAAGGTTTTGTTTTTTTTGTCAAGTTTAAATCAACGCTAAACCCTCAGTTGCAAAAATACATAACTGTACTAGTAATCAAATGTACATAAAACCCATTATTACCTAAGATCTTGGTTTATAGGGGCGCAAAATTACCCGAAACACGCTAATTAAATCTCGCCCTAAAGGGGCGTAATTGCTTAAACAACGATCGGACTGATTTCGCTAATTTCTTGCAAAATGGGGCCGCACTAAGCCAAATTCAACCGACTGACGGATCTCTCCACTGAGATCGAGTCTAAAATCGTTCAAATGGGCGTATGCAAGAATTGCTATTACAAAATTTACATAAGGGAAACCTTATCGTCCCTAAGCATCTACATTAGACACAGCCTGAAGGCTAATGGAGGCTTAAAATGTCAAGTTGCAAATATAAAGATGTAAACAACAAAATAGGTTTACTTTTAGACAGGTGAGTTATCACAACATTAAAGTAAGTTAATTCGCTTATCAAAATCTGGCCGTAGCACAAAGCGCTACAATGAATAATTAAATACACATTAAAATCATGCCTATAACACAGGTTAAGTTGGTCGAGCTCAAAACTGCACAAGAACGCTTAAGGAAATTGCAAAGACAGACCTTGGCTGCACCAGGTGACGAACGTGCTAAATCGGAGGCCTACTGCACGATGTCGAGGAAGCCAGGTGTTCCAACGGGCCCAATCGCAGGTAACGCAGAGATCTCGGGCCAGTAAATCTGCTAGCCTGTTTTAGGGACTGGAAATCTCCCAAACTCACAGCCAGCCGACTGCAGCAACTGCCTGGAGAGAGTGCTCTCCAAGAGGGGCCAAATCCATCAACCAAACGCCTCGAAAATCTCTGCGCCAACATGTACAAAGCTCGCAGCACACCAACAGAGATGCGTTAGTTCATACCAAAGGACTGCTTCCTAATCTGAGTGCGTTCACCGCCCGTACCAAAGGGGAATTGAGTGCTTTCACCGCCCGTACCAAAAGGAAGCTGAGTGCGTTCACCGCCCGTACCAAAAGGAAGCTAAAAGGGACAACATTCTGCCTTAGAAATATAACCAGTAATTGTCAAAATAGCATACCGTGAGATGTTATGCTTCAAATCGCCCAAGTAGTTACATGTGCTTGTCAGATGAATTCCGGACAAAAATCCGTGCTTGAAATGTATCACAACAAAAATGTCGGGGACGTCTCCCAGACAAAAAATCACACCAAGATATACATTTTCATGCTAGGATGAGCGTGACAAAACCGAATTACAAATATTCGTGCATCGATTAACCAAAGATGCTTTTCACCACATCCATCTTCTGACAACTCAAAATGGCTAATGATATTTGACAGCTAGGCCCAGAAAATTCCAAATTTGCAGAAAAATCGCATCTGCAACCAACATAGCACGCGTACAACGTGAGGCCTAATCTGCAGTGACTTTACTTGAGGAAATGGGTAACTAAAACTAGGCTATTATAGGGTAAATAGTTAGAGCGAAATGTGCAAAGTGCCTTGAATTAGGCAAGGATAAGGCAAATCGTTAAATTAATACGAAAAGTGACTTTTGGCCCATAACAGAGTAACACTTTTCGACGAATGTAGATTCTAGGATAGAAGCGATATAAGAACCACGTAAAACGTTTGCATAGTTTATTGCCTGTTATCAGGGTACGTATAATTATTTTGGCATCTACCTCATTCTATCTTGAAATTAGATATTATAGCAACAAGTATTAGGCGTAAATCTACGGGAAGTTAGTCTGCTGAAAATCATCACACAGTTTTGGGGTCTACGTGCAGCAGGTGACAGCCGGCGATTGGGGCGACTGACAAGCTGACATTTGTTAGAAGAGTCATTGGATTTATTAAGCGTCTACAGGTATAACAACAAACAGATCAATGATTTAACTAGAATCTGATGGTCTTTCGCATATAAGAACAGTGTGTACTCATTAAACGTATTGGTTTAAGTTAATTGGGGTACCCCGTGCAAATAGTAGTGCCTAATTGAATAACTGTCAAGTCAAGGAACACAACGTGTGAGAAATAATAAAGCTAGCTAAAGGTATTGCTCTCTTTCATTTTCTTCTTAGACATTGAGTTCAATAATCGTATTGTCAGATATAAAGTGAAGTTATAAGTTTCTTGACCTATATCAGTGTACTTGAGTCAAACTTGTTATCGCTCTCTTTTAACATCTTAATTAAAGAATTCGCGACGTCTTCACTGTTGCTAGAGACGGGCTTCAAATACACTTTTATGCCGATCAATTGTTGAGTTAAAAATATAGAACGCCGACCTAAAGGTAAGTAAAAAAGCTAACAAACTGAATTATATATGCCGCACTGATCGTTGCCATTTATGTTTCTTTTACAACATTTATCCTGTATCTGTTGAGTCCAGTTTTTATCAAGCGCGAAACCTAAGCTTTGTGAAAATTATTACTTTTAGTACAATCAAATTGTCCTTTTACCTTTAAAAAATTGACCGCGGCGATTCCTCTTTAGGGTCATTCTTCTTCTTCTTTAACAGCCCTTTCTTATCCACTCCTGGATGTAGACCTCCCCTCTCTGTTTCCACTCTTTCTTATCTTGTGCCACACGTTGCCAGTTTTTTTCCAGATCTTTCTGTGATGTCATCAGTCCATCGTCTTTGTGGTCGTCCTATACTGCGTTTGTGTAGCCTTGGTCTCCACTGCAAAATATGTTTTGTGTATCGTGTCGTCTCCTGTCTTGCTACATGCCCTGCCCAGCTCCATTTTAACCTCGCTATTCTTTCTATAACGTTTTCACACTTTGTTCGCCTACTAATTTCATCATTTCTGATGTGGTTTATGAGACTTATTCTTAGCATGATACGCTCAATAGCTCTTTGGGTGGTTCTGAGTTTGTTTGCTGAGCTGACAGTTAGCGACATGGTTTCCATACCATATGTCATCACCGGAAGAATGCACATATTAAACACTTCCCTTTTTAGGTTGATTGGTTTATTCAGGTCTTTCAGAACAAACCATCGTTTCCCAGTTGCTGCCCATGTCATTCGTGTTCTTCTGTTTACTTCGGCTGTTTGATTTTCCTTGCCTAATTTGATTGTATGTCCCAGGTAAATGTATTCCTCGACGTTTTCTAGATTGTGGTAACCGAGTGTAAGTGTTCGACCTTCTCTAGTCATGACTTTAGTTTTTCCTATGTTCATGGTGAGACCTATTTTTTCCGACGCCAGTTTGAGTTCCGTTAACATACTCTGCAGCTCATCTAGATCAGTAAGTACCTACTAATCAAGAAAATGTCGTCTGCGAAACGGAGATGGTGAAGGTGTCGTCCATCGATCCTTAATGCTTTTTTGTCCCAGTCCAGTTCTTTGAAAATCTCTTCTAAGGTCAGAGTAAAGAGCTTTGGAGAGATAGTGTTTCTTTGTCGCACACCTCGCGCAACCTGGATTTTGTTTGTTGTTAGGTTATCGGTAATTTTGACTTGAAACGTAGCCGTGTCATAAATGTTTTTCAACAGATTTTTGTATCTTGAGTCTATTCTTGCTTTGTCTATTGCTGAGAATACTGCCCAATGTTCCACTGAGTCAAACGCCTTGCTGTAATCCACGAATGCAAAGTGGAGCGGAACGTTATATTCTGTGCATTTCTCTATTAGGGAACGCACAGCTTGTATATGATCAGCCGTACCATAGCCCTTTCGGAACCCGGCCTGCTCCGGTGGTTTATATCCTTCAAATTTATTTGTGAGCCTGTTGGTAATAATCTTTGTATATAATTTATAAGGGTGTGGCAAAAGACTGATGGGTCTATAGTTCTCCAAATTGTGTTTGTCTCCTTTTTTGTAAAGCAGGATAACCTGCGCATTCTCCCATGTAGCAGGTATTTTATTGTCAGTTAGGCATTTGTTCAGTAAGGTCTTAATTGAGTTGAGTGTTGCAGTACCTCCCAGTTTTAGCATTTCAGCAGTAATACCATCTTCTCCCGGTGCACGTCCATTTTTCATGTGCGACAAGGCATATTCGATTTCATTTATGGTGATGTCGGGGATTTCTTCTGATCCGACGTTTATTACACTTTGTGAATTTGCATTTGGGGTTGGTGGATTTTTAGAACAGTACAGATTACTATAATACTTCTGAACGATGTCGACAAGTTCGTTGTTAACTGGTTTTATTTCACCTTCTCTATTTTTTAATTGATGTATTGTCGTTTTCCCATTTGCTCTGTCGTTTTTTAATACTCTCATGTTCTTAATGTTTTCGATCACTGTTCGAATTTTTTGTGTGTTATTCTTCCTTATGTCTTTTCTAATTTCCTTACGAATAACTTTGTTCATCTCTGAATATTCTATAGAGTCTTTACTCATTCTTCTTCTTTTTTCTAACATTTCTTGTGTTTCTTTGCTTAATTTTGAGTGTTTGTTTTTCTTCTTTTAGCATATCTTTTTGGTTAATGTCTTTAAGGTGTTTCTAATTTTTCCTTCCAGCTCATTTATATCCAGTTTTAAGCCAGGGCTTGCGGGGAAAAATTTCTGTCTCAGTTCTTCTTGATATTTATCAACGTTTTCTTTTAGTTTTTTGGAAGTAGGAAAGAGCTTTGGTTTTATAAGTTTATTCTTTCTATTTTGATGTTTATTTCTATTCTTGCTCTGACAAGTCTGTGATCGCTGCCCGTATCGAACTGGTTTAATACTGAGATGTATTTGACAATATATTTTATGTTGGTTATAACGTAGTCGATTTCGTTTTTTGTTCGTGAATCAGGGCTTCTCCACGTCCATCTTCTTTGAGGATTTTTTTGAAAAAGTTGTTCATACAGTACATATTTTCATTTTGTAAATAGTTCATCAGCATATTCCCCCGTTCATTAGATATGCCCAATCCAAAGTTTCCCTGTTTGGTAAATTGTCTTCATTGAGTTAGGGTCATTAAACAAGTGTAAAACCAAAAAGCCGTATCCCAGCTGTTTGGAAGGGGGTGCCTTCCAAACAGCTGCCATTTTGAAAAGAATTAAATTTGTTTTTTCTCGCGATCCATTGGTCGCACAGAAAAAGTTATTGAACAAAAAATGTTGGAAATAAAATTCTAGTTTTTCTTGGAGGCCTCTGCTTTGCGGACTGTCCGGAAGGGAGAAGGAAGGTGGTCTCTAGTGACGAATGCGGGTGTTTTCCCTGCCAGCAGCTTGAATCGCTATAAATAGACCAAAATTGAATATTTAAGTTTCATCTCGTCGGTCCCAGGTTTCTTCTTACGAATAAGACAAAAACCGAAAAAGTTTTAGAGCAGTTAATAGCCACCCGAAGCTGGGAAAACGCGAACGGTTGCCACGCTACCTAAATGAATTTAAAAATTTCAAGGCCGAGAGCGACGTTCGCTCGCTTGCAAACTTACAATTTCCCCGGTACGCGCTCAGTTTGAAATTCAAATATTAGTGAACTCGCGTCTCGCAGAGAATTTAGGCCGCTCGTGGTTTCAATTGGATCTCGGACTGATGGGCGGCAAGATAGTGTTCGTTTACGCTCAATCATTAGCAGCAAGAATTGGTTTATCTAAGCGGCAAGATTGTATTCCTTCGCGAGCTAGTGTTAACAGGAAAGACGCTTCGGCAGTTTCACTAACCTAGGCAAAAGAGGTTTCGGGTCAAATTTAAGGGTAGCCCAAGCAGTTTAACTTCACAGGTAAAAGCGAGGAATGGAACTTACATTGGAACGAAATGGACAAAATTCTGGTTTCAACGGACAGGTATCTGGACTGGCGGTGACTGGCGGAGCCCCTAGGAACCAAATCCCCAAGGTAGCCTCCGGCCGAGGCTCAGGTTCTGATTTGGATTCTAAAAGGAATAGGTTAGATTTCTCTGAAGACTAACCGGGAATCGCTTTTTTATAATGCTTCGCGAAAAATCTAAGTGGGGCTAAACGTGATACTCCAGTGAGTACGGAAAGTAGGAATGCACAGATCGAGCGGAGCGGTGTACCTTATGCAACTCGCCGGTTTTCCACCTGTACTTGATCGGATAGTCAGCAGGATCTCTTAATGGAATTCTTTAAGTCTTTTTACCCTCCTCGTCGCTCGAATTTGGAAGCAAGCGAAACATCACAATCTGATTCTTTCTGAAACTTTTTATTAACATTAAACGGCAGAAACAAAATGTCTGTAGCTTTCTTACAAAACCATTTGCAAGCATGTACTGTGCGTAGTTCTTTATAATTTCACAGAAGCCGTCATTACATTTACACGCTATGAAGTGTTACTTAATTTTAAAATCAATCAACAATCCTGTTGCGTCTCTTTTTGGAGAAACCTAACTTGCGTTAAAATATCACTCAAACAAAAATATAAAGGTTTCTCGCATTTGTCATTGTCACTATTGATCTTACATGTAAAAGTATTTCTAGAAAACTAAATGCTAGTAAGCTATTACCAAGTCATTAATCTTATTACGAGCTGCCACCCCATGGCGCTTTACGGTAGGCAAACACAATTAAAAATTCTATTAAAACTTCTTTAAATTAATGGTATTATGAGCCACTTAAAGCCACCTCTGGATTACATACAAAAACAGATGTACCGGTAGGTAAATTTAAAGTATTTTAATGGATTTCGTTTTAAGAAAAGACTGAGTTGTGTAAAAGCCTTCAGAAACGTATTACAAAGAGAATAACTTCATGCTTGGTTTGCCTATGTGGCTGAAAAATATAGTATGTGAATTACTATCAATGAAAGATTTTTACATAAATTTACTTTTACTTTTAAAACTAAATGCGCTATTAATATATTGCAATAGTTCTGTGTTTCAACGTATAATAGTAAATGAATAATTTAATAGAAATAGGGGGATATATACTAGTGATGGGCACAATCGAATGATTTTGAAAATCGAATGATTGCTATTCGAATGGTTGCAATAATCGAAATGTTCATTCGAAAAATCATTCGGATGTCACAAGCGTCCGCATTTGAAATAATAATTTGAGAATTTGCTGTTCCAATCGAATGCTCCCATCTTGCATTTCCCTATCTCCTTGAAGTTGAAGTGTTATTGATAACTGAATACTCGAATTTCGAATAGTCGAATGTTTACCTGCAAACTCAGGACTGCGCGTTTGAGAGTAGTCTCGTCTCTCTCCTAGCGATTAATGATATTGTTTTGTACTTGTTTACTTGAATTTCATTTGATTTACTTAACCAAACAATGAACTTTATTTACTTAGTCAAAGAATGAATTTATTTTTTTATTGTATTAGGTATTTATATTTTATATAAAATTCTATTGATAATTTCATTTGCTTTTTATGTACTCGTGTTGCCTATTGTTTACTTGAAAAATATAATTACCTACTAATATAACTTTATTTGCTGTATAGTAATGTAATTGTATATTTGAATACAATAGCAAAACTTGTTTGTTTATTTTCAAATAAAAATAGACTTAAGCCGATCCTGCTCCAAATTCAAATAATTCATTTTGGCGCTATTGAACACATGTCCGGGCGTTTGATTTGATACCACCGCGACTCACAGCTTGCACTGTAGACAAAGCAAAAGAAAATCAAACGAAGCGTCTCTACGGTGTATAATCTCTAGCCTGCATAAAAGTGCAAACGTAGGTATACTGAAATCGACTGAGCGTTCGCTATTCGAAATATTTTGAAGGCATCATCAGTCGTAGTTGCGAGATGCCGAGATGCGTAATGCGATACGATTGAAATGAAAATGAATGACATTTCGAATTATTAAACAAATCGCGAATACGAAATAATATTTCGAAAACCGAAAAGTTACTCGAAATATTGAAATCATTCAAATAAATTTTTAGTATTTCGAGATATCTCGAGACATACGAGCAATCCAATATTTCGAATGATTCATTCGAAATACGCCCCATCACTAATATATACCTTAATTAGGTTTGCTAGCTTAATAATAATACAATATTGTTAATATGATATTATTTGGTTTATGATTGATAAATAAAGGTTACTGGCAATTTTAATTAATATGGGCCTAAAATTAGGCAGTTTCTTTTCATTGTAAATTGTCAATGAGAAAATGTGCTTTCTGTTCATTCTCATAGCGGTAGGTAGATTAGTGAAGTAGTAGGCATGTGCAAACAGCTGGATTACACAACTTATAAAACATGCGTTAAGTAATAAAGGAACATGTTAAAATGGTTTATTAGTTGGATGAGGGTGCAGCAGAAATGAAGAAGGATACAGTTTTGCCATATAAACTTTTGGAGGTTAAGAGGAGAGCGATAATGTGTGCATTTGTGGGCGCTGTGAAGTATTTATAAAAATGATTTGTCTTTTGATACATAGAAAGAAATTTATATATATAGTCAAATATAAATCAAAATCTTAATGAAAAGAAAATGTATTTTATGTACCCACTCAACAAGAAACCTACAGTAAATTGTTGGTTTTTTATTCACTAAATATCAAAAATTTATTATTTCTAGCTATATTTATTCCAAGAAATTGCTTTGAAAATAAATGTCTAAAAATTTTTATGTCCATCGTTAAACGTATTTGTTTTCTATGTTCAGACCTATAAATAAAATTATTTACAAAATGTATAAAAAATTGTAATAGTGGGCCACTGCAAATTCGAAATAAATAATACCAATGAAACAGTACTCGAGGTTAAACACTAGTTCATTCGATTAAAATGTTTTCCTTTTTTCCACTCTCTGCTAGGTCCATTTGTCGATGTGTCCACCTTATTGCTGATATTGTCTTTTAATTAAGTGAATAAGAGTACTACGTAACATACATAGCATACACGGTGGTTCTTCAGTCGATCGTGTGATCTCTGAAGGTACTATCTAAGACAAAGTACTGGGACAACTTTTGATAGAAATTTAGCATTATTTGATTTGTTTAAATGAAACTTTGAACAATTAAATTTACTATAAATTTTTATTCATAGGAACGTCTAAGCAAGTTGACAATTAAGTTAGGAATGCGTACCAACTGTTCATATTATGATTACAAACTCACAGTTTGGCTCATCCCTAATACAAAGCAGTCCGAATTATAATACGAGCTTATAACGGATTGTCGTGATGTTCCAAGCCCGTAGTTTGTACACTGGCTTTTTTTATTTCGTTATATAAGTTATAACACATATTACGTCCGCGTTTTCTCTTGAATTTTTTTTAACTTTTACAGAAAGAAAAAATTCAAGAGACAACGCTGAAAGTAGTATGTGTTGTAACGAGATACAAAGTAACCACAATGTATATAATAACTATCTTAATTCTAATGAGGACAAATAAACGACAGCGCCATCTAGTTGTGGTGACTGCACCAAAGTGGAGTATGGGTTTGCCGGTAGTTCGCTGTACGTTGGCGTGTTTTGCCTGGTGTGCGCTCACGGAGGTAGGTGGCACTGGTAGTGGCTTGGTTTGTTACACAGGTAATATTCAGTGCTCTAGGATGGTAATCAACTTCTTTTTTCAAGTGTTCGTTAATTATTCCTAAATTGGATTACATATTGATTCGATGGTACACATATTTATACGCATTATACAACTGCATTTTTTGAAAATCGACCAATCCCGAACTGATTACCTGAAAAGCTCCCTAGGGAAACTTATCAACCGATAAGCTCCCTAATGCTAATTATCGACCCCGTAGATGGTGTCATAATTAGAAATCCAAAAAACAAGCAATTTGAGTTTTTTGGCATTATTAGATCAATTTTAAATCATAATTCGTATACGGGTTTTGTGTAATAATCTTCAAAATATAAACGCGGGCGACACATTTACATATAACTTTGCCCGTGCCAAGAGTCATCGTGCTGCTTGCCCTTAAAAAACTGTCCTCCTGCAAGCCCTCGTGACAGCTTTCATTGCAACCCTTGGCTTGTGCAAAATTATCGGTAAGTATATCTCGCTCTTCATATATTACTATTGAAAATTGACATATTATTTATGTCAAGTACTAACGCCAGAAGAACGTTGCTATTTTTCGGAATAATTTTTGTTCTGTCCAATCCAGTTGAATAAAGCTGCAACTTTCTTTGATAAACAAAATTACCAAACAAATCGAGTAAGTGCTTCGAAAATACCTATATAGTTTCACCTAAATTCGAGAACCGTTTTACTTTAATTGGAAAAGAATTAAGCTTAGTGGAAGATGGACCGTACTACCTGCAATATATTCTGCTGGCCTATGTTAAAGTGGAATAATAATAAACACACAACGTTCTAATTCAGATCTTTCGATTTTATCAGCGACACAAATGGCGAGCTAAACAGTGAATCCAGATCACCAGATAAAAGGAAAACACGGCTTGTCAGCATGCTGTAGTGTGGAAACATAACACGTTTTACTTGGGCGGCACTATCATGTGAGCAATAACCTTAAGCGTAATAGGACTGAGCATACGTGTTCCCTGCCAACCTTAGTAAAGAAGGGTACAAACTTACGTGTTTTCGTACACGTTATGTCAACTTTTAACATTGAGTGCTAATCTAAACTGCACTTACAATTAACAACGTAAGATCGTAATGCAACGACGTAATTACAAGTTTTTGCATCAAAGTCATACCTACGGTAAGACTCGACTACTGATCTAAAAGGCATTGCATATTAATGTTATTTTAAAGTAATACACAAAACCTTAAGTTTTCACGTTTTATAAACGTCACGTCAACGTTTAACATTAAGTGCTGATATAAAAAAACACTTCAATTTAACGACGTAGAAATGTACTGCGAAAACGTTACTAGGGAGTTTTTGCACCACGTCACGTTAAAATAACGTTACCTTAAAATCGAAAAATTTAATGTGAATTGGCTTTATCGTTGACGTCGCTAGCTAAGATTTAACAAGACGTCATTTTAACGGAACTTTATGCTAAAACTCCCTATTATCACATTGTTGTAACAGCGTTATATCGACTTTAAGAGTCGATTACTAATTTCAAAGGCGGTTTATATTAGCATTAAGGTTTAGAGTTTCCATAAACATAATATCTGCCTAATAAATTAACTACTAATCTAAAAATTTCTTAAAATTAAAAACATAGGGACGTCATATAAACATGCTCAATCAATGCCATAGCTAATATGTTTAATGAACGAAATAATTACGTAAAGAATAAAAAAGCTTACTAAAAATCAACGTCTACTTTAGGTTAAAAATCTGGTGTGATACACGTACACAACTTCCTTTTAAAGTGATTTTATAATTAGCCAAAAATTTGATTTTAAGTTTTTAAGCATTTCTCAAAAATTTTCAGAAATTACAAATTCTACAAAAACCGTACAAAATAAAGCGTTACTCCAAGCGACAAATTTTCTCTAAAATTTTAGGCTGAATTCAAAAATGTAATAATATACCGGGTGTTTTATTTAAAATAGGAGTTAATAAAAATAAAAGAAGAGAACCCAAAAGAACTGGAAAATCGTCTATCTCACATCAACACATTAAAAAAAGTTTCCGGTTATACAATTTTCTTCAAAAGCTTGCTCTCGCATCTAGATAGTACACAAAACTTATATATGAAGTTTCAACGCCATACCTCTTTTTATTTTTGAGATATTCTGTTCACAGGCAGACAGACACACAGACAGACCAATAAACAAAAACATGTTTTTTGGGTTCAGCAGACCGTTCAAACTTTTATTTGACCATGGATTAACGAAAAAGTGTAAAACTAACTGAAATTGTGTAAATACGAAGATGCATGTAATTAGGCTAGAAGAACTAGTTTAAAGCGTGCCAGATAAGTGTTTGTAAACAAGACTCGGCAGTTTTTATCGACTTACTGGGTCAAGTTAGAAATTGGTACAGCAAGCATTTCGCCAAACTTCGCATTATGCGAAATGCACTAGGCCGTATTGCAAACAATGTATATGATTACGCTACATTAAGTGCATGCTATCGTGTTTTTTGTTTATATTAATAGTAAGTTAAAAAAACACGACACACATTTAATCGTATATAAGCCTGTGTTATTAATTTAAATCAATATACTTTAAAACATGAAAGTATGTGTATTTGTAACAATAGACGAAGGCTAATATTGTCTGTAAAGGGTTGGTAAGGCCTGACCAACCGCCGTTACATCTTATAGCAACCAACAACTTCCATCTCTTGTCAAGAAGCAACCTCGTACTACAATACTATCAAATTCTACCTTTCGAATTGGAAATTGGGAAGGTAACAGCAGACTCAAAAAAATGAAGATCTGTTGAAAACTCAATTTCGAATTTTTTGGGTGAATCCAATACTCCATTTATCGTAAAAGGAAGTAAAAAATTACGTTAACTGTTTGATTACAATTCAACGTTTACTTTTCAGCGAATAACGTTTTTTCAACTATGTCAACGTCTTTTCGGCGTTTTTTATATGTACATGTGCCTGCTGGGATTAGAGCTGGGTGAAAATAACGATATATCGTTTATCGATATACCCTTCATTAAATATCGATGTATAGATATATCGATATTAAATTTAGTAGTTCCAGGTTTTGCACATATCGATATATATCGATAATTATCGATAGTTAGCGATATCGACAGTTATCGATAGATAATTATCGATAGTTATGAATATTCATCGATATTTGATGCTGAATTACATTTTCTTTAATAGACACTCATAAATTCCTTAAGATATACTATGCGGAATTTTAAACTCGTCCTTCTTTCTGCTGGGTTTATGTTATTGAAGCATTTGCTTGTTTAATTTGTATCGTGTTTAGGGTAAGTGTTCAGAATTTTATATCGCAGCTGGGATAGAACTAGAATAGCTATTTACGACGTTAAGCCGGTAGCTAAGCAATTTATGGCCGAGCTAGTACATCACGGTCGAGCCCATCAGGGCGAGACACGTGATTTAGCAAGGCCATAAACGCGAATACCGGCCGTGTGTCGTACATTTTTTGCATACCGAACAAGCACAAGATTCCAAAGTTATTTGCTTTCATAATACTGTGTATCGTGTTATACGTTTGGCAGTATTGAGGTGGCACTTGCAGTTTATGTCAAATTTAAGGTTACTTTCTGCGTCTGTCTGTAACTGTAACATCGAATTGCGATTAAACTAACAATGCCACTAACGATACATTTTACTACTACCATAAGCATAGGCCATAAAAATTTACCTACTGGGATCATTGCTAATCTGGTAGATAGTGGCTACTAGACCAGCATATAAAAGATATATTCCATGTACTTAAATTTCAAACCAGACTAAACTTATAACGCTAGCGTTATAATCTTACATCAAAAACGTATTTAATTTGTACAACGTTCATTTAAGCGCAATCGGGCGTTAGATTTAGCCAACGCTCGAGCTGGTAATAACAGATCACGCATCCGCTATGCGTGAAGATATGAATTAGCAATCGTGACGTAGTCTCCCACTCAATGGTACCCAGAGCAGCTGTACCGACAAAGCCCAAAGAGTATAAAAGAAGACTTCGCAACCATTTTAAGACTTGAAACACTTGGGTTCCTGGACTTTCCTTTCCTCCAAATCCTCTCCTGTCTTTAGATTGTGACAGAGCTTACTGTCTCCTAAGGTAAACGCCAAAACCTGCTCGTGCCTTAGTTTATTACAGCACTTGCTGACTCCTAAGGCAAACCTCGAAACCTGCAGAGCTCAGCCGTAGCTATGCATACTTTTACATTTGGCACACAGAATTCGAACAGGGCAGAGTACTTGCCAGAGTGCTTCACTACTTCCCAAGAATGATAGGTGAATCCTTAGAAATAGAAAAACATCCAAATAATATAAACAGAGAAGATGGTTTTAGACTTAGTAAAACTTGGACTCCTGCCATTCACAGTCTAAAGCGTTACAATCACCGATCGCCAGCCGGTCACGCACCGCTGCCGAAAAGTACAATGGACTTGAACGACCAATCAACGTTACGCCGTTCTGCACGGCTGGCACAGAAGACTATAAATACTTCCATGCCTTTCTATAGCTCTTAGAGCGACTTTGACTCTGATGATGATGCAAGGTGCAATGTCTTGCGATACGTTAGTCTATATGGGTGCACAAGGTACTCTAATAACGCAGACCAAATCGTTGGTGGTTTTTAAGAGTTCACAAGCCACCAAAAAACATAACCATTACACAAACCCTTGCTTGAGTTGACAAGGCACTTTAATCCAACAAATGCTGGGTATTTATCTACAAAGACGACGCGGTCTAAGCCGATATTTAATTCTAATATTAACAATTTGCGTAACCGCGAAAGCCTCAAACATTATTTATTATACTTTGTTTACTACATGATGCTCTAAATTATTTAAACATTTTACCTTTAAAGGAAGAACCATATAATTAATTTTCAAGTACACAGCTGATTTTACTTTTAACACACTGCTATGTAATTTTTAGTTAGATAAACTATTACCAAAAGGCCTACTCTTAGTAGGGACGTTGAAAATAGTGCCTATATTGTTTTATATGGATTAAAACTTTGACATTTAAAAATAGTGTAGCTTTTAACTAATAGAAGAAAGGCAGTTTTATTTCAAAAAGGAAACGCATTTCAAGACGGTTGCAGAAAAACTAATGTAAAGTTACTAGCGTCACTCTTCACAGTGAAGCTAATAAAATACAGCTCGTCACCCATATTAATGTTAGCTTTAGCTAAGTAACGAGATTAGACCGCCCTTGTTTGAAATTCGTTATATTTTCATTCACAAACACTTCCACATATATATATATAATTGCGTGCCACAATACATTAATTATATTATTGAAACACCTGAAACGTTGCGCGTTAACGCATGCATTACCCCAAAAGTCCACTGAAATAAATGTTAATACAACATAATGCCATGGAGCAAATATTGACGTGATCAACCAGTGAGTACGTTATCATGACTTCATCGTGCAGATACGAGACATTTCTGATAATGCTAATTACATATGCCGTTAACCCTGTATACAATATACAAAATGAACTGCATTTTTATAAGCTTCCGAACAGTCGACTTCAGCAAGATTGCATTGATAAAATACTTCAAGATTATGTGAAGCCCATCGATTTGGTTATTCTACTAAATTTTAAAGACGTCTTTATAGATTTGCGGATAAAGTCCCGACCTGTGATAATTCAGAATAATTTCACTATGAAGATGGATTATGCACGTCTAAGAAAAGCTAATGCATATGTAATATTGATCAATAATGAACGTATCACGAGCGTCTTCAACTCATTAACTAGAACATCCCATTGGAATCCGAGGGCTAAATTTGTCATAGTCTTCAATGGGAGACTGGCTGATTTATTTCCATTGTTAAAAAAGTGCTATGTTTTGAACGTTATAGTACTTATGCCCGAACTAGGAGACCACATTAAAATATGGACGTACTTTCCTTACAATTTTTCAGTTTCTGAGCAAGAAAGAGTCGAGCCAGTTCTGATAAATACATGCATTGAAGGTAAATTATCGACAAATGTGGATTTGTTTTCGACCAAGCTGCCTAAGAAATGGTATAACACAACGGTAAAGGTGATTCTTATAAATTACCCTCCCTATGTTATGAAAGATAAGGGTATAGGAATGGAAATTCGAATCCTCAAACTGGTTGGTATTTATTTATTAGATGTTTCAATCTTAGTATAGGTTTAGCACCTCTTGGTTCCGATTTCCATATAAGTTGTAGGTCGTTTTTTATCGCATGTTTACTATTTCTCTGATCTGTAATCTTCCATCCACTTTCATTGTTTGCATATTTACTTTCTGCTCTCCTTTTTGCTTATATTTTGGTTTTATTCTGTCAGAAAGCACAGAGAAAAGTTTTACGGCAAGCTAATAAGCTAGTTACCCTTTTCATGTTCCCAAATCTGCTTTATCCATAGAATTGAAATAATTATTATGTAGAAGTTTTGTACAATTTTTTTGTAACCCATTTGTTTAAAGTTCTTTTTCTTCCATATGCTATCTCCGCTAAGCGAACGTTGGTTATTACCTTAAGCAGTTATTTTACGTCCACCCGGAATAGTGCCCCTCTGAAGATATAATGGTATATATCTAATACCTTTAATAGCACCCTGCCTAATGTAACATCAAGTGTTTGCTTCGTCTATTATTTTTTTTCTATTCTTATGGCAAGAGTTTTTGTAAGTTATTGGAAGATGAGGATGCAAATTTCTACTCCTTATCACCTTTAAATCTAAAATACCATATTGTCGACACTCTCTGCCTCATTTCCACTCTTGGCTAACGGTATAGATATATCGCCGACTCGATTTTAAACCGATTTCCTCGGTCCAGGTTTCCCACTTATTAGTTAGGTGTTTGAATTGTACCCAATCCCAGCAATTGCTTTTATCATTTTGTGGACTGCAATTATGTCATGTAGATTTTTCTGTGTGCCATTGTTCCTTGCAGTTTCTAATTTCGTCTTTATTTTTTCTATATCTTGTTGGCTGACGTCATGGATGCGATACATCATCCAACACCCCACCCATTGCGTCTTTACGGTTAGTATTTTCTTTGTTGTGTAATTTGTCACATTTCTCCTGCTAGATTTTTAGATTTTCTTACTCATCGAAATCGTTTGTTTAACGTATGTAGTCTATTTATTTTGAACAACGTTGTGCTTGCACATTTCAAAGCGATATTATTTTGACAGAAAAAGCAGTCCTGCCTTCACACTCTCTCACTTATATCCTGTTATATTCTTATACTAGCTGTTACCCGCCAGTTCGTACGCGCAAGGTTCGTTATTTGTGTATTAAATCATGACTAATTATTTCCTGTCATCCCATCCCATCCCATCCCATCCCCATCCCCGTCCCCGTCCATTTTCCAGTCCCCATCCCTTTTCCCGTCCCCGTCCCGTCCCGTCCCGTTCCCTCTCCGAACTGTCAAACGCGCGAACTGTCAAACGCGCGAATGTTAAATAGTCGTTAAGTTTTATGAAATTTTCCAATCTGCGCAATTTTCTTAATTTTTCTTTCCGTAAGAACCTTCTACAAAGTATTAGAAAACTTAAAAAAAAATGATGAATGAAATCGGTAAAGTCGTTCTCAAGTTATGGCGTGACCAAGGGAAATAGGGATTTATTTTTATATACAGGGTAGGTCATGTTAATCGAAGCATCCCAATATCTCCGTTGGTAAGCCGAATAAAACAAACTTGTGCAGACAAAAGTTACTCAGGACGATGGAGGTCATTTGACTGTACTAATAACTTTGACATTGACTCAACTTACAAGGTCATTTATAGGTCAAAATTATTTTTTTTAATGGGAACTTCTATTTTTGACGTCGGATTCGGAAAGAGCGAAAAAAATATTTCCGAAATGATAATTTATAACTCGTTGGAGTGACCTTGAAAAGGTTAAATGTTGAAAATTCGTCTAGAAGCTGTGTTTTCGAATTTGGATAATTTAAGGGCGAAAAAATATTTGACTAGACTTGGGGACAGTAACCTTGACCTTCTTGTCCTTTAGGTCAACTGTGAAGTTCATTCGAAGGTTAAAGTGATTTTTTTAAATAAAAGGCAAAGGGACTCACGGGAAGCAAGCACCCAAAACGTGAGAGGCAAGGAGACTCACGGGAAACAAGCACCCCAAACGTGAGAGGCAAGGGGGCTCACGGGAAACAAGCACCCAAAACATGAGAGGCAAGGGGGCTCACGGTAAACAAGCACCCCAAACATGAGAGGCAAGGAAAATCATGGTAAAGAAGCACCCCAAACGTGAGAGGCAAGGAGACTCACGGTAAACAAACACCCCAAAGGAAACAGAGCTTTCTACGTCTACGTCGTTGTTTCTGAGTAATGCTAAAAGTAAGATTTAAAGACAATAGTAAAATTTGTATTTAAAACAAATACTTTGACCTTCAAACCTAAAGGACAAGGTTATTCTCCCCTAAGTCTACTCAAATATTTTTTTATCCTTAAATCATCCAAATTCGAAAAAACAGCTTCTGGACGAATTTTCAACATTTAAAATTGATTTGACCTTTTCAAGGTCACTCCAACGAGTTATAAACTATCATTTCGAAAATAGAATTTTTTACTCTTTCCGAATCCGGCGTCAAAAATAAAAGTTCCCGTTAAAAAAAGATTTTGACCTTCAAATGACCTTGAAAGTTGACGCTAAGGTCAAAGTTATTAGTACAGTCAGATGAGCCCTATCGTCCTGAATAACTTTTGTCTGCCCATTATTTTTTATTCGGCTTACCAACGGAGATATTCGGATTCGTCGATTAAAATGGCCCACCCTGTATATATATATATATATATATATATATATATATCTATACATTTTCCTGAACTTAGCCATAGCGTCTCACTAATACCAAAAATTTCAACGTTTATTTTTTTTCATCTCATACATGGTGTTGTGTTTGGCTTTTGTCATGCATTCTGGGTATAATTCAAGTGCCTATTTTCATAGGTAGCCAAAAGATTCTCAACACTCTTATTCTTTCCAAGGAGGGCCAGGCACCAGGGGCTTATGTTCAATTTCTAACCATAATGATTTTTGTGAGGGAATATACTACGGTAGCTTCTTTTGGCATTCCATACAGCTGTACTAGCCCCTTATGTCCGCTACCAACTACTCAGTTTGTAACTTTACTGACTTCCTGAGAAAACAGCTGCTTCCATCCAGATCAAGCTTGCTATATCCTAATACTAGCTTACAGATCAAGTAAATAAATGGAATTAGTTACATTATTTAGTATCGCACAAATACCAGTCTGATCTGATTAAGTCCTTGACGATTAGGTCCGCAGCATTTTCATCTACGTTTGATCATTACTGACTTCCTCGCAATAGCTTGATCCCAATAGCGCATTTAAAACGATCAATTGCGTCTGGTGTTTTTTTCACTGCTCTCATTATTATAAACAAATTTAACTGTATATTGACTCGTTTATGTCCAGTAATTAACAATAAGATTCATCAAAGAGGACCAAGGAAGGGAAACGTCGACATAAGCTGTATATGTAGTATTGGTCCAGACAGTAGGCCATTTTTATTAAATAATACAACTATTACCCAATGTCACCTTAATTTTTCAACTTCCAAACCACTTTTCAGAAAAGCCTTTTATTTTTGTCTATTGTAACTCATGATTTTAATTGATCATTAAAAACTGTACAAGCTAGAAATTTATTTTAGAATCGATCAAAAAAGCAATTGTAAATGAGTGTACTCTGCAGGGAGTAGTTTAAATGTTCCAAATCCAAGCAACGACATAGGCGATTATTTTTCTGTCCATCTTTGAATATTCCTTTGAATCACACCCTATGACCTATTTTAATAGAAATATTTAAACAGGTGCAAGATATTCTGGGATTCAAGATCCAATTTTTGAACAAGTCCTACAGTGGATGGGGCATCAAGCAACCAAATGGTTCATACAGTGGAGCGTACATGGATTTGCAGACTTTAAATGCCGATATGGGCATCGGGTTGTTCTATGCTAACTACAACGAGAATTGGGATTTTGACATTACCTTTCCATATATGGAAGACTCCAGCAAATGGGTTGTGCCAGCATCCAAACTTGAACCACGATGGATAAATCTCATAGGAGTATTTAACATGCGTCTTTGGATCACACTAGCGTTCATTTTGCCTTTGGTTTCGTCTATTTTATGCTATACAGCTCGATTTTCCCGCGATCTTGAAAAATACCAGAGCTTTCAGTATTCTCTCCTTATTTGTGTAAGATGCCTACTTGCTCACTGCATATATGTTTTACCAGAAACTGCGAAATTGAGATTGATTTTTATAATGTGGGTGATATTCGCTTGGCTGGTGTCAGTAACATTTCAGAGTCACCTCATATCAGCTTTGAATTTTGATACATATGAAAAGCCCGTCTCCAATATGCAAGAACTAATTGATTCCAAAATTAAATTTGGATTTTATACTGACATAAGTCATCTATTTTCAGATAAGAATGATTACGTTGAGTCGCATATAAGGAAAAACTTTATTATCTGTCCTTTTTCAATAGCTTGCCTCAACAGAACTGCTTTTGAGGGTAATTTTGCTACGATTAAAGTGTACAGAAACTTACAGTATGCGGTTTCCCATTACTATTTAAATTCAGAAGGCAATCCTTTAGTGCAAGTTTTCAGCAATAACTTATATAGTGTCAAAATAAACATAGCATTTGCAAGAGGTTTTCCTCTGTATGAGCCCATTAACAAGTTGCTCCTTTATATTAAGTCAGCTGGATTTGTTGAATATGCTTACACACTATTTGATAGAATCGTAGAAAGGTACTACTCCAGAGCACAAGTTATTATAACTTCTGGAGATATCATAACTCTATGGGAGCTAGAAGGCATTTTTGTGTTTTTATTATTAGGATGGCTGATGGGATTTGTTGCGTTTCTTATAGAGTATACCATAACCGAAGAGATGCTTTCAAAAATTAAAAAATTTCGAAAGTATAACAAGTTATGTAGGAATTACTTCGACAAGTAGTTCAGACTACATTAATATTGCTTCTTAAAGAACCTTATCAGGCATTTTAATTTTATATTAAAGCGATGTGCGTTATTCTGTGGGATTTATTAAGACTACATCAGTGAGACTTTGCAACTCTTGGTCGAGTTCTTACTATTACAAAGAATTAAAGGTTTTCTTTTACAAATTAGTAATTTTCTTCTGAATTAACTGTTTGGCAACATTGGTAATTTTAAGAATTGCTGTTCCTATATTTTAATATAAAGAAAACAGCAGCTTTTGCTCTAAACAATTGAGGTTTATTGCATGCAAACTAGTATTTATAATAATAATAAATGGTCTTTATTTTCCAACATACGTGGTTATATACTTAAACATTCTTTTGTGTTTCATCTTCAGCGCTGGACTTTCATAAACATCTTTTACTTTCATAATAAAAAAATAAATAGATTCAATAATTTAGTAGTACTGCGAATAATTGAGATAGGCATCTCTAACTGAACATACATTTTGTGTGCATTTATATTTAAACGCAGCTAATGACTTTTTTAGTTGAAATCGATACAGTTATTAATTTTAGCGAATTGATATCGCGGTAGTGTTTAAATTGGCTTTACAACAGATCTACTATTCAGATCATCTTCTATCAAATTGATTCGGCCACGATAAAACGCCTAGCATTTGCTCTCGCAACTTGTTACGTGCTAAAAGCATATGGCACTAATACTAGTAGTTTACGGTATATAAATAGGGAATAAAACGATAAAAGCTCATAAAAAAAATTAATATCAGAGTGGGAATGGCTGTTACTAGAAGGTAGAAAATAAATAACGGATTTTGTTTTGAAAAAACAAGTGACAGCATTTTAACGTGAAAAAGGTTTCGTGGAAAATAATGTGGCAATCTCGCAATGTCTCGTGGTTTCGGTTATAGTAGGTAAATAATACTGACCGACCGTCCTGGTAGGAAATTATGGGAGCGAGTACCACTTTCCGACGAATGTAGATTCTAGGATAGAAGCGATATAAGAACCACGAAAAACGTTTGCATAGTTGATTGCCTGTTATCAGGTTACGTATAATTATTCTGGCATCTACCTCATTCTATCATGAAATTCGATATTATAGCAACAAGTATTAGGCGTAAAATCTACGGGAAGTTAGTCTGCTAAAAATCATCACACAGTTTTGGGGTCTACGTGCAGCAGGTGACAGCCGGCGATTGGGCACTGACAAGCTGACATTTGTTAGGAGAGTCATTGGATTTATTAAGCGTCTACAGGTATAACAACAAACAGATAAGTGATTTAACTAGAATCTGATGGTCTTTCGCATAAAAGAACAGTGTGTACTCATTAAACGTATTGGTTTAAGTTAAATGGGGTACTCCGTGCAAATAGTAGTGCCTAATTGAATAACTGTCAAATCAAGGAATACAACGTGTGAGAAATAATAAAGCTCGCTAAAGGTATTGCTCTCTCTCATTTTCTTCTTAGACATTGAGTTGAAAAATCGTATTGTCAGATATAAAGTGAAGTTATAAGTTTATTGACCTATATCAGTGTACTTGAGTCAAACTTGTTATCGCTCCCTTTTAACATCTTAATTAAAGAATTTGCGACGTCTTCACTGTTGCTAGAGATGGGCCTCAAATACACTTTTATGGCGATCAATTGTTGAGTTAAAAATATAGAACGCCGACCTAAAGGTAAGTAAAAAAGCTAACAAACTGAATTATATATGCCGCACTGATCGTTGCCATTTATGTTTCTTTTACAACATTTATCCTGTATCTGTTGAGTCCAGTTTTTATAAGGGTAAAACCTAAGCTATGTGAAAATTATTACTTTTAGTACAATCAAATTGTCGTTTTACCTTTAAAAAATTGACCGCGGCGATTCCTCTTTAGGGTCATTCTTCTTCTTCTTTAACAGCTCTTTCTTATCCACTCCTGGATGTAGACCTCCCCTCTCTGTTTCCACTCTTTCTTATCTTGTGCCACACGTTGCCAGTTTTTTTCCAGATCTTTCTGTGATGTCATCAGTATAGCCTTGGTCTCCACTGCAAAATATGTTTTGTGTATCGTGTCGTCTCCTGTCTTGCCACAAGTCCTGCCCAGCTCCATTTTAACCTCGCTGTTCTTTCTATGACGTCTTCACACTTCGTTCGCCTTCTAATTTGATCATTTCTGACGTGGTCTCTGAGACTTATTCCTAGCATGATACGCTCAATAGCTCTTTGGGTGGTTCTGAGTTTGTTTGCTGAGCTGACAGTTAGTGACATGGTCTCCATACCATAAGTCATCACCGGAAGAATGCACATATTAACCCGAGATTAGTCGCGCCCTTTTTTTACGTTATCGGTCGCGTGTTAGATTTTATCTAACATTTGAATTTTGTTGGAGGACACAACATTTGTGGTTATTAAACTTTAACTTTAGCAACCAAAAACCACTTTTGTGTAAAATAAATTTTACTTAAAGATACATAAGTGCAAACAAAAATATAAACTCATAAATTTAAGTAGTGTGTATCCAATTTTTAGTAACGTAAACAGTCGCGCCGTTAGATTTTTTCTAACAATCCTCCAATTTTTAGTTACGTAAACAGTCGCGCCGTTAGATTTTTTCTAACAATCCGAGTAACGTTATCGGTCGCTTGTTAGAAATCTACTAACAAATGGCCGCTACAAGCTGGCCAGTTATCCCCTGTACGTATTTTGTCGCCTACGCATGTATGAACCCCACCCGGAAGCACTTACAAAGTCAGAGGTGTAATTGAAAAATATTTCAGGAATTATATGTAAATAAGTAAAAATGTTAGATTTTTTCTAACAACGCGACCGATCCCGGGTTAAACACTTCCCTTTTTAGGTTGATTGGTTTATTCAGGTCTTTCAGAACAAACCATCGTTTCCCAGTTGCTGCCCATGTCATTCGTGTTCTTCTGTTTACTTCGGCTGTTTGATTTTCCTTGCCTAATTTGATTGTATGTCCCAGGTAAATGTATTCCTCGACGTTTTCTAGATTTTGGTAACCGAGTGTAAGTGTTCGACCTTCTCTAGTCATGACTTTAGTTTTTCCTATGTTCATGATGAGACCTATTTTTTTCGACGCCAGTTTGAGTTCCGTTAACATACTCTGCAGCTCATCTAGATCACTACTAATCAAGAAAATGTCGTCTGCGAAACGGAGATGGTAAAGGTGTCGTCCATCGATCCTTAATGCTTTTTTGTGCCAGTCCAGTTCTTTGAAAATCTCTTCTAAGGTCAGAGTAAAGAGCTTTGGAGAGATAGTGTCTCCTTGTCGCACACCTCTCGCAACCTGGATTTTGTTTGTTGTTAGGTTATCGGTAATTTTGACTTGAAACGTAGCCGTGTCATAAATGTTTTTCAACAGATTTCTGTATCTTGAGTCTATTTTTGCTTTGTCTATTGCTGAGAATACTGCCCAATGTTCCACTGAGTCAAACGCCTTGCTGTAATCTACGAAGGCAAAGTGGAGCAGAACGTTATATTCTGTGCATTCTCTATTAGGGAACGCACAGCTTGTATATGATCAGCCGTACCATAGCCCTTTCGGAACCCGGCCTGCTCCGGTGGTTTATATCCGTCAAATTTATTTGTGAGCCTTTTGGTAATAATCTTTGTAAATAATTTATAAGGGTGTGGCAAAAGGCTGATGGGTCTATAGTTCTCCAAATTGTGTTTGTCTCCTTTTTTGTAAAGCAGGATAACCTGCGCATTCTCCCATGTAGCAGGTATTTTATTGTCAGTTAGGCATTTGTTCAGTAAGGTCTTAATTGAGTTGAGTGTTGCAGTACCTCCCAGTTTTAGCATTTCAGCAGTAATACCATCTTCTCCCGGTGCACGTCCATTTTTCATGTGCGACAAGGCATATTCGATTTCATTTATGGTGATGTCGGGGATTTCTTCTGATCCGACGTTTATTACACTTTGTGAATTTGCATTTGGGGTTGGTGGATTTTTAGAACAGTACAGATTACTATAATACTTTTGAACGATGTCGACAAGTTCGTTGTTATCTTGTTTTATTTCACCTTCGCTATTTTTTAGTTGATGTATTGTCGTTTTCCCATTTGCTCTGTCGTTTTTTAATATTCTCATGTTCTTATTGTTTTCGATCACTGTTCGAATTTTTTGTTTGTGTTACTCTTCCTTATGTATTTTTTAATTCCCTTACGAATAACTTTGTTCATCTCTGAATATTCTATAGAGTCTTTATTCATTCTTCTTCTTTTTTCTAACATTTCTTGTGTTTCTTTACTTAATTTCGAGTGTTTGTTTTTCTTCTTTGAGCATATCTTTTTGGTTAGTGTCTTCAAGGTGTTTCTAATTTTTCCTTCCAGCTCATTTATATCCAGTTTTACGCCAGGGCTTGAAGAGAAAAATTTCTTTCTCAGTTCTTCTTGATATTTATCAACGTTTTCTTTTAGTTTTTTGGAAGTAGGAAAGAGCTTTGGTTTTATAAGTTTATTCTTTCTATTTTGATGTTTATTTCTATTCTTGCTCTGACAAGTCTGTGATCGCTGCCCGTATCGAACTGGTTTAATACTGAGATGTATTTGACAATATATTTTCTGTTGGTTATAACGTAGTCGATTTCGTTTTTTGTTCGTGAATCAGGGCTTCTCCACGTCCATCTTCTTTGAGGATTTTTTTGAAAAAGTTGTTCCTACAGTACATATTTTCATTTTGTAAATAGTTTATCAGCATATTCCCCCGTTCATTAGATATGCCCAATCCAAAGTTTCCCTGTTTGGTAAATTGTCTTCATTGAGTTAGGGTCATTAAACAAGTGTAAAACCAAAAAGCAGTATCCCAGCTATTGGCCTTCCAAACAGCTGCCATTTTGAAAATAATTAAATTTGTTTTTTCTCGCGATCCATTGGTCGCACAGAAAAAGTTATTGAACAAAAAATGTTGGAAATAAAATTCTAGTTTTTCTTGGAGGCCTCTGCTTTGCGGACTGTCCGGAAGGGAGAAGGAAGGTGGTCTCTAGTGACGAATGCGGGTGTTTTCCCTGCCAGCAGCTTGAATCGCTATAAATAGACCAAAATTAAATATTTAAGTTTCATCTCGTCGGTCCCAGGTTTCTTCTTACGAATAAGACAAAAACCGAAAAAGTTTTAGAGCAGTTAATAGCCACCCGAAGCTGGGAAAACGCGAACGGTTGCCACGCTACCTAAATGAATTTAAAAATTTCAAGGCCGAGAGCGACGTTCGCTCGCCTGCAAACTTACAATTTCCCCGGTAAGCGCTCAGTTTGAAATTCAAATATTAGTGAACTCGCGTCTCGCAGAGAATTTAGGCCGCTCGTGGTTTCAATTGGATCTCGGACTGATGGGCGTTCGTGGCGAGCTGTCTGGAAAAAATATTTTTATTAACAGGAGAAATTCTCGTTTTACCGAACAAGTATCTAGAGAAGCATTTTTAGATAGGCGGCAAGATAGTGTTCATTTACGCTCAATCATTAGCAGCAAGAATTGGTTTATCTAAGCGGCAAGATTGTATTCCTTCGCGAGCTAGTGTTAACAGGAAAGACGCTTCGGCAGTTTCACTAACCTAGGCAAAAGAGGTTTCGGGTCAAATTTAAGGGTAGCCCAAGCAGTTTAACTTCACAAGTAAAAGCTAGGAATTGAACTTACATTGGAACGAAATGGACAAAATTCTGGTTTCAACGGACAGGTATCTGGACTGGCGGTGACTGGTGGAGCCCCTAGGAACCAAATTCCCAAGGTAGCCTCCGGCCGAGGCTCAAGTTCTGATTTGGATTCTAAAAGGAATAGGTTAGATTTCTCTGAAGACTAACCGGGAATCGCTTTTTTATAATGCTTCGCGAAAAATCTAAGTGGGGCTAAACGTGATACTCCAGTGAGTACGGAAAGTAGGAATGCACAGATCGAGCGGCGCGGTGTACCTTATGCAACTCGCCGGTTTTCCACCTGTACTTGATCGGATAGTCAGCAGGATCTCTTAATGGAATTCTTCAAGTCTTTTTACCCTCCTCGTCGCTCGAAATGTTTGTGCGTCACGCATTCTTGTTACTGTAATAGCGCCAACAAATTGATATCGGCAAAACGTTTTAAAACAATTTGGAAGCACGCGAAACATCACAATCTGATTCTTTTTGAAAATTTTTATTAACATTAAACGGCAGAAACAAAATGTCTGTAGCTTTCTTACAAAACCATTTGCAAGCATGTACTGTGCGTAGTTCTTTATAATTTCACAGAAGCCGTCATTACATTTACACGCTATGAAGTGTTACTTAATTTTAAAATCAAGCAACAATCCTGTTGCGTCTCTTTTTGGAGAAACCTAACTTGCGTTAAAATATCACTCAAACAAAAATATAAAGGTTTCTCGCATTTGTCATTGTCACTATTGATCTTACATGTAAAAGTATTTCTAGAAAACTAAATGCTAGTAAGCTATTACCAAGTCATTAATCTTATTACGAGCTTCCACCCCATGGCGCTTTACGGTAGGCAAACACAATTAAAAATTCTATTAAAACTTCTTTAAATTAATGGTATTATGAGCCACTTAAAGCCACCTCTGGATTACATACAAAAACAGATGTACCGGTAGGTAAATTTAAAGTATTTTAATGGATTTCGTTTTAAGAAAAGACTGAGTTGTGTAAAAGCCCTCAGAAACGTATTACAAAGAGAATAACTTCATGCTTGGTTTGCCTATGTGGTTGAAAAATATAGTATGTGAATTACTATCAATGAAAGATTTTTACATAAATTTACTTTTACTTTTAAAACTAAATGCGCTATTAATATATTGCAATAGTTCTGTGTTTCAACGTATAATAGTAAATGAATAATTTAATAGAAATAGAGGGATATATACCTACCTTAATTAGGTTTGCTAGCTTAATAATAATACAATATTGTTAATATGATATTATTTGGTTTATGATTGATAAATAAAGGTTACTGGCAATTTTAATTAATATGGGCCTAAAATTAGGCAGTTTCTTTTCATTGTAAATTGTCAATGAGAAAATGTGCTTTCTGTTCATTTTCATAGCGTTAGGTAGATTAGTGAAGTAGTAGGCATGTGCAAACAGCTGGATTAAACAACTTATAAAGCATGCGTTAAGTAATAAAGGAACATGTTAAAATGGTTTATTAGTTGGATGAGGGTGCAGCAGAAATGAAGAAGGATACAGTTTTGCCATATAAACTTTTGGAGGTTAAGAGGAGAGCGATAATGTGTGCATTTGTGGGCGCTGTGAAGTATTTATAAAAATGATTTGTTTTTTGATACATAGAAAGAAATTTATATATAATGTCAAATATAAATCAAAATCTTAACAGTAACTAGGAATATTATGTAACTAGGTTAGGCGCTTGGGATTTTTGGTACTAAAAATAACAAACGGTAAACATTTTTCAATAAAGGAAAATAGAAACACCTGAAATAAGCTGAGAAGTGATATTCATAAGAACTGTTGAGTGTACAGCCAACGTATACTTTGTATTAAGGAAATCTACATAACCAAAATATATTTCAAGCGAAAAAGTTATTTAAACCCTAGAACAATGATAAATGTATGTCCCAACTTGAGTAGAGACGTGCATGTTTTTTTTGAGTATTAAAATGAGCTAGTACTGAAATTTATTTAATAGAACATAAACGTGGAAATTAATATTGATATCGAATATTTGTAATGAAAATAAAATGTATTTCATGTACCCACTCAACAAGAAACCTACAGTAAATTGTTGGTTTTTTATTCACTAAATATCAAAAATTTATTATTTCTAGCTATATTTATTCCAAGAAATTGCTTTGAAAATAAATGTCTAAAAATTTTTATGTCCATCGTTCAACGTATTTGTTTTCTATGTTCAGACCTATAAATAAAATTATTTACAAAATGTATAAAAAATTGTAATAGTGGGCCACTGCAAATTCGAAATAAATATTAATGAAACAGTACTCGAGGTTAAACATTAGCTCATTCGATTAAAATGTTCTCCTTTTTTCCACTCTCTGCTAGGTCCATTTGTCGATGTGTCCACCTTATTGCTGATATTGTCTTTTAATTAAGTGAATAAGAGTGCTACGTAACATACATAGCATACACGGTGGTTCTTCAGTCGATCGTGTGATCTCTGGAGGTACTATCTAAGACAAAGTACTGGGACAACTTTTGATAGAAATTTTAGCATTATTTGATTTGTTTAAATGAAACTTTGAACAATTAAATTTACTATAAATTTTTATTCATAGCAACGTCTAAGCAAGTTGACAATTAAGTTAGGAATACGTACCAACTGTTCATATTATGATTACAAACTCACAGTTTTATATTACGTAATTATAATAAGAGCTTATAACGGATTGTCGTGATGTCCAAGCCCGTAGTTTGTACAGTTGTACACTGGCTTTTTTTATTTCGTTATATAAGTTATAACACATATTACGTCCGCGTTTTCTCTTGAATTTTTTTTAACTTTTACAGAAAGAAAAAATTCAAGGGAATACGCTGAAAGCAGTATGTGTTGTAACGAGATACAAAATAACCACAATGTATATAATAACTATCTTAATTCTAATGAGGACAAATAAACGACAGCGCCATCTCGTTGTGGTGGCTGCACCAAAGTGGAGTATGGGTTTGCCGGTAGTTCGCTGTACGTTGGCGTGTTGTGCCTGGTGTGCGCTCACGGAGGTAGGTGGCACTGGTAGTGGCTTGGTTTGTTACACAGATAATATTCAGTGCTCTAGGATGGTAATCAACTTCTTTTTTCAAGTGTTCATTAATTATTCCTAAATTGGATTACATATTGATTCGATGGTACACATATTTATACGCATTATACAACTGCATTTTTTGAAAATCGACCAATCCCGAACTGATTACCTGATAAGCTCCCTAGGGAAACTTATCAACCGATAAGCTTCCTAGTGCTAATTATCGACCCCGTAGATGGTGCATATAATTAGAAATGCAAGAAACAAGCAATTTGAGTTTTTTGGCATTATTAGATCAATTTTAAATCATAATTCGTATACGGGTTTTGTGTAATAATCTTCAATATATAAACGCGGGCGACACATTTACATATAACTTTGCCCGTGCCAAAAGTCATCGTGCTGGTTGCCCTTAAACACTGTCCTCCTGCAAGCCCTCGGGACAGTTTTCATTGCCACCCTTGGCGTGTGCAAAATTATCGGTAAGTATATCTCGCTCTTCATATATTACTATTGAAAATTGACATATTATTTATGTCAAGTACTAACGCCAGAAGAACGTTGCTATTTTTCGGAATAATTTTTGTTCTGTCCAATCCAGTTGAATAAAGCTGCAACTTTCTTTGATAAACAAAATTACCAAACAAATCGAGTAAGTGCTTCGACAATATATAGTTTCACCTAAATTCGAGAACCGTTTTACTTTAAATGGAAAGGAATTAAGCTTAGTGGAAGATGGACCGTACTACCTGCAATATATTCTGCTGGCCTATGTCAAACTGGAATAATAATAAACACACAACGTTCTAAGTCAGATCTTTCGATTTTATCAGCGACACAAATGGCGACCTAAACAGTGAATCCAGATCACCAGACAAAAGAAAAACACGGCTTGTCAGCATGCTGTAGTGTGGAAACGTAACACGTTTTAGTTGGGCGGTACTATCATGTGACCAATAACCAAGCGTAATAGGACTGAGCATACGTGTTCCCTGCCAACCTTAGTGAAGAAGGGTACAAACTTACGTGTTTTCGTACACGTTATGTCAACTTTTAACATTGAGTGCTAATCTAAATTGCACTTACAATCAACAACGTAAGATCCTAATGCAACAACGTAATTACAAGTTTTTGCATCAAAGTCATACCAATGGTAAGACTCGACTACCGATCTAAAAGGCATTGCATATTAGTCATTTTAAAGTAATACATAAAACTTTAAGTTTTCACGTTTTATAAACGTCACGTCAATGTTTAACATTAACTGCTGATCTAAATAAAACACTTAAATTTAACGACGTAGAAATGTACTGCGAAAACGTTACTAGGAGTTTTTGCACCACGTCGCGTTAAAATAACGTTACGTTAAAACCGAAAAATTTAATTTGAATTGGATTTATCGTTGACGTCGCTAGCTAAGATTTAACAGGACGTCATTTTAACGGAACGTTATGCAAAAACTCCCTATTATCACATTGTTGTAACAGCGTTATATCGACTTTAAGAGTCGATTACTAATTTCAACGGCGCTGCGGTTTATATTAGCATTAAGGTTTAGAGTTTCCATAAACATAATATCTGCCTTATAAATTAACTACTAATCTAAAAACCTGTTAAAATTAAAAACATAGGGACGTCATATAAACATGCTCAATCAATGCCATAGCTAACACGTTTAATGAACGAAATAATTACGTAAAGATCAAAAAAGCTTACTAAAAATCAACGTCTACTTTAGGTTAAAAATCTGGTATGGTACACGTACACAACTTCCGTTTACAGTGATTTTATAAGTAGCCAAAAATTTTATTTTAAGTTTTTAAGAATTCCTCAAAAATTTTCAGAAATTACAAATTCTACAAAAACCGTACAAAATAAAGCGTTACTTCAAGCGACAAATTTTCTCTAAAACTTTAAGCTGAATTCAAAAATGTAATAATATACCGGGTGTTCTATTTAAAATAGGAGTTAATAAAAATAATAGAAGAAAACCCAAAAAAAACTGGAAAATAGCCTATCTCATATCAATACCCATTAAAAATATAATAAAAATTTTAAGTTTCCGGTTATACGATTTTCTTCAAAAGCTCGCTTTCGCATCTAGATAGTACACAAAACTTATATATGAAGTTTCAACGCCATACCTCTTTTCGTTTTTGAGATATTCTGTTCACAGGCAGACAGACACACAGACAGACCAATAAACAAAAACATGTTTTTTGGGTTCAGGAGTCGTTCAAACTTTTGTTTGACCATGGATTAACCAAGAAGTGTAAAACTAACTGAAATTGTGTAAATACGACGATGAAATTAGGCTAGAAGAGCTAGTTTAAAGCGTGCCAGATAAGTGTTTGTAAACAAGACTCGGCAGTTTTTATCGACTTACTGGATCAAGTTAGAAATTAGTACAGCAAGCATTTCGCCAAGCTTTGCATTGTGCGAAATGCACTAGACCGTATTGCAAACAATGTATATGATTACGCTACATTAAGTGCATGTTATCGTGTTTTTTGTTTATGTTAATAGTAAGTTAAAAAGCACGACACACATTTAATCGTATATAAGCCTGTGTTATTAATTTAAATCAATATACTTTAAAACATGAAAGTATGTTCATTTGTAAAAATAGACGAAGGCTAAGATTGTCTGTAAAGGGTTGGTAAGGCCTGACCAACCGCCGTTACATCTTATAGCAACCAACAACTTCCATCTCTTGTCAAGAAGAAACCTCGTACTACAATACTATCAAATTCTACCTTTCGAATTGGAAATTGGGAAGGTAACAGCAGACTCAAAAAAGTGAAGATCTGTTGAAAACTCAATTTCGAATTTTTTGGGTGAATCCAATACTCCCTTTATCGTAAAAGAAAGTAAAAAATTACGTTAACTGTTTGATTACAATTCAACGTTTACTTTTCAGCGAATAACGTCTTTACAACTATATCAACGTTGTTTCGGCGTTTTTTATATGTACATGTGCCTGCTGGGATTAGAGCTGGATGAAAATAACGATATATCGTTTATCGATATACCCTTCTTTAAATATCGATGTATAGATATATCGATATTAAATTTAGTAGTTCCAGGTTTTGCACATATCGATATATATCGATAATTATCGATAGTTAGCGATATCGATAGTTATCGATAGATAATTATCGATAGTTATGGATATTCATCGATATTTGATGCTGAATTACATTTTCTTTAATAGACACTCATAAATTCCTTCAGATATGCTATGCGGCATTTTAAACTCGTCCTTCTTTCTGCTGGGTTTATGTTATTGAAGCAGGTTTAGGGTTTGTGTTTAGAATTTTATATAGCAGCTGGGATAGAACTAGAATAGCTATTTACGACGTTAAGCCGGTAGCTAAGCAATTTATGGCGGAGCTAGTACATCACGGTCGAGCCCATCAGGGCGAGACACGTAATTTAGCAAGGCCATAAACGCGAATAGCGGCAGTGTGTCGTACATTTTTTTGCATACCGAACAAGCACAAGATTCCAAAGTTATTTGCTTTCATAATACTGTGTATCATGGTATACGTTTGGCAGTATTGAGGTGGCACTTGCAGTTTATGTCAAATTTAAGGTTACTTTCTGCGTCTGTATGTAACTGTAACATCGAATTGCGATTAAACTAACAATGCCACTAACGATACATTTTACTAACGTATGTAACATAAGTTTTGAGACAAAAATAAAATTAACACTATTTGTTCAAATTTTCAACTTTACTTAAACTATGTAAACGGTTAACGATTAACATCATTTCTTAACAATAAGAATATATTATAATGCAGCTAGCGGCCCATGATCTTCAATCCGTCGTATTGTTGTTCTCAAGTGTCTCATAAGAGATTGGATGGTAGCAACATCGATTTCCCGAATCTTTTAGTAAATTCTCCTTCTTAATTGTTCTTCATTTTCTGCCTCCCATCCGTTATCATAAACTTTTCTGCTTAATAAAGCCCAAAATGGAACATTATTGGCTTCCAACCAATCTCTAGTTTACCTGGCATAGTGACAAGATGCTAGATCAGGCTAGAACATGATTTCGTCATTATTGTGATGAGCGTTTATAAACTGTAACAATTTAGGCAAACATCTTTGTATATAAAGACCTGCAGTGATGGCTTCTCCTCTAACATGTCCTACATATGGCTGCGATGCCCCTGCCTGAGTAATGGCGCACCACACCAGAATTTTATATTCAAATTTAGCTTTTCTTTTAAATCTTACATTATTCGGAGCTGCATTGAAATCTTCAGTATAGAATCCATCATTCCCCTTTATTTCAGAGTTAGATAATGTAAAATATTTTTCATCGTCCAAAACGATGATTCTGTTGTTTGCAAAGTGTTGAAGCCTTAGTGCTCGGCAACACCGAGGAATTCGTTGCAACTGCATAATTGTGTATTTCAGGCATTTTCTTCTTTTTCTAAATGACATTCCACCTCTCTTAATTTCCCGATGAGCACTCATGTGTGAAACTCGATAACGCCTTCCCAATCTTCGTGTAGATGCACCAATTTTTTCTTTTGCACTTTCTCTTAGTCTACCTGCTCTGACATCACTCAAAAGCCGAGGCCTTCCTCTTTTTGGTAGATTCAGACAAGGTATTTCTTCCTCACATTCCTTTATTGTTCGGTAAATAGTTGCACGGGAGATATTAGGTCCTTGAAACATGTTCACAATATCCGCATTTCGCATTCGGCCAACTAAATTATAGATGCTTTTTCGGATTTCGATTTTGTATGCCATGTCACAAGAGTTTTTCGACAACAACTGTCAATATTTATGCTAACAAGGCCTACTTGAATAAAATCCAGGCAATGGTCACTAGACTGAATCTTTTTGAAGTTATGAAAATTAGTTACGAAATTTGTCTCAAAACTTATGTTACATACGTTACTACCATAAGCATAGGCCATAAAAATTTACCTACTGGGATTATTGCTAATCTGGTAGATAGTGGCTACTAGACCAGCATATAAAAGATATATTCCATGTACTTGAATTTAAAACCAAACTAAACTTATAACGCTAGCGTTATAATCTTACATCAAAATCGTATTTAATTTGTACAACGTTCATTTAAGCGCAATCGGGCGTTAGATTTAGCCAACGCTCGAGCTGGTAATAACAGATCACGCATCCGCTATGCGTGAAGACATGAAGAAGCAATCGTGACGCCGTTTCCCACTCAATGGTACCCAGAGTAGCTGTACCGGCAAAGCCCGAAGAGTATAAAAGAAGACTTCGCAACCACTTTAGGTCACTTGAAATACTTGGGTCCCTAGACTTTCCTTTCCTCCAAATCCTCTCTTGTCTTTAGATTGTGACAGCGCTTACTGTCTCCTAAGGTAAACCTCAAAACCTGCTCGTGCCTTAGTTTATTACAGCACTTGCTGACTCCTAAGGCAAACCCCGAAACCTGCAGAGCTCAGCCGTAGCTGTGCATACTTTTACATTTGGCACACAGAATTCGAACATGGCAGAGTACCTGCCAGAGTACTTCACTACTTCCCAAGAATGATATGTGAAGCCTTAGAAATAGAAAAACATCCAAATAATATAAACAGAGAAGATGGTTTTAGATAGTAAAACTTGGACTCTTGCCATTCACGGTCTAAAGCGTTACCATCACCGATCGCCAGCCGGTCACGCACCGCTGCCGAAAAGTACAATAGACTTGAACGACCAATCAACGTTACGCCGTTCTGCACGGCTGGCACAGAGGACTATAAATACTTCCATGCCGTTCTACAGCTCTTAGAGCGACTTTGACTCTGAGGATGATGCAAGGTGCAATATCTTGCGATACGTTAGTCTATATGGGTGCATAAACAGTAAAAGGTTCAAATATCCTTGTTTACAAGGTACTGTAATAACACAGACCAAATCATTGGTGGCTTGTAAGAGTTCACAAGCCACCAAAGAACATAACCATTGCACAAACCCTTGCTTGAGTTGACAAGTCACTTTAAGCCAACAAATGCTGGGTATTTATCTACAAAGACGACGCGGTCTAAGCCGAAATTTAATTCTAATATTAACAATTTGTGTAACCGCGAAAGCCTCAAACATTATTTATTATACTTTGTTTACTACATGATGCTCTAAATTATTTAAACATTTTACCTTTAAAGGAAGAACCATATAATTCATTTTCAAGTACACAGCTGATTTTACTTTTAACACACTGATATGTAATTTTTAGTTAGATAAACTATTACCAAAAGGCCTACTCTTAGTAGGGACGTTGAAAATAGTGCCTATATTGCTTTATATGGATTAAAACTTTGACATTTAAAAATAGTGTAGCTTTTAACTAATAGAAGAAACGCAGTTTTATTTGAAAAAAGTAACGCATTTCAATACGGTTGCAGAAAAACTAATGTAAAGTTACTAGCGTCACTCTTCACAGTGAAGCTAATAAAATACAGCTCGTCACCCATATTAATGTTAGCTTTAGCTAAGTAACAAGATTAGACCGCCCTTGTTTGAAATTCGTTATATTTTCATTCACAAACACTTCCACATATATAATTGCGTGCCACAATACATTAATTATATTATTGAAACACCTGAAACGTTGCGCGTTAACGCATGCATTACCCCAAAAGTCCACTGAAATAAATGTTAATACAACATAATGCCATGGAGCAAATATTGACGTGATCAACCAGTGAGTACGTTATCATGACTTCATCGTGCAGATACGAGACATTTCTGATAATGCTAATTACATATGCTGTTAACCCTGTATACAATATACAAAATGAACTGCATTTTTATAAGCTTTCGAACAGTCGACTTCAGCAAGATTGCATTGATAAAATACTTCAAGATTATGTGAAGCCCATCGATTTGGTTATTCTACTAAATTTTAAAGACGTCTTTATAGATTTGCGGATAAAGTCCCGACCTGTGATAATTCAGAATAATTTCACTATGAAGATGGATTATGCACGTCTAAGAAAAGCTAATGCATATGTAATATTGATCAATAATGAACGTATCACGAGCGTCTTCAACTCATTAACTAGAACATCCCATTGGAATCCGAGGGCTAAATTTGTCATAGTCTTCAATGGGAGACTGGCTGATTTATTTCCATTGTTAAAAAAGTGCCATGTTTTGAACGTTATAGTACTTATGCCCGAAATAGGAGACCACATTAAAATATGGACGTACTTTCCTTACAATTTTTCAGTTTCTGAGCAAGAAAGAGTCGAGCCAGTTCTAATAAATACATGCATTGAAGGTAAATTATCGACAAATGTTGATTTGTTTTCGACCAAGCTGCCTAAGAAATGGTATAACACAACGATAAGGGTGATTCTTATAAATTACCCTCCCTATGTTATGAAAGATAAGGGTATAGGAATGGAAATTCGAATCCTCAAACTGGTTAGTATTTATTTATTAGATGTTTCAATCTTAGTATAGGTTTAGCACCTCTTGGTTCCGATTTCCATATAAGTTGTAGGTCGTTTTTTATCGCATGTTTACTATTTCTCTGATCTGTAATCTTCCATCCACTTTCATTGTTTGCATTAGTGATGGGCTTATTCGAATCAAAAATAACCTTTTATCCGGTTATTGAAATAACCTGTGTAAGTCGGTTTTCGTTCCAAGTAATCGAATCAAAAATAACCTCAACCTGATACGTACTTCGTGCCGCATCTCAGCGACCTGCGGGTGATCGAAATTCTCTAAATAACATGGCATTTATAATCATAACTCATGTAACCTTTTCTAAGTATGTACTTGATTGACCCAAGTGAGGCTCGCCGCTGCTGTTGATGATATTAAGAAATTTAATACTCCCAGTCGACGCGTTAAATTTATGGGGCAGTTCCTATTAAAGATAACGTTCTGCTGAGTCAGATTTGCCGAAGCTGTGTTTATAACGGCCTAAATGTTTGCTTCGAAACGCGGTTGATTATGCCTAATAAGGGATAAAGAGAAGCGAAATAAGATTTTCCAATATCGTAAAAGATTTATATTTAATTTTTAATAAAGGAGCAATCGGGACAAGAAGTGGATTTCGATGTTGAAAATTTTAAGTATGCGTCCTTAGAACCGCGGAAGGCTGACTACTAGAGAATTTTAGGAACTAAAAATAGATTCAATAGATACTTTGTATTAGCATATTTATAATTTATTTATGATTAGTATTGATATAGCTATTCTCAATGGTTTTAACTCCTTAGAAATCAAATAAAAATCATTTATACAATTATTATAATTAACGATTAACTGAGTTCCTCTGCTATCCGCAAGTTACGATGCCGATGCAGATGGCGGTGAACCTTCAACCGGCAAACCGGCTGACTTAATCGAAACGAATCGAGAGCCAAAATTGATTCGAATGAGTAATCAAATAATCAATCGGTTATTAATATGATTCGAATGCAAATAATTCGGTTATGAAAATTGTCCGGTTATGCCCATCACTAGTTTGCATATTTACTTTGTGCTCTCCTTTTTGCTTATATTTTGGTTTTATTCTGTCAGAAAGCACAGAGAAAAGTTTTACGGCAAGCTAATAAGCTAGTTACCCTTTTCATGTTCCCAAATCTGCTTTATCCATAGAATTGAAATAATTATTATGTAGAAGTTTTGTACAATTTTTTTTGTAACCCATTTGTTTAAAGTTCTTTTTCTTCCATATGCTATCTCCGCTAAGCGAACGTTGGTTATTACCTTAAGCAGTTATTTTACGTCCGCCCGGAATAGTGCCCCTCTGAAGATATAATGGTATATATCTAATACCTTTAATAGCACCCTGCCTAATGTAACATCAAGTGTTTGCTTCGTCTATTATTTTTTTTCTATTCTTATGGCAAGAGTTTTTGTAAGTTATTGGAAGAGGAAGATGCAAATTTCTACTCCTTATCACCTTTAAATCTAAAATACCATATTGTCGACACTCTCTGCCTCATTTCCACTCTTGGCTAACGGTATAGATATATCGCCGACTCGATTTTAAACCGATTTCCTCGGTCCAGGTTTCCCACTTATTAGTTAGGTGTTTGAATTGTACCCAATCCCAGCAATTGCTTTTATCATTTTGTGGACTGCAATTAGGTCATGTAGATTTTTCTGTGTGCCATTGTTCCTTGCAGTTTCTAATTTCGTCTTTATTTTTTCTATATCTTGTTGGCTGACGTCATGGATGCGATACATCATCCAACACCCCACCCATTGCGTCTTTACGGTTAGTATTTTCTTTGTTGTGTAATTTGTCACATTTCTCCTGCTAGATTTTTAGATTTTCTTACTCATCGAAATCGTTTGTTTAACGTATGTAGTCTATTTATTTTGAACAACGTTGTGCTTGCACATTTCAAAGCGATATTATTTTGACAGAAAAAGCAGTCCTGCCTTCACACTCTCTCAGTTATATCCTGTTATATTCTTATACTAGCTGTAACCCGCCAGTTCGTACGCGCAAGGTTCGTTATTTGTGTATTAAATCATGACTAATTATTTCCTGTCATCCCATCCCATCCCATCCCATCCCATCCCCGTCCCAGTCCCAGTCCATTTTCCAGTCCCCATTCCTTTTCCCGTCCCCGTCCCGCCCCGTCCCGTTCCCTCTCCGAACTGTCAAACGCGCGAACTGTCAAACGCGCGAATGTTAAATAGTCGTTAAGTTTTATGAAATTTTCCAATCTGAGCAATTTTCTTAATTTTTCTTCCCGTAAGAACCTTCTACAAAGTATTAGAAAACTTTAAAAAAAATGATGAATGAAATCGGTAAAGTCGTTCTCAAGTTATGGCGTGACCAAGGGAAATAGGGATTTATTTTTATATACAGGGTAGGTCATGTTAATCGAAACATCCCAATATCTCCGTTGGTAATCCGAATAAAACAAAATTGTGCAGACAAAAGCTACTCAGGACAATGGAGGTCATTTGACCGTACTAATAACTTTGACCTTGACTCAACTTACAAGATCATTTAAAGGTCAAAATTATTTTTTTAATAGGAACCCCTATTTTTGACGTCGGATTCCAAAAGAGCGGAAAAAATATTTCCGAAATGATAGTTTATAACTCGTTGGAGTGACCTTGAATATGTTAAATCAAGGTTAAATGTTGAAAATTCGTCCAGAAGCTGTGTCTTCGAATTTGGATAATTTAAGGGCGAAAAAATATTTGACTAGACTTGGGGCCAATAACCTTGACCTTCTTGTCCTTTAGGTCAACTGTGAAGTTCATTCGAAGGATAAATTGATTTTTTTTAAATAAAAGGCAAAGGGACTCACGGGAAACAAGCACCCCAAACGTTAGAGGCAAGGAGACTCACGGGAAACAAGCACCCCAAAGGAAACGGAGCTTACTACGTCTACGTCGTTGTTTCTGAGTAATGCTAAAAGTTAGATTTAAAGACAATAGTGAGATTTTTATTTAAAAAAATTACTTTGACCTTCAAACCTAAAGGACAAGATGGTCAAGGTTATTGTCCCCTAAGTCTACTCAAATATTTTTTCACCCTTAAATCATCCAAATTCGAAAAAACAGCTTCTGGACGAATTTTCAACATTTAAAGTTGATTTGACCTTTTCAAGGTTACTCCAACGAGTTATAAACTATCATTTCGGAAATATAATTTTCTACTCTTTCCGAATCCGGAGTCAAAAATAAGGGTTCCAGTTAAAAAAAAGATTTTGACCTTCAAATGACCTTAAAAGTTGACGCCAAGGTCAAAGTTATTAGTACAGTCAGATGACCCCCATCGTCCTGAATAACTTTTGTCTGCACATTATTTTTTATTCGGCTTACTAACAAAGATATTCGGATGCGTCGATTAAAATGGCCCACCCTGTATATAGATATATATCTATACATTTTCCTGAACTTAGCTATAACGTCTCACTAATACCAAAAATTTCAACGTTTATTTTTTTTTCATATCATACATGGTGTTGTGTTTGGCTTGTGTCATGCATTCTGGGTATAATTCAAGTGCCTATTTTCATAGGTAGCCAGAAGATTCTCAACACTTATTCTTTCCAAGGAAGGCCAGGCACTAGGGGCTTATGTTCAATTTCTAACCATAATGATTTTTGTGAGGGAATATACTACGGTAGCTTCTTTTGGCATTCCATACAGCTGTACTAGCCCCTTATGTCCGCTACTAATTACTCAGTTTGTAACTTTACTGACTTCCTGAGAAAACAGCTGCTTCCATCCAGATCAAGCTTGCTATATCCTAATACAAGCTTATAGATCAAGTAAATAAATGGAATTAGTTACATTATTTAGTATCGCACAAATACCAGTCTGATCTGATTAAGTCCTTGATGATTAGGTCCTCAGCATTTTCATCTACGTTTGATCATTGCTAACTTCCTCGCAATAGCTGATCCCAATAGCGCATTTAAAACGATCAATTGCGTCTGGTGTTTTTTTTCACTGCTCTCATTATCACAGTGGTCGGAATGTAAACTTTGACGAACCGGAACGGTGTTCGGGGGGGCAAGCGAAAATTTGCGCAGAAAATAATACTAATGTTGATAATAATAAGTGTTTTTTCCGTCAATAGTCGGCACAAACCAGTTTAATTTAATATTTAATTTCAAAGCGAAAAGACCCTAATTACAAAAAAACAAGATCGGTATAAATACAACAAAATAAAGTGTATTCATTTCCTTCTAGAATAACTCAGAAATATGCAATAAAATCAAACTAATTCAACAAAATTCAGAACTCTAAATATTGTAAGGTAACAGAACAGATAATACATTTTAGCTAATTATTAATAATATTGATACTAATAAAAATATAAACCTTGGTTAAAGAGTTAAAAAAGATCCCAGATTTCTTGGTACCGAGTCTCCTTTTTGTGCTCTCTCTTTCTGCAGTTTATGTCAGACGCAGAATGAACAAAATAAGTAATGGAGGATGGAGCATAATGAGTAATGACTACCAAAGTACCAAGTCACACGCTTTTGAGCAGTTTCTAGCTATTGCCGTATGGTGGGTTGTCATCATTAATGGATTTCACGTGTGATTTCGATTCAGATGGTTTCAAACAGCAGGACACTGGCGCGCAAAGAATTTCAGCATAAAAAAAGAGGGTGTAATAATAAACGGAATGGTTTTTTTTGGTAAATTTTTCACGAAAAGAAACGGAATTTGATGAAATTTCACGAGACGGAACGACTCTTGATAATATTTCACCAACCGGAACGCCGTTCCGGTCCGTTCCGGTACATTCATTATAAACAAATTTAACTGTATATTGACTCGTTTATGTCCAATGATCCACAATAAGGTTCATAAAAAAGGACCAAGGAAGAGTAACATTGACATAAGCTGTATATGTAGTATTGGCCCAGAAAGTAGGTCCTTTTTATTAAATAATACAACTATTACCCAATGTCACCTTAATTTTTCAAGTTCCAAACCACTTTTCAGAAAAGCCTTTTATTTTTGTCTATTGTAACTCATGATTTTAATTGATCATTAAAAACTGTACAAGCTAGAAATGTATTTTAGAAACGATCAAAAAAGCAATTGTGATTGAGTGTACTCCGGCAGGGAGTAGTTTAAATGTTCCAAATCCAAGCAACGACATACGCGATTATTTTTCTGCCCATCTTTGATGAATATTTCTTTGAATCACACCCTATGACCTATTTTAACAGAAATATTTAAACAGGTGCAAGATATTCTGGGATTCAAGATCCAATTTTTGAACAAGTCCTACAGCGGATGGGGCATCAAGCAACCAAATGGTTCATACAGTGGAGCGTACATGGATTTGCAGACTTTAAATGCCGATATGGGCATCGGGTTGTTCTATGCTAACTACAACGAGAATTGGGATTTTGACATTACCTTTCCATATATGGAAGACTCCAGCAAATGGGTTGTGCCAGCATCCAAACTTGAACCACGATGGATAAATCTCATAGGAGTATTTAACATGCGTCTTTGGATCACACTAGCGTTCATTTTGCCTTTGGTTTCGTCTATTTTATGCTATACAGCTCGATTTTCCCGCGATCTTGAAAAATACCAGAGCTTTCAGTATTCTCTCCTTATTTGTGTAAGATGCCTACTTGCTCACTGCATATATGTTTTACCAGAAACTGCGAAATCGAGATTGATTTTTATAATGTGGGTGATATTCGCTTGGCTGCTGTCAGTAACATTTCAGAGTCACCTCATATCAGCTTTGAATTTTGATACATATGAAAAGCCCGTCTCCAATATGCAAGAACTAATTGATTCCAAAATTAAATTTGGATTTTATAGTGACATAAGTCATCTATTTTCAGATAAGAATGATTACGTTGAGTCGCATATAAGGAAAAACTTTATTATCTGTCCTTTTTCAATAGCTTGCCTCAACAGAACTGCTTTTGAGGGTAATTTTGCTACGATTAAAGTGTACAGAAACTTACAGTATGCGGTTTCCCATTACTATTTAAATTCAGAAGGCAATCCTTTAGTGCAAGTTTTCAGCAATAACTTATATAGTGTCAAAATAAACATAGCATTTGCAAGAGGTTTTCCTCTGTATGAGCCCATTAACAAGTTGCTCCTTTATATTAAGTCAGCTGGATTTGTTGAATATGCTTACACACTATTTGATAGAATCGTAGAAAGGTACTACTCCAGAGCACAAGTTATTATAACTTCTGGAGATATCATAACTCTATGGGAGCTAGAAGGCATTTTTGTGTTTTTATTATTAGGATGGCTGATGGGATTTGTTGCGTTTCTTATAGAGTATACCATAACCGAAGAGATGCTTTCAAAAATTAAAAAAACTCGAAGGTATAACAAGTTATGTAGGAATTACTTCGACAAGTAGTTCAGACTACATTAATATTGCTTCTTAAAGAACCTTATCAGGCATTTTAATTTTATATTAAAGCGATGTGCGTTATTCTGTGGGCTTTATTAAGACTACATCAGTGAGACTTTGCAACTCTTAGTTGAGTTCTTACTATTATAAAGAATTAAAGGTTTTCTTTTACGAATTAGTAATTTTTTCTGAATTAACTGTTTGGTAACATTGGTAATTTTAAGAATTGCTGTTCGTATATTTTAATATAAAGAAAACAGCAGCTTTTGCTCTAAACAATTGAGGTTTATTGCATGCAAACTAGTATTTATAATAATAATAAATGGTCTTTATTTTTCAACATACGTGGTTATATACTTAAACATTCTCTTGTGTTTCATCTTCAGCGCTGGACTTTCATAAACATCTTTTACTTTCATAATAAAAAAATAAATAGATTTAATAATTTAGTAGTACTGCGAATAATTGACATAGGCATCTCTAACTGAACATACATTTTGTGTGCATTTATATTTAAACGCAGCTAATGACTTTTTTAGTTGAAATCGATACAGTTATTAATTTTAGCGAATTGATATCTCGGTAGTGTTTAAATTGGATTTACAACAGATCTACTATTCAGATCATCTTCTATCAAATTGATTCGATGGAATACAGTAGTATAGTTAGCACAATGTAAATATGTACGTTCAAATGTAGTAAATCCAATGCCATCTATTGCTGTGTTTGCTTTCCAAATACCTACGCTATAAGTTTAAATAAAAAATACATAAGGGGTGGGCCATTAATAATAAATTTGTTGTGGTTAGACGCTTTTTAATATTCAAATTATCATCACTCTACTAACACAGATGCAAATAAGGAAGAATTTTATTATTCAATATTTTTGTCAGTTTTCATGATTTTAGGTTAAGCCGGTTTGAAAGATTGACGCCAACACTGCTTTTTGCGCACGCGAGTCAATCGTCGTGCATCTACCGTCAAGCGAACAGAAAGCGAGTTTTGAGTGTATCATTATGTACCAAATGGCCGCCGTGTCCAAACAATGAAGCTCTAAGTCGGATGTATAAGCCCCGTAGGAATGGCCGGATCTTAGAATATTGTAGTGGTTGTAACACGGCTTTTTTTGTTCTACTCTGGTTTGTATCCATCGTTACAAGTTGTATTGAAAAAATATCTCGTATGCCTTAATATTTAAATAATTATTTGCCACGTAGTTGCCAGCTAGCTCAGTTCATATTAAGAGAAACCTTACCTTCGACCCCCAGCCGAGCTTACAGATAACAGTTGTTTACAAATTTGGGTTTGTTGGTTGGTGTTTAAAATTGAATAGGTCATACTGCCTTAATAGGTTGCTGTGGTTTCACTTATGACTTGGATTTTTTCTGTCACATCTAGATACATTACAGTTGAAGAAATAAAAAAGTAATGGTTTTTAAGAAATTGTAGGTATAACTTGATTATATGTAGTAATTAAAAATTGATAAGGTTAGATTTTCATATAAAAAATACGTAAACAGTAACATTAACCAAAATTTTGAAACTTTCATTAATTAGACTTTCGTCTCTTTGTTTAAATAGTTTTTCGTTTATATACAGTGCCAGGTTTCTCTCTTTTTAAATACCAGCTGTAGTCGCCCATCATAATTGTATTCCACCTTCCCTAGTACCTCTACTCCTTTTTACTTCCTTTTACGATAAAGGAAGTATTGGATTCACCCCAAAAATTCGAAATTGAGTTTTCAACAGATCTTCACGTTTTCGAGTCCCCTGAACCCAAAAAACATATTTTTTTTCATTGGTCTGTCTGTCTGTCTGTCTGTGTGTGTGTGTGTCTGTCTGTCTGTCTGTGAACAGAATATCTCAAAAACGAAAAGAGGTATGGCGTTGAAACTTCATATATAAGTTTTGTGTACTATGTAGATGAGACAGCAAGTTTTTGAAGAAAATCGCATAATTGGAAGTAGGTGTTTACTCTTGTGATTTTTCAGTTTTTTTCGATTTTTTCAAAAACGGCTCTAACGATTTTTTTAAACTTTACATTTTTCTTACATTTTTAATGTGTATTGATGTGAGATAGGTGATTTTCCAGTTGAATGCCTCTAAAGTAGGTTTCTTTTGTTTATTTTTCTATTTTTTTTATTAACTCCTATTTTAAATAAAACACCCGGTATATTATTACATTTTCGAATTCACCTTAAAATTCTAGAGAAAATTTGTCTCTTCAACTAACGCTCTATTTTGTACCGTTTTTGTAGAATTTGTAATTTTTGAAAATTTTTGACAAATTTTTAAAAATTAAAAATGAAATTTTTGACTAATTATAAGATCACTGTAAAAGGAAGTTGTGTGAGTGTATCACACCAGATTTTCCTTTATGTGTTGATGGAAGCTCTTTCCTTATTCTTCTATTAATCGTCCAATATTTTCGGGAAAAAGTCGACCGGTTTATGTAAAATTTTATTTTTTAAGTTTATATTGCAACCTAAATTGCGAAACTTTTCGAGTATACTTTGAACAATTTTCTCATAATCCTGTGATTTACTAGAAATTTTTCCATTACACTTTTAGAAGCAATCCGTGCTTCCCTCTCAACTTCAGTTATAGTAGCTTCAAAATGACTGTCTAAAACCAAATTTTCTAATTTGGGGACCAATGAAGATATCCTCCTTATTCTCTGAATGTCATTTTTTGGCAGTGGTATATTATGATATGTTTTATCGGATTTTTTCCACCGTCTAGGGTGTATAGCACACAACGTTTCGGGAGTTTTGATCTACTCCCGTCTTCAGGTGTTCCTGGTTAGTCCTGAGAAGGACTGATATTGTACGTTTGTCTACGTAAACTCGTGGCTTCCCCGGGGTTTGTACCCGGAACCGCTGATCGCTGTGATTACTAGTCTGCCACTCTTGAAACTAGGCCACCAGCGCTGTTAGCAATTAAAGGGGTGTAGAGAACGCATTAATTTATAAGTGCCATTTAGAACTCCATCTTCGTATTTTCCCAAATTATTACTGCTCTTATAGCACTTACTATAATAAGACAGCATACTGTTCCAAACTGCATTCTTGTGCATAGAATGGCACCATCATACCTTTGGCGGTCGTGACTCCTGGAAAGAGCGTTCTTTCTATTCTGCAACGGGAAAGGCTGGCCACCTTCCCGGGCCACGGCCGAAAAAAGCTTATAAAACCGCACTTCGTGCAGTAATAACAGGCTATCAGCCTATATTAGGAAGAAGAAGAAGAGGAAGAGCGATGTTTTACTTCATATAAAAAAGCGGAAATATCAATGCAGACTTTGTGCATTCAGAATAATTTCTATAAATATACTTTAATTGCATGTCACACCAAAGTTCTCGACGATTTATTGAAATCTGTTTTACCTTCACACTAATAGTGGGGCGCAATACATTAATTATCTTATTGAAACACCTTTGACATTGTGCGCTAAGAAGTGCATTATGTTAACGTTCACTGAAATAAATGTTATCACTACATTATGGCGGGGAACAAATTTTGACATGATCAAGTCAGTGAGTTACTTATCATGAACTCATTGGGCACGTACGAGAACTTTCTGATAACGTTGATTATATATGTTGTTATCGCGGTATGTAATATACAAGCTGAACTAGAAGTCTATAAAGTTCAGAACTCCCAATTTCTGCAGCATTGCGTCGATAACATACTTCAAGATCACGTCAAACCAATCGATTTAGTTGTTCTGTTAAATTTTCAAGACGTCTTTGTAGAATTCCAGATCAAGTCGCGACCTGTAGTAATCCAGAATAATTTCGCTATGACGATGGAGTATGCAGCTCTAGGAAAAGCCAATGCATATATAATACTGGTCAATGATGAACGTGTCACCAGCATTCTCACTTTATTAACTAAAACATCCCATTGGAACCCGAGGGCTAAATTTGTTATTGTCTTTAATGGAAGATTAGCTGATTTATTTTCCCTTTTGAAAAAATGCTATATTTTAAACGTTATAGTACTTGTGCCCGAAATAGACAACCACATTAAAATGTGGACGTACTATCCCTACAATTTTTCAATTCCTGAACAAAGAAGAGTCGAGCCAGTTCTAATAAATACCTGGAAGGAAGGTAAAATTTCGACAAATATCGATTTGTTCTTGCCCAAGCTGCCTACGAAATGGTATAACACAACGGTGAGGGTGATTCTTATGGAGTATCCTCCCTATGTTATTAAAGAAAATGCCACTGGAATGGAAATTCGGATACTTAAACTGGTTAGTATTTATTTATTAGAGGTGTCAATCTTAGTATAAGTTAAGACCTTTTGGTCACGATTTGGTTTTTTCATCACAGGTTTATTAGAGCTATTTTTCTTATCAGTAATCCTTCATTAACTTTTCATTGTTTGAATATTTGTTTTAATGAGCAAGGTTTTAGTATTCTGATCTCTCTTTTTCTTATATGTTGGTCTTATTCTAACAGGAAGCACAGATAAAGGTTTTGCGACAACACTATGATCATCAGCGGTTAAAGACTTCTTGCGATCTGCATCGGCAAAAGACTTGGTTACAAATATCTCTTGTTCAAACCACCTTTGTCTGTAGAACTTCGTGACTTAGCTGCAGGAGTTACGGTTTTTTTCTGAACTGCAAACTCCAAAAGATGCATTTAGTTCGTAAGACCTTCTCCCTCCAGGATTTTTTTGATCCAAACCAATTACGTTTCGATCTTTGTTTCGACCAGAGTCTAAAGACTGTTTCTTGTCCATATTTGATGGCAAAAACAAACACTGATGAATGTTACAAAACCAACTCGTCAGTGTCAATAAGTGTCAATTTTCTCATAAACGTGGGAATAATAATTGGAAAATGCAATGTCTTTGGAATAATGTACACTGACAAGTTGGTTTTGTGACATTCAACAGTTTATTTTCGTCATTAAAAAAAATGCTTCTAACAAGCTACATACCCTGTGTTCAAAGCTGCTTCCTCCATCGGAATGACATAATATTATGTGTTTTGCAGGTTATAACATTTCCAAGCTAAGAGTTTTCCAACGGATTTGTTAAAAGATTTTCTTCTTCCATGTGCTCTCCCCGCTGAACGAATCTTGGCTATCACCTTTACTAAAATAGTTTCCCTAAATTACGTAACATAAAGTTAATCTGTCATTTTTACAGCACCCTGTATAACCGCCCACTATTTATAAATGCAGTTGTAGGTTCAAAACTTTTCTTATTTTTACGATGCCCTTGCTATTCTATTGATACTATTTTCTTTTGTATAGATTTGTAGATTTATATTCGCGTTAAGGGGTCAAGTAACTACAGTCAGAATGGTGGAGTGTCACACTCGTTCCGAGCCCAAAGCGGCGACTTCGAATATCGGCCCGGGCACTTTTTAAGGTGTTAAAAGACGATAATTCAAATTTTTATCCCTTCGAATCTTTAAACCTGAAATGCACTCTCTATCTCGTTTGCCTTCTTTTGTAACTGTATTGATATGCTGTCGATTTTTTTAAAGCGATTTTCCCCTTCTAAGCTTCTCAATAATTAGTTCCTGTCCCGCTTGCAAATTCTCTTTAGCTCAAGTTATTCCATATATGGCGCGTTCAAGTATCCTTTATCTAATAGACTTGTCTGTCCGTCCGTCCGTCCGTGCGGGACGCTGTTTCAGCAGCCAAACCGTAAGAGATTTATTTAATTTATTTATTTAATTTGCACTCAGCCAACAGCCGTTAGGCCAATTACAGGCGTCGCTGTGCAGTTATGAGGACTTCCAACCCCACTAACGACTGTCATGATGTTGTATGACCGCCGGGACCAACTTTTTTCCGTGATAGCAGTACCACGAGGCGCCGAGAGATGCAGCCGTGGAACTCCCATCCAAGTTCTGACCAGAGACAGCGTTGCTTAACTCTGCTGATCGAACGTGGACGCTTGTTCAAGCTACACCACTCGGGACCTAGAGATAGAGAAAAAAGTTATTAAAGTTATATGTTTGGAATGGTCATGTCAGCTCAGGAACCGAATTTCAGTCACGTGACACTTCCGGTTTTCGAGAAATCACAAAAAGACCGTTTTTCAAATAGAACGCGTATTAAATAAAAATGTTTCTTTCAGTGGCCAAACGGAGCTGCGACCCTCTGCGCCTTAAAACGTCGATCGGGTTAGGCAACCACTTTGACAGCTTCCAGGTCTGGATACAGTTTTTATTTAATACGCGTTCTATTTGAAAAACGGTCTTTTTTGTTTTTTTAAATGAGACATTTGTCTCACTGGATTGCTTGTATAATATAATGTGATACCGGCCATGCCACATAGAACGTGCCATTTCAACAATTACGAAGACTAAATGTGTCTTAAACAGCGGGCGTCCAAAGAGCACATGGGAAAACTGCTCCATGCCGACACCGTGCAGAAGTATCGGTAAAGAGCTTACACTGTCCCATCTTATTTAATTTATATGACTGATTACTTTTCCGTGCCCATTAATTAACGTGTTAATGTTTTAACTGTTTCCAATTATTATGTGGACTGAAAATATGCCATACTCATTTTTATATGTACCATTGTTCCTTACATTTGCCAATTTCTCTTTTTGTCTCTGTTTTCTGATAATCCAACACCCATTGCCCCTTTGCCTTTAATTTCTTTCGTTTTGTTTTATATTATTTTTCTGCTACAGTCAGTTCCAGTTACTGTTTCTCCAATATTATAACCTTTCTGTTTAGTGACCTCTACCATTTATAATCCTCCTGTCCGTTTTCTGGTCTTTAGGCGAAGGTGCACCTCTCCTACTAAAAGGTTATCATCCGACTCTACGTCTGCGCCAGGGCATCTCTTTGTAGATTTGCCTACGTTTCGAAAGCATTTGTTTACAGTAATGTAGTTTATTTGATTGGCAACAACACTACTACAGTGGTCTGTGAGAGCTCTCCATATACAGGGTGCCCCGTGACTCGATGCCCATAGCTTAAGAGCGTATTCCTTGCACAATTTTAAGTCGAAAGTGCCTTATACACTTTTGTCCAAAACTCAATAGTTAAGGAGTTATGAGCAATATCAAATTTAATAGTAAATAAATCTGGTAGGATATGTAATTTTTTTGTCATATTGTTATGGGAACATTGTTTATTCTTTAACGTTGCTACTTTAAGATTAATTTGCTATGGCTACGTTTTCAAATCAAGAATATGCCGATATTCACTTTATCTACGGATACTGCGAAGGAAATGCAAGAGCGTCAGTGCGGGAATATCAGCTGAGGTTTCCTGGTCGAAGAATACCCAATAACAAAGTGTTTAACAATGTGCATAGTCATTTGACAGAAAAAGGTAATTTCCTTAAAGCTACTGCAGAACGTCCCATACAGCAAGAACTTGCCGAAGAAGAAGCTATTCTTAACATGATCGAAAACAGTTCCTCTACTAGCGTACGAAAAATATCTAATTGTGTTCATGTAGTCGAATGAAAGTGTGAAGGCGATTACACAATTTTGGTTTGTACCCATATCGCATACAATCAGTTCAACATTTACAACCAGCAGACTATGCAGCGCGTGCTGACTTTTGTCTTTGGTTGATTGCACACTAACAGCTTTGTGGACAAATTCTGTTTATGGATGAAGCCACGTTTACTAGAAATGGAATTACGAATACCAGAAATTTACATTCGCATTTTCAACATGACTTTTTGGTAAATATTTGTTGTGGTGCTCTTAATAGCCTTCTTATTGGGCCATTCGTATTTCAGGAACGCTTAACATTCGAGCATTTTCTAAATTTTTTACAAAACGATTTGCCAGGATTAATGGAGAATGTTGCACTTCAGAACAGAGTTGACATGTGGTTTCAGCAGGATGGCGCACCACCTCATTCTGGTATAAATGTAAGAGCATATCTAAATAACAACTTTGCTAACCGGTGAATTGGAAGAGAATGTCCAATTCTCTGGCCTCCGAGGTCACCAGACCTAACGCCTCTCGACTATTATCTTTGGGGCCACATGAAAAGTCTATTGTATTCAATAAACCACAAACCAGAGATGAGCTAATTGAAAATATTACAGCTGCAGCTGCATCCATACGAGACGACCCAGATACTTAAATTTGTGTTAGTAATAATAAAATTCTTAATTAATAAAACGCAAAGAAGATCTTAGGTGTCCGAAACTGGAAATCATGCGCAATGGACAGAGATGGATGGAGGAAGAAATTGGAGGAGGCCAAGGCTCGAATCGGGCTGTAGCGCCATAGAAGAAGAATAAAACATTACATTACCTTATTCAACAAGCTCTTTACTTCATTCTACACACTCTGTTAAATTTAATATTGCCCATAACTTCTTAACTATTGAGTTTTGGACAAAAGAGTATAAGGCAATTTCGACTTAATATTGTCCAAGGAATACGCTCTTAAGCTATGGGCATCGAGTGACGGGACACCCTGTATATAGTTGTCTCACTGGTTGTCGAAGAAAGATATCCATGACCAACAATATCATTTTCCGTTTTGGAAGATACTAGGGTATTAACATCGCTCAAAATAATCACCGTGACTTTATATCTTTCTGTTTGGCTTCCTGCCTTTACTACTTCTTCACAGGAGGGCTCTGCGAGGTTATCTCATGTATAGTATTGTATATTTTAAGCTATGCAAAGTTATTGCACACATTCCATGTGTCTATTTTTATTTTCATTTTTATATCTAGCTGGGATTCTTAACCCCCCTTTAAGGCGGGACCGAGACTAGAACAAAGTGTTCGATTTCTAAGCAGATTTATTTTTCTGAAGAAAATAGTACGGCAGTTTTCCTTTGTATTCCATGTTCCTGTATTATCATCTTTACAATGGTTTCTATTTCTAGCAACTGTTAATTCTGCAACTTTACTGATTTCCATGTTAATCGCCTGCAGCTGATACCGAAAGAAAAACTACCTACCTCCAAGCTTGCTACGAAGGAAGATTTTTATGTTATCTATCTAGCTTTGAAAAAAAAAACACATAGAGTCTTAAGAAAATTTTATTTTTCTATATAACTCCCTTCTACACTTATGCACTTATTCCATCGTTTTTCCAATTGTCCCATCCCATCCGAAAAAAAATCTTTTAGCAAGCTTGCAAAATATTCTTCTACAGCATCTTTGAGTTCATCATCGAAAGCAAAACGCCTTCCCCTGAAATGTTTCTTCAAATGTTTGAATAAAAAAAAAGTCAGACGGGCCAGGCCGGGGCTATAAAGTGAATGCCTTAATTCAATGAAACCAGAATCATTAATAATCTTCTTATAAGATTCTTGTTTGGTGGGAGGGTCCCAGTGAAACACCAAAGATTCATCCCCGGTGGCAATTCTCGTAAGAAAATTTCTGCCGTCTTCCAAAGCAGCCAAATTTTCTTGAGAAACTTCTTTTCTGCAAAGTTTTTGCTCAGGTGTAAGCAATCTCGTAATGCACCGTGCAGACACCTTTTTCATGCCCAAATCTTCATGCAAAATATTGAGGATACTTGTTTCAGGTATACTGACTTCATTAGCAATAACGGAAACCTTTATACGCCTATGTTTCAATACCAAATCTGCAACTTTTTGCACAGTTTCTTCGGTTCTTGCAATCACTGGTCGTCCGGACTTTGGATCTTCCTGGATCGATTCTCTACCCCATCGAAATTGCATAGACCAAAATTTCACTTGAAAATAGGTTGGTTTATTTTCCTCATACACGGCAGTCCTTCTTTCGTGGATAATTTTAGGCCCATTGTCCTCTTTTGTAAGAAGCTCTATTACAGAGCGATGTTCAACTTTAGTATTACTCATTTTACTAACAAAAAATAGTCACAACTCTATAAATTGCAATATTTAAACACAACTTTGCATATAGGCTTCTAAATGTCACAGCTACTAGACAACAAACAATTGCGATCACAGCTCTTTTGTTTCATGGCTAGGTAGATAACATAAAGATCACCCCTCGTATATCCTAGTTCAGGATTAAAGATCAAGTGAATAAATAACAGTAGTTGCTACTCATTTTCGAACTGCAAGTACTAGTCTTATCTGGTTAAGTCTGTGAAGGATTGTGTTTTCCAAATACACTAATGGATAAAAATTCTTCACGACGTAATCCGAAGCTTTTAATCCACTAGCTTCTGCTAATTACCTCAACATAGCTTGATCTTCCTAACTCATTTAAGGCACTTTTTTTATTTTCTCACGATTATCATTATTATTTACACATTCACTTATGTATACGTTGGTTTGTATGACTTATTTAAACAGGTGCAAGATATTCTGGGATTCAAGATTGAATTTGTGAACAAGTCCTATAGTGGATGGGGCGTGAAGCAACCAAACGGATCATACAGTGGTGCTTACATGGATTTGCAGAATTTAAATGCCGATATGGGCATTGGGGTGTTCTATGCTAACTACAACGAGATTTGGGATTTTGACGTTACCTTTCCGTATATGGAAGACTCTAGCAAGTGGGTTGTACCAGCAGCTAAACTTCAACCACGATGGATAAATCTCATAGGAGTATTTAAGATACATATTTGGATCTTACTGGCTTTCATTTTGCCTTTGGTTGCGTCCATTCTATGCTACACAGCTCGATTTTCTCACGACCTTGAAAAATATCAGAGCTTCCAGTATTCCTTCATTATTTGCGTAAGGTGCCTACTTGCTGAATGTATATATGTTTTGCCAGAAACTGCAAAAACGAGATTCATTTTTATTGTATGGGTGATGTTCGCGTGGCTGATTTCAGTAACATTTCAGAGCCACTTAACAGCAGCTCTGAATTTTAACAGTTATGAAAAGCCCATCTCCAATATGCATGAATTAATTAATTCCAAAATGAAATTTGGATTTTATAATGAGATAAGACATTTATTTTCAGATATGAGTGATCACGTAGAGTCTCATATACGAGAAAACTTTATTATCTGTCCTTTCTCTATAGCTTGTCTTAACAGGACTGCCTTTGATGGTAATTTTGCTACGATTAAAGTGTACAGAAACTTAGAGTATATGGTTAATCTTTACTATTTAGATCCAGAAGGTAAACCTTTGGTGGACGTTTTCAGTAATAAGGTATACAGTGTCAAGATAAACATGGCGTTTACGAAAGGTTTTCCTCTGTATGAGCCCGTTAACAAGTTACTGCTTCACATTAAGTCTGCTGGATTTGTTGAATATGCTTACACACTATTTGATAGAATCTCAGAAAGGTTCTACACCAGAGCACAAGTTATTGCAACTTCTGGAGACATCATAACCCTTTGGGAGTTAGAAGGAATATTTGTGTTTTTATTATCAGGATGGGTAATAGGATTTATTGCTTTTCTTCTAGAGTATACCATAACAGAACAAATGCTTTCGAAATTTAAAAAAAACCTGGAAGCTATAAAAGGTTAAGTATGCAGGAATCCGTTCGACAAATAGTTCAGCCTAATTTGACTGTGCTACTCCAATGTTTTATTTATTAAAGCAATGTGCGTTATTCTACGGTCTTTGTTAAGAATAAATCAGGGAGCCTTGCAACTATTGATGAGGTTTTATTTTTTTTTCTCTGAAATTGCTCTTTTCTAAAAATTAAGTATCGTGTGTTAAAAAAAACTTATTTAGGGCAAGCCTTAAAAAGAAAGATAAAAAATCTAGTCATGTCTTAACTTAAGTCTGAATGTGAATGTCACATTACATTTTGTTTATGAAAACATTTGTCACTGTGACAGGCTAAAGTTTACACTACATTAAGTTTACTTGCATTGAGCAAAAAGGAAAATAAGATGGCATTTATACAACAACGAGTGTTTTTGTTGGAAAGTTACTTTCAAAATGGAATAAAAGTCGATGAAAATGGTTTTTATTAAGTCTTTCTTATATTTTTAGGAAAATAGTTCAAGATCAAGATGTAATTTAATTCTCTCTGACTTATGGTAGTTCATTTGTTTCAAAGGGTATGTATCAAGTTATGGCAAACTACAATTTGATTATGGCATGCTGCGAATAACTTTTTTTAACACACGATTAAAGTAATATTGTTAATTTGAAGAAAAAACTGCTTGTTGGCTGCTATATTCTAATATGAAAAGATATACAGTTTCTACTATTATCAAATTGACAACAACAATGGTTTGATTTAAAGTCATATAGCGAGGAAACTAGGATTAATCACAGTATTTTAAATATTGTTTTAAAGCAGATCCAAAGAACTTCTACAAAATTTTGTTAATAGTATGCAATAAATATAGAAATGTACGGAGATATACATAATTAATGTGAAAATGTAGTGGCACAATGTAAATACTTATAAATGTAATAAATGGTTTGACAACTATTTTTATTTGCTTGCTTTGCAAATACCTGTACCATATTTTGAAATAGAATGTAAAGGGATGATAAATAATTGAAGGCCACGTGACTAGCAGCATTTGTGGCTTTAGTGAATTTATTGCAAACGCCGGGCATTGATATACTCGTACATGGTGTAGTTTTGAATTCTCAAGTGGTGTTACTTTTGTACGTCAAAATTCATTTTTTTGGCATCAACAACAGTTCTACTGAGAGTTAGTTAACACACTTTTGAATTGTTTTTGATAGGAAGCTCCCTATGTAAGGCTGCTAACTGTCCCGCATTGTGCGGGACAGGCATGCCAGTACTGGTCTCGGATTCAAATAATGCATTGACATCTTTCCGCAAAATGTCAAATGCTACAAAAATTGTGATTTTATTTCGCCTTTGACATAAAATGCATTCATACGATTGAATCTACCCATCGAATGGCGGCTGTAGTTCATATATCCCCTCTCTAGTACGTGTGTCGAATTTAAGATGAAGACACCCCTGTATTTTTTTTTCAAGTAGATATTTGAATTTCGGTACAGAGGTAGAACTTCATGAGTTGCATTTCTTAGGGTACGCAATTCAACTGCAAGTTGTAAACCCAGCGATATTTTGCGATGCGTTAGATATCGAAAAAAGTTATTAGAAAAAAAGTATCCAGAATCTAATTTTAACCCCGTATAACGAGTTTCAATGCAGAATTCTCATTTTGTTGTTGTGTCACTTTGGGCGAAGGGCGAATTTTTTATCACCAAATATTCTAATGTTTAAACTTTTTTTTTCTTAAACTGAGACGTTCAAGTAGCATTTTGTTGTTATAATAACGCAATTGACTTTAAACTGACGTTTCGTACAAATTACTATATCAAACTGATAGAAAATGTGTACTTCGTAGCTTAGTCGTCAATACATATGACCCGTTTCTTACCTCAGTTGTGGCTATGGGTTGTCAACACAGCTTTGCTCTGAGCCTGCCTATAATTCTGAACATAAATACTCTAATTAAATAAAAATTAAGCTGCTTACATAAACGTCATATACTCTATATGATGGTATACATACATATAAATAAACGAAATATAAGACGATAATACACAAATTCTATACGCCACTCCGTCAATAATACAAAGCAAAGTTTAGTTTAAATCGCTACGCGGTCAAGGCTAAGTTGTACGCGCATTTACAATATGTATAAAACACAAAGACTAAAATGTCAAATATTATTGCTAACGTGAGCGCCCGAGCAAATATGTTCCACACACTGCGCCGAATTCACTTCAATACGGTACCGACTGCGCTTAGCTACTACCAACTTGATAAGGTACGGCGTACGATATGGCACTACCAACTATTTGATGACCCATGCAGACGCGCTTCGAAAGTGACGTCCCAATACCTCGGTACGATATGATGCAATCTTATGCAATGCTCAAGTGATATCAGTTCAGCCCTGTGTAGGCGATTTGATCAAATACATTGCTCGTAAATGAACTAACTTGATTCCCTCTTCTATTGTAAGCAAAAGTTGGATTTGGCTTCGATGATGGCGTCGGTAGATTGAAATGGCACCCAGCACGCTGATTGCTAATTTGGTTGTTGCACCCTGAAGTTGCCGTCACCGCTTTCTGCTAAGTATTATATGGATCTCGGATATGCTTTCCCAAGGTTGCACTACACTCACGGGGCTCTTGATATTAACCCCAGAAAAAAACGTCGGCTGAGGTCTTCGGAGGCAACCGCTCGCTGCCACAACTTCACTGCTAATGTCTTACTTTCCACCCAAAAGCCCGCGAATTCGCACACACACAGACATATCACAGCGTCCTTCGGTTCTGATTTTAGCTGTATCCGGCGGGGCACGCTATGCACGTAAATGTACATGGCTCGATTTTTAAATACGTTAGTAATCTAACTACTAAACTACATTAAATGTCGAAATATATTTTATGAACTGTTTAATTTTTGTAAATTAATCTCAAGAAGAGACAACAGGGCTAGCTGCTGACTTTCTTTCAAATTTTAAATTTAGAAAATATTGCCAGCTACTTATGTACCAATTAATAAAAAGTTACAGTTCAGCTTTACTCTAGCCTGTTTAAATAAAAAGAATCTCAGGTAAAACGAATCAGGCATAATGTAACCGACGCCATGTCTCGCATTGATGCCCTCAATAGTTGGCAGCCTTACCTTCTAATCCGTGAATTTATTATATGTGGTATACCACTGCTATTGTCACATTTAAATTTTCTAAACGTTGTTGTCAACTGTGTTAGACAGGTTGTCAATATTACGTGGACACGCGGTCTTCAGCCCTTCTGCATTTAAGCTCTGCTTCATCTTAATATATCGTTCTGTTCTACAACTAGTAAGGTAAACTGTGTTTTAAGCTTTTTTCAATAGCATGAGGATTGCAGAGTAATATCTTCTTTACCATGTCCCTTTTTTATTCATTTTCACGTCTCCAAGTGGGAGACCCACTCAAGTACTTATAGAACTAAATTTAGTATTCTATTTTTTATTACTAATCCTTTTGTCTGCTTCTGCATGTGGAATCTCTTGAATGTTTGAGACGCATTTCTACACCCTCACTTTCATATATAAAAAAACAACCATTAATTTTTCTTTAATCTCCCTTCAATGTTAGAGCAACTGCTTTTTTTATTGATAGTACATTTTTCTTGCCTACATGGAAGATCTCTTGAAAGGTTGTATACAACACCGAAAGCAAGTTTGAGTTTATTGACACTTACTTGTATCCACAATTGCTCATAATCGTTATTATTTATACTTGCGATTAGTTCAAAACGTATGAACCTTTTGTTACTGTCTAAAACGGGTTTTACGACCACCCGCCGGCTCATACAAAAATTAACCGGCCGGCGCGGACGATATTTCAGAAAATCGGGACGAAGACTCACCTAGGGCCGCTACCCAATCCGCAACAAGAAATGCCGGCTAAACATCAGTGGAGCGAGGGAGGGTCCTTTACCAGATTACCTACGGGCAACGGCCAAAGGGGCGGTAAACAACAATAAAATGTATTAGGGCGCCACCCGGTTTCATTGACATAAACGGAAATACAAGGATAGACCCAGAGTCAAACCGGAAAATCAAATGGGCCTACCTTTCAACTTATCACCTTGGCGAAACCTGAAGCTCAACGGGAGTAGTATATAGTAGCAGCCTCATAACCTTCAGCACTACAGCGACCAGCGCCACCGACTTACCTGCAACTCCTAAAAACCCAGGCTTCACATTACATTAATCTTGACACAGTGACTAAGTCACCCTGTAAACAAGCATGCACAAACACAAAGAATAATCATAAGTCAAATACAGTAAACAGATCTATTAGGCCAAACTCATGGCCGAAAATTACAACGGTGCCGACGTGGTCAGCGTATACAACAAACTCGCATCATATAGTGGTCTAAACCTATAAGAAATAAAGCCCAGCTGGGGGACGCCTTATCTAAATATATTACTCAAACATGTACGAATAAATCAACTTATAATCAGCGTAGCCTACTGGCAGCAAAAACATAAACGGGCAATTTCCAAGATATTGCCGGGCTTGTAACACAAATGTCAAAATTTAGCAGTGAGTGTACAACGCCTTGATTAGGCGGCGGTTAGCAAATATGCTTAGTTTAATACATTAACACAAAGGTTAAATTTATAAATGAGTGTACAACGCCTTGATTAGGCGGCGGATAGTAAATATGCTCAATTTAATACATTTAAACGAACCGGCTGGCGGCAAAACATGATTCAAAGAACGGGCCGAGCTTGTAACACAATGGTTAAATTTATAAATAAGCGTACAACGCCTTGATTAGGCGGCGGATAGCAACTATGCTTAATTTAATACATTTAAACGAACCGGCTGGCGACAAAACATGCACAATTATTGTACAAATATAGGACTATACCTTCGATTTGGCGGCTTGGTCTCGGTGCAAAGCGTTGACTACAGTAGGCGGACAGCAGCAATCGCTACAGCTGTCGTTCGACGTGATGTGCTTGGAAACCTGCGACGTCCAATGAGTCCCCTATTTACTCGGGAAGAATTGTGCAGCGCCCCCTTAGCGACCACAAAAACCTGCGAGGCCGTTAATTAGCCCACTCGTAGATGAGATCCCAAACCCGAAAGGGAACAATTAGCCAGGCATGCCTTCAACAATGATTACGAGCGGATTATACCATAGACGAAGACATCACTCCAGCACCTAAAACACACCCCTCCACTTGCACTGCTCGCCGAGAACCGACTCAACACAGAAATCGTAATAAAGCTGTAACAGCACGAACACACTAATCCAAAACCGACGCTAAGCCGAATTGTCACGCCCAAACGCGTTGTTTGCGACATGCAGATGTAGCCAATGAGAACGCAGTTCGCCTGTTGTGAGAGAGAGGGCGACGGCATCTGAAACAAAACTTTAGGGACCTATCTCGCTCGCTTCTACGGGCTATAATTGCTGTAACCGGAACGAAACAAAATACAGCTTCCGATCAAACGGCTAGAGCCCAGAGCGGGACAGAGAGCGTGCGTGACAACTATTTAGAATTTTGGATGCAATTAGCTGAAGTACAAACAGATGATGTACTATACGGGAAAATATGACTGAAAAGGAACCTAATACAGTCGAAATCGTAAACTTTGTACCGAAACTACTCCAACAGGTGGCATATCTGTAAAGCATAAAAATGGCCTGTCACTTTCAATACAAATAACGACACCACCGCCAAAAGTGGAACGGTCTTTACGAAGTCTTTAGTATTAATTTGAACTCTCTCGAGGGACACGTTCGGTATAGTCTTTATACTGCGAACGTATTATTTTGGATTAATATATTTATGTTTGACACTAGCCGCTGTTGTTTCATTTAGCGAATACTCTTTCTTTGGTCTGTTTACGCCGCAGTTCATCTGCTTCGCTTGGTTCAGCGCAGCAGAATACAGTGAGTTCTTAAATCTGAAACCCTCATTTATCGATTACATTCTTACATAGCTAGTAAGGGAATCTATTACGTATTCTCTACGCCCATGACTCCTCCCCGACATCCAATGTCAGTTACAGCGTCATTGTCTGATGTGACAGTTGCAACTATTTTTTATATGTTACTTTCACATTTTTGAACAGCATATATCTACGTAGTGCCTCTATTAGTGTGGCAATTGTCTAATTTATGGCAGTAGTATTTAACTAATGAACAAGTTATATTCCTTACGATAAAGTATGATAATTTCCAAAGCAACATTTAAACATTTTCGGGTATTTATGGTATGTGCCTTATGTGAGAATAATAAAATTATACTTTTAATTCACTCAGAGCTAATCCAATCAATTCCATTTCCAAGATAATAGTCGACACATAATGTTACTAAAATGAAAGCTATGAAATATAAGCCGTTCACGATCTTTTTGGGTCAGGTGAGGCTATGACCATCTAGTAATTTTGTTGGCAGAACCTCTGTTGCAACTAAACTCCCTCGTGGAAATTGACACTTTTGTTAGGTTAGGTTGTTTTCAGTTTAAGGTTATATTTTCTGAATAGGTACATTGTTGCCGGATCTCCACATCGACTCGCGTTCTTTTAAATTTGGTCTGTCCTTTTTAAATTGGAAGTAGCATCCTTTAATGGAAATTTTTTGTTGTAACAAAATTGTTTTGGGCATTTTGACTTTTCCTTTGACGGAAATTAAAATTATTTTTACACATTTGATGAATCATTTATTTTCTTACGATTATTAAAATAATAAATCTGGCAGTGTGGTGGCAAGAAAATGTCGAACAGACACTGACAGAAAAAAAAGTTGCATCCGCTACATCATCGAATCAGTTAGTCCAACATGAAAAGAAAAAATCATAGCCAACTCTGTCCCAAAAAGGTCGTGAACGGCTTATAGGTAGTGCATTGTTTGCATTAGCACGCAAGGGAAGACGACCTTTGACTTTCAGTTTATTGAACTTTTATCAGGTCTAACGACTTATGTCCATCAAAACTTAGTGCATGTACTAATGGACGTTTGACTATGAATTAAATAATACAAATGCTCAATAAATCTGTCTGGCATTTAAAATGCGATCCAAACGATTTCTGATTTTCAGACATTCTCACATATCCGTAACAGTAAAACTTGTTCTATATTGTCGATTATGGTCTCTTTCCCTTTTATCATTTCCCTAATTCTTTCATTTGTTATGTTGTTCCTTCTCGATATTGGACATGATCTCAGTAGCCAATTTATCTCATATGCTAACTGTAATCATTCTTTTATAGTCTTTCGTTATCTTCCATGCTTCAGCTCTGTATAGTGTCATTTTTTTATTACTACATCATAATATTGCACACAGAGGTATTTTTCTTTGGTTATGTACATATGTATAATTCACATTTGTCATATTCCTTCTTAAAATTTCTTGTCCTATCTTCCAGGTCCTCTTTATCTTGGGCAATGAGAACCTGGTTGTCTGCATGTCGTAAAGTGTATACTGTATAGCGCGCCGTTTAGTTTAAATCTGGTGTTGCTACTGTTTTTCCAGAGCTTTGGTTTATGTTTTACATATAGATACTTAGGAAATTGTTGAAAAAATACCACGTATCTGTTCGAGCCCAGTTTTAATTGTAGAGCTTTGTGATGCTCGTTGTCCTATTATAATCTTCACCTTGGATTCTTTGTATCTCTTTCTTATGATGTGATTTACTCGCGCTTTTTACAACAGTTCCCATATATTTCCGAATGGTACGTTATCATACATGTAACTCTCTTCCAGTTGGTATATTTTTTTGTATGATTTACTGCAGGCATAATTCTTCGTCTATGATTTCTTAGGTAGCATTCTTGCCATTTTATCTTATCTCATTCATTTCTGTCGCGATCCTTCCCATTTCGTTTCCTTTTAGAATTTTCAATATTCAATAATATTTAAATACGCTTGTATTACTCTTTACTGTAGTGAAAAGACATTAGAATGGTTTTGAAGAACCAATAAATGTGGAAATACAGATGATTATATGCGTGTATACGCTTGAATTACCGCATATACTTTCACTTTGTTTTTAAAACTGCGGCCTTTGTGCGTCAGAAGAGACTTACAATATTCGTCCTACCTTCTTAGTTAACACATTTCCAAAATTTTGAATATGTTCTCGAAATATATTTCAATTTTTCCACATGTCCGGTCCCAATGTATAATTTTCTCTTTGTGCTCCTATCCTTTCACTATTATTGCGTTTTCAACATATTTTTACCTGTTTTCGTTCTTCTTAATGTTTATCCACATCAGATATGAATCTTTATCTGTGCCTATTCTTTTTTCCATGTTATCATTCCATCTCAATTTTTTCTTATTTTCGATTTTTATACCTTAGACCTAGTGCTCCCTTTTCTATTTGACCTATATCCTTTTTATATGCAGGTATAGTTCCTCTGTTGTATTATATTGTTGTTCGTTTAGTTGCTTATCCAATCTTCGCTAATACAGGGTTTCTAAATTTATTTGATTTGATTACGCTGGTCAACACAGTTTGGTTTCCTTATACATCAATACGTGTAGTTTATGTCTTTTGTCATGCTGATTCTGAATCTGATTTCAAATTTGCTCCATCACGCCAGAATTTTGAGAAATATTTTAATTTTTTTTTTTTCAAAAAGCGCACTAAATTTTACACAATTTTAAAGTTACTTTTATATAATAAACATAGTACAAGAAATATTGTTCTACCGTTCTGTCCTTGCTTGTTTCCTATGTCAGAGCACTTAAACCAAGCCCATTTTTGCTCTGGAGCCAATCAAATTAAGAATTAGTCGATTTCTGGCTATGTGGATATATAAAGAGCTACACAGGCTCTTTCGATTTAATGTAAATCAGTTTGCGATAGCTGAACGTCTTTTTATTTCATAATGTTGCGTTGTGCTGTTACTCTGAGGGACTGGTCAACGGTAAGAACATCGCTATGCTATTTGAAAGACCTATGATTTGGCCTGAACAAACGGACCATTCGACTGATTGCTACTTTTGCTGCACGAAAACTTTCGGGTTTTCCAACATAAACAAGAAAACTATTAGTTATGCTAGTCTGCGTTCTGCTAATCGTCCAGTACCTCATTCGGAAGCCTTGCCAGTACCAAGACCCATAGGTGTTTCGACCAGCGATGATGAATATTTGCCATCGGGGACGAACCACACCTAATAAATCAGTTAGAATTAAATTATCGTATTTGAGATCTGAATTCGTCAAAAACTAAATCAGAAATACTAGGATCTAGACTCCAATAATGGAAACTGTTAGCTCCAGGCACACATATTTCTGTGTATCGTAAGCGTCAGCAAAAACTATCAGAGTATTTTTCAACCGACGAGGGGCTTTCATACTACAATAATGTGGATGATTTGATGCTGGCATTAGGTTACCAAGACCATCCAGAAGAATGGCGTCTTTTTATAAACTTGAGTTTGAAAGCTGTCCTTCACATAGGAAACGTTTATCCATCCATCCCTATTGGCCACTCAATCCACATGAAAGAAACGTATGAACATATGACTCGTCTTCTCGACAGAATTAATTGCAAAATGTACAAATGGCATATCAGCGCAGACCTCAAGGTTGTAGCAATTCTACTCGGTTTACAACTAGGGTATACGAAGTACTGCTGTTTTCTTTGTGAGTGGGACAGTCGATCAAGAAATTCTCACTACATTGTTAAAGACTGGCCAGTCAGGGCTCACTATATTCCTGGACAAAATAATATACTTCATAAGCCACTAGTGAAACCTGATAAAATATTTCTACCGCCATTACACATAAAATTAGGTTTGATAAAAAATTTCGTCAAAGCAATGGATAAAGATGGCCGTTGATTCCAATACCTACCTTAAACCAAAATTCACCAATATCTCAGATGCAAAACCTACAGAGGGAATTTTTATAGGACCCCAAATTAAACTTCTTCAAGATACAATATTTGAAGAAACCTTAAGTGACCTGGAGCGTGTTGTTTGGAATGCTTTTAAAAGTGTGACCCAAAATTTTCTAGGAAACACAAAATCTGACAATTATATAACACTTGTTAATGAACTTCCTAGAAGTTACCATAAAATGGGCTGCAACGTGAGCCTCAAAATACATTTTTTGCACTCGCACCTAGATTTCTTCCCCGAACGTCGACGACGTCAGTGATAAACACGGTGAAAGGTTTCATCAAGATATTTGGATATTTCTGTAATTGAAAAACGTTATCAGGGCAAGTGGAACAGTGAAATGGTTGCTGATTATTGTTGGACATTGATATCAGAAAGTGCCGAAAGACAGTATAAAAGAATCGTAAGAAGAAAGACATTTTAAACAGGATGATATAATACAGCTCTTAATGTGCATAAGTACCTAATTAATATTATTGTATTTACTTTTCAAGAATATTATTTTCCAAAACCTGACGTGCCAGAATAAATTTGTTTTTATTACTATTATTAGAACTATAAAAGAAACGAAAATTGTGCATAGTTTCTAAAGAAAAATAAAAAAATGAACGTTTTTTGTCTAGTGTTATTCAATTCTTCTTTCATATTTGTATATGGAAGCACCAATATTGCCTTTACTAGGTGGTGATAGCAATCACATTCATTTTCACGTTACGGTCTAACATTTGTTGCCAAATACCTGTAAAAACAACGCTAAATGTTGATAATAATATTAATAATAACAATAAGACCTATAATTCCCCTAAAGGATATAGGGCGTTCAGGAAAGCCTCCCATTTTCATTTTTCGGAAATCGGAACCAATTATATTTTCTTTTTCTTCCATAACTGTTCTTCTCCATGTTAATCTAAGGCTCCGCTTCTTTGTCTTTTATTGGGGATTTCATTCTAGAACCGTGCGGTAAAGTTATTTTGTTGTCGCCCCTGCCAACCATACTTAATTTCCAGAAAATACTGCAAAATACATTCAGTTTCCTTACAGCTACTCAAGGGAATCGAAAGTCTAAACCGGCCTTGGGCCATACTGAGTTAAAACGCGTAATAACGCTCCTCAACGCTACACTACCGCGTAAAACTAGCGATAAAAATAGAAAATAACCTTCCAAATGGCCGCTTGCAAATGACCTAATTTGGTCCGATTCGCCCACCTTGAGGGATTGTCGAATTTCGGTGGCGTTATATTTGGACTGTTGGCTTCCGCCGGCCTCCTCGGCGATATCTTCGCTATCACGTCAGTCGACTACGCTGTCGCTTCGTTTGTTAACTTCCTGGCTCCATATTAGCAACTTGCACCGTCTGCAGGACTTCGGAACCTTCGTATATCTCAAAAGGCCATTATTACACTTCTTTGCTCTCCTATCCATAGGATACGTAGAAGTTGCGACTTCAAGTAGTGCTCATCCAGGTTCAAAAATCATCTCACACGGCCTTCACCTATACCACACTTAAAGTTTATACTGGCGCTCTTAAAGCTAATTACGAGAAGTACATATAACATCAAACATTATTGACCATAGATGTACAAATCAGATGTATATTGAAATCTATTCTAAATTTACTCAGGCGAGCCAGCTCAAGTTATCGTTTCAAGTAATCAAGTAAAAGAAATCATTAAAGTTGTTTTTGTACATACTTGAATTTTCCAAATTGAACTCTATTTCACTTGTTATCGTGTGATAGAAGGGTTCGGCTTTACCTGGTGGCGAAAGTTGTATTTGATATTTTGCCGGCTGGTAAATATCGGCCTTATTGGGCTAACTCGCCAAGAAGGGTCGAGGTTTCAGCTACGCTGAAAAAGAATACGAAGGGAGAGGACGCCAGGTGCTCGACGTTGACTAATCCTTGTGTCGGACCTCCTCAAGGTATAGGATAAATCCAGCACAAATTAGCAAAGGCAAAATAACTTATCACAGCAATTTATTTAAATAGTTGGTACTATAGTGCAACGCCATAATAATGACTAGGCAAACATGGACAAGCAAATCGACAATCAAAAACAATCACAAATATACAAACCAATCAATAACCAAGCAATAATAAATATACATACAAATCAATAAACAACCTAAAACACGTTAAAATCGACAAAGGGCACTGAATCCATATAATCTGTAAAACAATTTCATTCATAACCAATTATAAAGCAAACCAAACTGTAAGCTACCGCAAAAAAATTGCTACTCAATTGGTAACGCAGGTACAAGAAATTCGCATGCACCCTGTGAGCCAGAGTGCGGAAACATCAGAGCTTTGCAAGCAAAAACGCTAACTACTACCCCAAACGTTAGCTTGAACTTAAATGTGACAGCGTCAAGATTTTGAAGGGTCGAAACCCCCTTACGGTTGTATGAACATACAGGGACGAGGAGATTTCTGTTATAAACTTATCATGCTTTTTATTACTGCTCAAAACAACGGCTTGAATATGCTCCTGACAAAGTCAAAATAACAAGTTGCAAAATCGCTTTACGAATATCCAATTTTCGAGCATTAAACTACCGCGACCGTTTCGCTAGCCACATCCTATTGCCGTATGACATTTACTTTAATACGCGATGCCGATTACAGAATTAACCTCCACAACTAAATTTTTAAGGCACTGCTTAAACAGATAACTAGCGGCAGGTCCCGCTGTTAAATACAGCTAGTCTGTAACCTAGGTAAGTTTAACTGTCCTAAAATGGCTTAATAGTATAACTGAATGTTTCATTACGTTACAGGGGCCCAATTCAAAACAACATTCCTCACATTTGCCGAAGGCCAAGGGTAAGCAAATTTAATCTACGAATACATAAGGTGCAAGACGAATTGAAAGATATGCCCTAATGCTACCTATACGATTAATTCACTATAACAATTACTGAATAAAATGGCTACAATTAACTAGGCGGTTAGTTTGCTAGCATAAATACACACCCCAAATCATGTTTCGCACGATTCATACAGATTCGGCTAGCCATGGTCGAACTCAAGCCACCAGCTTCTCCGGGGCATCTAGTGCGTTAAGGACACAAGGAGTAGAAAAGGCACCGGCATCCAGCAGCGAAGCGAGTAACGCAGGCCGCAGGCAGGCGATGCAGGCACCAGTAGCATCAATCGAGGTAAACGAACTCATTTCCGGAGCGCAACAAAAATCATCTCCAGGGTGCGACATAAAATGGCTAAAAATATAAAATTTCCAGATAGATTACAGTGCTCAAAGAGGAGATCGTAGGAAAACACCAACTACAAACCCTAAGGTGTAATGCAGCCATCTAGTGCAGTCAGGCGTAACAAGAATAAACGTCCCATCAAATCCGTCCGTGACAAAGAGAATGCCGGTAATATCAACAATAATCTCCGGAACATTCCAACAGGGGTTTACAAAGCCTCCATATCCTTCCAACAATGAAAATGGCTATAAAAGCCGTGAGACTACGTCCCCAAAAGGTAGCGATTCAAACGACGCAAAACTCGCCAGGAAATGTCCGAAAAATGCTCAAAAACAGCCCAATTCAGCATATCAAAGTTCAAAAATTGGAAAGTTGGCCAACAGAAAAAACAGAAAAATGCAGAGTGTGCTTTTAGCTGTTAAAGACAGTGCTGTACTTTGTTTGAATTTGAAACTGATGCTAGTAGGGTTGCCTAACCATTCAGTGAAAATTGTTGTATTTTTACGAAATAAATGCCAATTGCGAAATCTAATTATTTCAACTATTGCATGTAAAACGACAAAATGAGCGTAACACTCGTACTAAGCTGAAAATATTGCTTTCAAGAATACACGAAGCTAAATAACAATAAACCTAAATACTAACCCACCAGAATAGGTGTTGCTACTCCGCATGTATTTTAATACTAAAGACAATTAGCTTCCTAATAGCTGATTTTACTAACAATGTTTAAATCACACACCCGACAGCATTTTCTCTCAGTTGTTTATGCTAGTGGTCCATCGCGCTGCCCAACCAAACAATAATATGAAATCACTCTATAAGCTGCTCCAACAAAGCCTTTGTGTGCCAGGTCATTTTGTATTTTAATTAGCCACCTAGGCTTTAGGGCAGCGTGCCCGTATGTTAAACCTTTTTAGTTACTTATTTGGCTTCATCGCCTAATTCCAGAATAGTGATTTTGCACATATTTGGCCTCAAGCGCAGTATTTCTCGTCATCCGGGGACCCCTTTGTTGGTACTTTGACAATCGGGTGTTAACGCTCGCAGGATTTCCGAACCTTCTAGAATTTACGCTGTTGGTGTGATTGCGAGGCCTCGCGCTATCTTTGTCACCGGCACTTATTTGTTTTATTGGGCGACTCGCCATTGGCTGTCTTTGTCACCGGCACTTATTTGTTTTATGGTCGCATCGCTATTGGCCGTCGTAGTCACCCGTTTGGCGGTTGAATCCCGAGATGCAGTATTTTTAACGATCGTTTCGGGGATTCGGTCTCGGGTTGTTGAAGAAGTCAGTCGTTGCAGAGTAATTCCAAGGCGGCCGGCGTCTCGCCTTGTGCGGGGCGCCGTCCCTTCCTTTTGTGTCGTTATGGCGGCGTGTCTGTTGTCCATTTGTGCTGTTACAGTGTTTTCCCGAATCCATTAAACGATATTTGTACTTTTGTACCGTTGCTGAGAAGGCTATCTTCGTATCAAGTGCCCCCGCGATCGGGCAGTTCGCAGAGACTTCAGTTTCGGCCGCGAGAAAGTTGTAGGTGTTATTTGACCCGATTGTTAACGGACGCTTTCGAGTACCGTGTGCCTTGTCGGCGTCTTTACCACAGCTATAGTGAGATTATAACGAGAGCGTGCCTTGTTTACCGTCTTCATACAAGTCCTCGCCACCCCTTTGGGCCGCATATCGTGTCCTGAGAGGGATTCCTTAGTAGTGTCGTTTGCACCTACAGCCGTGAGCTTTGCGACCTTCCCTACGCTGTGAGACGAGCCCATTGCAGTACCGAAGTGTAGATCCAGGTGAAACTAATACAGGTCAGACCATTCAGTGTGTGTTTTATGTAGTTACCACTTTATCGTCACCATTTAAAAGTTACCGACTTATTTAGCAATTTACATTGTAGCGCATTATACCAGGCGAGGTTAGAGTATTTGTGTAGATTTAATTAGATAATTTTTGATACCAATTTCCTATTAATGTAACAGTAACGTACCGATTCAAATTCTCGTTTATGCAGTTGCTTTAGTACAGTTAAGATGCACCAATTCAATCACTAATCCGGGTGCTAATTAAGCACTTCATTTAAGAATTTTTGTTAACGTATTATTACTGCTCAGTGTCGCTTGATTTACAGTTTTGTGCGTGACGCTTAGTTATGAAAACCTTTGTTTACGATTTGAATAATAATGTTTGCTGTGAAAGCCCTTTTTACGTATTTAATAATGTTTGTTGTGGAAACCCTTTCGACCTTTTGTTTACCACGTTTGTTTATGTGTGCGCAGACCAATATACCGGTTTGTTTAAATTGCCTGTTGTTTTCTTTGTGCCGTTTGCATGCTAATTTTCAGGGTTATGATATACTTTGTGCAGATAAATGTAAGGTGGAACCTGGAAAGCAGTTTAGCGCCATCAAAGGTAAGTCGGTACACTCGTCGCTACAGCTTGGGAGTCGTCGGCTTTCTCGAAATAGTTATTTGTGTACTTCTCGCCCCGTCTAACCGTCCAGGTCCGGTTTTACGGGAATGTTGTAAGACAGACTTGGTGGCGCCCTATTTACTTTTATCGGTACCTACCGACCCTCTGGCCGTTGCCCTTTTGGTAATCTCGTTAAGGACCTTCCCAACTCCACTGAAAGTCTAGCCGGCCTATCTTGTTGCGGCTGGGTAGCGGCCTAGGAGAACTTTCGTCCCGATTTCGTCCATTACGGCACGCGCCGGCCGTTTCGTTTATGTATGAGCCGGTGCGGTGTCGTAAAGTCAGTTCAAGACCGTAACATGTGGTAACAGCCTACTGAGCATATACTTAGTCGTAGTGCGCACCGAACACAAGAAACAATGAATGACTCACTCTGATTCTTCAATGGCTATTCTGGTATGTCCAAATACAGTGTCTGATCATCTACCCGCAAGGATGACTAACGTGCAGCGAACAAGCGTGTATGAGTACGTAAACGGCAAGTACACCAATTTGTGCCATATTCAAAGCTACATTGGATGACACAATCTAAGGCATGCTTGATTCAAGGACACCTAGAAAATCTAAGAAACCACGTCCATGTAAAATATTTGCAATTAACACTATTACGATTTGCGTTAAGCTGCAAGAATCTTTGGCAAGCGTGCAAGAATTAACTTCGGTGTGCAATGTGCTTTCGATTTAATTATATGCAAACGTGATCAGAGCAGGCGTTGATCCAAGCCCGTACTAAGACATTTTCACATTTGCTATTTCTAAAAACAATTATTTCAACGCTGTAGTTGATGTCGTTTAATGTACGTTATGTAACTTAGCGAGTAGCCACAGCTCTGTCAGACTTACATAGGTTCTATTAAAATTAAGTCATGTTTTCTTTGTTTTGTGTTTTTATATGCGTTTTGGGACCAACAGATTGATGTAAACAAATTGTGGCTTCGCTTGTGCATTGTTTGAAGTCAGTTTCAAAACGATAACGCTACAAAGGAAGATCATATTCCTGTTTTAGTGGATACCTACTGATATTTCGTAACCACTACTGGGGTATTAACAGGGTTTCATGTATATATTGAGCTAGCTAACCGAACAAAAGAGCAAACAATTATTAAAATATTAAATCTTGTTCAAACTTAACGTAACCAGAGAAGGGCAAACAAACACCTCATTTCAATGTACATATCAGAAGTATACTAAAATGCTATTACAGGCACACTTAGGCAGACCAAGGCAATTTGCAGTTTAAAGTTTTTGTAGAATGGAATATGACTAAGGACCTTGTGGAGATAACTGTGTTATGTTAGTGTATTTTCTGAAGAAATAGAAAGTTCTAAAACCTTTGGTGTGAAAATTCTATGCATTAATAAATAGGTATCTTTTACGTTTTTCAATTAAAGTCGCGTAGACTGGTACTTTATTGACCTGGGTGCGTAAACAGCACTTACGTGCTAAGCACCACTTAAAGCGCTTAAGCGCTTAGAAACACTCAACCGCTTAGTAATAAATAACTTTTGCAAATTCTACTTGCCATTATACATGCGTTGCTAAGGCAATAATTCTCATTATGAAGTCAGTGATAGAACAGAAACATTTTCTTAATACTTCGAAGCAATAAGTGATTTTCCGTCTTCACTGCCGACAACGGTAAATATTCACATTTTAATTAGTATCACATTATATTTGTGATCAGTGCCATTTAATTTTATTTTACACAGTTCACAGTATCTGAGAGTCATACACCTGCTTTACCCATTATCACTATAACGTTCATAAGTTAATAGATACTAGGTACCTATCTAATTAGAAATAAATTTAGTTATTTCTACGATGACGCCTTCTAGGATTCAGGGCTAATTTTAACGTCTATGTATCATTTGGTTTTTGCATTATTCAATAGATAGCTCGGAAAGTTACCCTTACTTTATTTTTTGTTAACGATTTAAGCTATGTAATTAAGCGCAAAAGATTTGGAAAGTGTTTATGAGTGGTGTGCGAAAGACAAGCTTCACTTAATTTTCTCTAAATGTAAAATTATGTCCTTTTCAAGAAAAAATACAATCGAGTTTAACTATAACATTGAATAGTTACCTTTAACACGTTGCAATTTATTCTATTAAGAATCTGGGAGTTGTATCTGATAATAAACTAGCGTTTGTAGATCACATCAATTTAATTGTGTCTAGTAGTTTAAAGCCATTTGGGTTAATAGTTAGAAATAGCAGGGAATTTACCTGTTCAAAAGCTTTTATCTACGACCACCACTAAAAGTAGGCCTTTTAGCGCTAGCTTTTTTCACTAAAAGTGACGTTTTATAATTTAGCGTGTTTAAAGAAATCAGCTGTTTACTTTTAGCACATGTGCTAAAAGTGAAGTGAGGTTATAAAACTACAATTTCGAAATGGAAGTGAAGTTCTAAAGTTATTCTGGTTACTTCTTGCGTTACAGGTAAAGTGTTTTTGAAATAATTAAAGCGTTATGTAATGAATACAGTGAGATATGTAGTATTAATAATTACCTTTGATAACTGACTTTGACAGTACTAGCTTCGCAAACATTCGCCCACGCTCCAAGGGCTACTGTTTATTATGACATAAATTAGAAGTGTCGTAGATGCAAACCTTTGTTAAATCGATATTTATGGATTAATAACAGTAAAATTAAGGTCGTAGATAAAATATTGTATGCAACGAGTGCTAAAAGTAGTTTATGCCGAGACATGAAAATTATGAAACGAAGCCGAAGGCTGAGTTTCATAATTTTCATGTCTCGTGCATAAACGTCGACTTTTAGCACTTGTTACATAAATAGCTATAAAGCTATTGTATGTTACATTTATTAGGTTTAAGTTAGAATACGGTGCTTTAATATGGAATTAGTATTACTTAACACATAAATTAGTCTACGAAACAGTACATAGTTATTTATACAACGAGTAGCTAAAGTGTCACTGTTTTGCACGCGTGAGAAAGTTTAAAAAATGAGCCGAAGGCTACGCTTTCATTGTTTTAAATTGAAAACTTACCAAATTTAATACACAGTTCTGACAGAAGTGTGCAATAAAGTGACAGATGTGTGCAATAATATTTTTACTGCATAGTACGCAATAACAACATGCTTTTGACATATGGAAAGTGTCAAATAATAACCTCCTTTAGGAAATGGTAGTCGGAAAAGGAAATTTACAAATCTTTTTGTCTATAAGTCCGAAGGTGAATATCCACAGATGGGTACAGATTATAATTGTTTGTTGCAAAAAGCTGAACTGCAAAGTTTGGACACATGAAGGATTTGCACTGCTTTGAAATGTTTGTACAGTTTACTAAATAACCGTATAGACTGTCCTGAACAATTCAATATACTTTTAAAATCACATACATATTATATGTGCAAAAATTGTCACCTCAAGTGATATTTTCTGTTGCACTACCAATCAATTAATTAATTAATTCTGTGATATTATATTTCAGAGTGCAGTAAGCTTCAATATGCATGTGATATTTTTTGTTTGTTTGTTCGGATATATACCTTTCTGATAGTCATATGTTTATTTTTTATTTAAGCTGTTAGCTCTAGTATTTTCACAATTATAATTTTTTATGTAATACATCAAGATTTTACTATTAATCCCGTTTTCTTGCATTATAGAGCTTTCCGAGTAATCAAAACATCTGATTTGACACCCTCTTGAGAGGATTTTAGCCTTTTCATTTCAGTCAAGCGACACCGTAGCTTTCCTGGGGCGGTGTGAGCTATTTTGGTTATAACTTTTTATATGTAACAAGTCATAAACTTTTAATTGTCAGTGTAGTTTTGCACCATCCTGTATATAGAAAATAACTAAAAATGTTATATTATAAATGCTTTTTGATACTGAGCTTGCACCTATGTGCATAAATATATTGTACGAGTACAAAGTATGACACTCATCTTTTTTCTGCGTAAATAAAAAAAATTGTGTATGGGAATGTCCTTTTGACAATACAATAAAAATTGAATAAAAAGGCAAATAAAATCTTTCCTTTGTTTCTTAATTAATAATACATGGCCTACTATAAAAAAATGTCTTTCATAGTCTCCTATTTTGAAATCTTAATGGTGAGCCTGGAAATTGAATAACCCTATATAAATACTTAGTTACAATTTCAACAGTTCATGATAATGGTTTAAATTTTTAACAACATATTTCATCTGTAATTATTTTAAGATTACCACTAGTTTACATAATATTAACATTATTTTCGTTGTTCTTCTGTGTGACAAAAGTATTTTTACTTGCAGTTTCATATTTACAAAATAAATCATTAAATCTATCCCCTATGCTATAAGGCCACATGTACTTTTATCAATAATTCTTCTATATTACTTTGCATCCACAAACACAGCGACATCAGGGATTTTCTCATGTGTGCAACTTGCTGTGTAAAACTAATTTATTTTTATCTGTCGTTTTGTAGTTACAATTTAAACAACTCTGTGATTTTTCCCTACATGAGTCCTCATATGTTTCACTACACCACTTGTCACTGCTGTTCTGTATCCACAAGCAGAGCAACTGTATGATTTTCTCCTGTATGAGTCCTCATATGCTTAATTAAACTACCGTGTTCCGCTACTCTGAATTGACAAACAGAGCAGCTGTATGATTTTGCTCCTGTATGAGTCCTCATATGCTTAACTAAACTACCGTGTTCCGCTACTCTGAATTGACAAACAGAGCAACTGTATGGTTTTTCTCCTGTATGAGTCCTCATATGCTTAACTAAACTACCGTGTTCCGCTACTCTGTATTGACAAACAGAGCAACTGTATGGTTTTTCTCCTGTATGAGTCCTGAGATGTGCAACTAAATTACTTTGATTTGAGGTTTTGTATCCACAAGTAGTACAACTGTATGGTTTTTCACCTGTATGAGTCCTCATATGCTTAACTAAATAACTTTTTGCTACTGCTCTGTATTCACAAACAGAGCAACTGTATGGTTTTTCTCCTGTATGAGTCCTCAGATGAACAACTAAATTATATTTTTGTGTTGCTTTGTATGCACAAGCAGAGCACTTGTATGCACAAGCAGAGCACTTGTATGCACAAGCAGAGCACTTGTATGCACAAGCAGAGGACCTGTATGGTTTTTCTTCTGTATGAGTCCTCATATGTTTAACTAAATAACTTTTCTGTGCCGCTTTGAATTTACATAGAGAGCAACTGTATAGTTTTTCTCCTGTATGAGTCCTCAGATGTGCAACTAAATTATATTTTTGTGACGATCTGTATTCACAAACAGAGCAACCATATGGTTTTTCTCCTGTATGAGTCCTCAGATGTGCAACTAAATTACTTATATTTCTGAATTTGTATCCGCAAACAGAGCAACTATATGGTTTTTCTCCTGTAAGAGTCCTCATATTTACACCTAAATCACTTTGTCGGTTTGCTTTGTATTCACATACAGAGTAACTGTATGATGTATCTCCTGTATGAGATCTCATATGGTTAACTAACTGACTTTTTCGTGTTGCTTTGTATTCACAAACGGAGCACCTGTATGGTTTGTCTCCTGTATGAGTCCTCATATGATTAACGACAGAAACTTTCTGTGTTGCTCTGTATTCACAAACACCGCAACTGTATGGTTTTTCTCCTGTATGAGATTTGATATGGTTAACCAACTGATCTTTTCGTGTGGCTTTGTATTTGCAAACAGAGCAACTGTATGGTTTTTCTCTTGTATGTAGTCTCACATGTGTAACTAAACTAATTTTGCTTCTCGTTCTATATTCGCATGCAGAGCAACTGTAAGGTTGTTCTTCTCTACAAGCCACCATTGTAATATTCATATTATTTTTGTCAAATGTTTTGTTCTCATAATCTTCATTTTTTAATGTACAGTCTTCTTGTTTTATATTCATTTCTGTATGAATACCAATTTTATCAATACTTTCAATGATTTCTTGTTTTATGTGCAACTTATCAAAATTTTCACTGTTATCCATTTTCTGTGATATGCAAGATGTAGTTCTTGTGGAACTACAAGACTTACTGTCCACAGTTTCTTGTTTAATGTTCATTGTGTTTTCTTAAATGTCTTTTAACGATATGTGACCTAAAGGAAGTTGGACATCTTCACTCCTATAACAAAAAGATGGTCATTAATCTATTAAAAATTTGGTGACACAGCAAAATTGTAGTCATACAGAGTAATCACGACTGTAACATGATATAGGCTGAGTAGGCCCCTGCCTAGGGATGCAAGCAGCCAGGGGCGCCAAATTGGTAGTAGAACAAAAAATATTTATGCATTAATGATAAAAACAACTAAATAAGCAAGCAATCATTTCTAATATTAACGATTTTATCCTAAATAATAATTATTATAGTACTGAAAATTGCGCTCAATCTGGATAACACACTACAGTCCATGCAAGCGATCATTTTCTAAATTAAAACTAATTACGAATTTTTTAAGGTTGGCTGCGTGTTTAGACAGGTTGTATCATACAGCCTCAGTATCTATACACAGGTCTCTCACAGACTCTCTCATTTGAAAAATTCAGAATTTGCAGCACAGAGAGTAAGAAAAATGTTTATCTAAAATAAATACTAATAAATTAAACTTTTAAAGTGAGGCAACAGGTAGGTAAATTTTCAAGTGCCTATAATTAGCATTAGTATTATTTATTATGCATAATAATATGTACAGTTTGTGAGAATTTCATTTTACGTTTTTATTCAAGTTTGTATTATTTTATGTGTTTCTATTATGTAATTTTAACCTAGTTATTATACAGGGCCCAGCAACTGGTATGACCTATTTTCCAAGACCTGTCCTAAGGATAAAAAGTAATGGATTGAAACAAATTTGAGATTAATATCAACTTTATTATGTGCAATTTTAGTTCCTAAGAATTACTTCATTTAAATGGCCTCCCTGAGCCTCGATGCAGTACTGCAATCTTTGTCTAACACTAACGTTTTGCATCACTCTTCTCAACAATTCTGGTCCAATACTCTCTATTTATTCTAAAATACTCATTTTAAGGCCTTATATTGTTTGAGGACGCTTCTCGTAGACCTTTTGCTTCAGATATCCCCACAAAAAGAAATCAGGAGCCGTCAAATCGGGGAAATTGGACCGCCATGTTATGTTACCAAACCTCAAAATCCACTGTCCATGATCTATTAAACTACCGAATTGGCTGATTTTGGTGTCAATCGACTCAGGGCGACGCAGGTAAGACAGTAGTAGGGACTTCAAAGTCTTATAAGTGACTTTTTTATGTGGATAACCAAACCTCAAAATTAACTCGACACACAAAATTGATCACTCTTGTACAAATTGCATTAAATTAATTATTTCGCGACCAATTTGGGTGCAGAACATTAGTTTTTAAATATTTATCTTAATAATAGCAGAATTTGTACGAAATTTGGTATTAATGGCTTTTTAGGATGAGAAATCTAGATCTGATCACATTTTAGATGTATATTGCAGAGGCCGCCACTAGCAGCATTTCGCATACATCTAAAGCTTCATAACTGCTTTCTGCTTCGGTGTATTAAATTTCTAACAAAAAACGCTTATTCCCTGGCTTTTTTTGCCGAAAAAAGTATACTTGACAAGTGTCGCTCCGAGCAATTGCTTCTAAGATAATTGGAGTTAAATGTTTTAATTGCGTACTGAACCTCGTCACACCTCACACTTTTACGATACTTAGAACTGATCCAAAAAAAATGGAGCGTGTTTAAGAGCCAACGGGTTAGCAACAATAAAAATTACATAGCAACCAGTTAACAATGATAGGTATCATCATTAGTAACGAAAGAATATTGGAAAACAATTCAATTTCACAAACCTTTATCGTTTAATTTCAAAATTTAACATTCATTTTTACATTTTTTCGCTATGGCCGTACCTTACACTAACGCAGAAATGACCGACATGGCATTTGTTTATGGTTATTGTCAGGGAAATGGTCAGGAGTCAGTAAGGGTATACAAACTACTAAACATTTGCTGCTGTTGAAAGACGTCTTCGAGAAACCGGTGGCTTTGCTCGAAGAAGAAATTTTGGAACGAGTTGAAGAAGATCCGAGCACCAGATGCTTAGGCTTAGAAGTTGGAGTTTCTCAATATATAGAAAATAGAACTTTAAGAGAACAGCTGCTGCATCCATATCACTTCTAGATACTACAACAGCTTCTACCCCTCAACCCAGAATTAAGATTAGGCTTCTGTCGATTCATTAATGAACAGAGACCACTTTATGAAAATTTTCATAACAAAAATTTATTTACTTATGAGTGTTGTTTTGCAAGAAGAAGAAATTTACATAATGAACATATTTATGGTGATGAAAACCCGCATGCAATAAAGGGTTTGCACTATCCTGGTCCTGTCATCTTACAACCTCTTTTTTAAAAAAAATTAAATCAATTTAAACAACATCTGCAGTGCCTTACTTCCAAATTGGCTTTAGGAAAGGTCACTCAACTGCTAACTGTAGAGCTTTATTACATAATTTTGGAAAACCTGGAGAAAGGTTTTTATTTCGGGTCTACATTTTGTGACTTAATGATGTCCTGTGATCGTGTCAACCAGAATTTATTAATAAATAAATCCGAAAATTATGAATTCACTCAAAATTGTTGTGTGCTGTTTGATTATTACCTTTGTAAAGAAAAGCAATATGTCTCTATGAACCCAAAAGAGTCGACCCAATCAGAGTTAATATTTGGTGTACCACAAGAATCGGTACTTGAACCCACACTTTATTTTTTATAAAAATTATTTAATAGGTGGAATTCCAGGTGTCCACCTTCTACTGTTCGCGGATGACAAAAGTTTTGTCAATGTCGATTCAGATGCAAACACCCTTATCCATAAAATTAATAATTCACATTTATTAGCTTCTAAATGGTTTATTCAAAACAGACTTTATTTGAATAAAAGCAAAACGTTTACGGTATTTATCTTGCGTGCAATAAATAATCAAAATCTGGAAAAAAACTAAGATATTTAGACCCCACACTAAACTGGTCGCACCATATCAACTTGGTAGCAAATAAATTAAGTCAAAAATATATTCACATTAAGAAATTTTAAGAATCAAATATCCAATAATGTATTGGGAATTGCTTATTTTGTGCAATTCCATTTAAAATGCGGCTTTTTAGTTAGCCTTATACTCTACTTTACTTGTTAATTTATATTGCCCTGGGTTCGCTAGTTTAAACAGTCGTAGACACATAAAACTCTATTAAAATCTTCAGTGTGGCTTAGGGAGTCAATATTGCTCTGGAAAAACATCAGAAGTAATTGAACACATGACTTAATTTTTTATAAGCCAAGACTGATTTCTCACAATTCGTTAAAACCCCCTCACCACACAAATATTTAACTGCTAAATACGTATTTCGACAGCCAAGCTGTCATCATCGGTAGCGACGAAAAACTTACACAGCAAAAAGACAACGATATACTCGTGACCAAACCACAAATGGAAGTGGGCGATTCCCGCAAAGACAAGGACAAAGGTAAAGGTAATTTCAATTCCACCAACTGGAGGCGGGCTGCTATAGGGACATTTCGTCCCTCTTCAGCCAAGAACGGGAAACTCGGGATGGACGAGAGAAAGGAAGGGTGGAGACTGGAAGAAAGGTCAGGAAAGGTGGAGAAATACTGAACTGGCATTCACCTCAGAGAAGGAACTCTGTTGACTCAGGAAAACCACCTAAAAACCTGAATCAAAGCAGGCGGCCGCAGGAATCGAACCCACGACCTCCCGAATGCTAAGTGGACGTGCTACGCGCTAAGCCACGGAGATCGGTGCGCTTCCCGCGCAATTTACAGCTATTTATACTGTCTGACCTGGAGGGCGTGGCCGAGAGCCAATTAACATTGCCGACGGTTTATTCAAGATTGATTTTGTTTTCATTTGCTCACATGTTAGTCTGTCTTCATTGCAAAGAAAGGCTGTACGCATATTAGCAGCACTTGGCTTTCGGGATGATTGTAGAAACCAGTCATTTTAACCTTACTTTGTCATTGAATGTATGCTTACTACATGCTAAAGATCATTAAGAATCTTACAATTTCCCGATCACCAATATGAAACAAAAAACAGTAAACACACATACACCGATTATTATAGAATTAAGAGAAGCTGAAACTGAAAAAATTACTATAGACCCAATTTCTTTGATCATCTACCAATATCGACACGAAACTTAAACTACAGTGAATTTCATAGTACAATTAAAACCATACTTAAAAAACCATTTTATTCCACAGATGAGTATTTAAAGTGTATAATAGTTATTTATGTATTAAGGACATAGTAAATCGATTATAGCACGAGAGAATGTTTCAAGCGTGATTCTAAACGTGGTACTTACAACGTTTTATTTTATTTTTATTTTCAAAATGGTACAAATTCAAAGATTCATTACTTTGGTTACAGACCACTGCGTCATCGTTGTGCTGGCGCTGTGAATTGTTGATGTGCTATGGTTTGTATGCAGATTGTTAGTGTTTGTTATACTTCTTCGAAACTTTATAAGTTCTGGGGTCGTAAAAGACATATCATACCCACTATCGAGAGCCAGTAAACGAGATTATGGTTCGAAAATGAAATAAACTTATTTTTTTGAAACCGCCAGTGAAGTACCTCGAAAGCGTCATTAAAACACGAGAAATCGGCAGTGAAGTAATTCATTTTTATACGACTTTTGTAGTTGGCGAGGCGACAGATTAACGTCATCCGACGTCAACATAACCTACAAAAATTGGTTAAAATGTTCTAATTTCATGATTTCTCGATTTCAAATAAAACATAATGTACTCCTCGGCACTGAAGTTCTTTTTTGGCCCTACAGGCCTCGGAAACTAAATCCACATTCGTGATAAAAAGTTAAAACTTCAGTGCCTTATTATACATAAATTAAAAATAATTAAATTAAATAAAGAAAAATAAAGTAAAACATACAGGGTGCTGCATAAGTGGAAGCAACATAACAAATTTCATGCTATTTTTAGGGTGTTTAAAAATTGGCTTCCCCAATAATTTAGAAAGTTTTTAAAGGACACTACATGATAAGGGAATTTGCATGATACCAGCAAAAAATGATGATACGATTTATAATTTTAAAATAAAAACAGCAACAAAGCGAAGTGAGTTATTTACTGTCAAACTTTGACATTAATCTTATGAAATCGGTATTACAGTATTTCTGAAAATAAGCTACAGAATATTGAAGATTATTTTTTTCGTAGCGATCTCAACCAATCAGAAGGCTGGATTTAGTGAAGTTATCTTGTATAATTTCGATTATACAAAATCGATTATACTAGAGTAACTTCACTAGGCGACGCAATACATTGCTTTTGTCAACTTGATATTGTTTTCATGGAGATGACTTTCAGCTAGGTTAATACAAACAAATCGAGCTGCCAATAAAATATTTATTTGATCCTAATATTAAAATTTACTCAAAAAATAATCAAATCGTATACAATGCGTACTTCGAACATGTTATACGTCTCAAACTTCCTGCACAATAACAAATCGTGTCAGTTTAACAGAATAATCCTCCCGCTGACGCGGTCGGACTATTTAGCCTGTCAAACTGACAGTCCTTTATTATTGTGCTACAAGTTATCGACATATAACCCGATAATATCGAAGTACTTATAGTATTACTTCTGAAAATATTTTAGTAAAATTGCACTACGTAGGAAATAGCTTCCAGAATGTGTGCAATGTTTTCTATTGAATTTCTAGACCAACCAATACCGAACAGATCCACTGTCCACCGCTTAGTAAAAAAGTTTATCAGCCACTCATAAAATTTTAAGTTCCTAATCAAGGCCGAATTGATTGGAGCTTATTTCCGATGTATCATCCCATTTGTCACGCCGACTTTTGAATCGTCAAATAA